>CVRI01000057.1:1752112-1836275 GCA_900005825.1 Clunio marinus
AAGTTTTTTTTTTTTTTAATTCTAAGACTTGAAATCCAATCTGTGAAACTTTTCACAAAGCCTTGCAGATTTGGATTATATTATTTTTAAACTCTAACACTATCTAAATCTTTCACTTTCGACAACACTTATTAAGTTTACAATGTAAACGTTAATTAAGAACTAAACTTGTCTAAGTGTGAGATGCTAAACGAACTTCTACTGAGAATTTAATTTTCATAATTAAAATATATTTATGCCTTCACTCTGCTGCTCTGCATTATTCAACATTGTCTGCTCTGACGATGTTTTATTCTTCTGCTCTGAAAATATTTAATTCCTGAATTGAAATGCCTCCGAAAGAATTGGACTTTTAATTAACAATCGTAAAATCAATTTTAACTTTTAACTTTTTATTAGATAACTCTATTTAGACTATTTACCATCATCAACCTCATAATCAATTAAGAGAAAAGAAAGAAGTTATTAAGTAAGAAGTATCTCAAAAAATCGACATTTTCTATATCTCTGCTGCTCAGCACTATTAGCGTTGTCTGCTCTGACAACGTATTACTCTTCTGCTCAGAAAAAATTTAACAACAAAATTAAAATAAAGGATCGAATGCACTAGCAAATAAATCATCTATGATGATTAGGGGAGCGAAACAGGACGTCCATTGGACAAAAGGTCCTACTCGCCTTAAGAGGATTTATTTTGTAGATCCCCCCTTACTGATGATGATGATGATTACATTCACTTCAATTAATACGTAATAAATATTTCTTTCACTCATTATTATTGAAAAAAATCCTTGATATATTCAGATAGATAAATGAATGAGAAAGAAAAAAATATGCTGAAATGTTTCTGGAAAAAAAAGAGACGAGAGTACTTGTAATAAACTTGTTTTTACATAAAATGATCGAAAGGTTCGACAACAGAAACTCGTTTCAGTAACGCAAATAGAAACATCTTTGACAATATTTATTTCTCTTTGGTTAGCTTCAGGTGTTTATTCTCACCTCAAGGTAGAAATTGGTAAACAAACGAAACCAATCAATACAACAGTGTATTCATTCTTACATATCTAATCTTTTTTATGTAATCTTTGAAGTGTTCGTTCCGTATCATTTGAAGGAGTTTGAAGGTTGCTATAGATTTTTAATTCTCATAAAAGCAACTGACCCAAAAATACAGCAGCCTTCATGTTTTTTTTCTTCTTGTACATATCATGTAAGTATTCGTGTAGTCTCGATTCATTTCTTTCATATTTTTATTTTGATTAGTTGACATAGGATTTGTCGATAAAAATATCGTTTTGTTCCGATTCGAAAAAAGAATTCGTTAACAAATTAACCTTTTCCTCTCTATGTCCGAACAGAAAGATTACGTGAAAGAAATGAAAAAAGTGATTTAATCGTACGAATGTCTTAGGTTTCAACTTGAAAGTTTGTAAATTTATTCACTTACATATAAATATATTTGTGAATAAATCGTTCATTTTACGATACTGTTGCTTTCCGGCTGTAGTGTGTTGTTGTCTCAGGTTTGTATTGAACATTTTGTGATTGCTTGGTCTTGTTTCTTCTCATGGCGAGCTTAGCATTGACTTTGAAATCGACATGGAATTTACATCCAACAAAGCTAGAAATGAGCATGTGACCTCGGTTTAGCTGTAGAGACGTTTTAAGATTTCGAGCTAGAAAAAAGAATTTGTTCTCCCTTCTTTTGCTTAAAAAATTAGACTTTGAAAACATCTAATAGAAATTGAATTTCTTCTTCATGACCTAATCAATCATTGAACAAAATTGATCACGTGCGAACGAGCGGAAATTGGTTGTTAAAAGATGTGATACTTTTCTCTTTAAGAGCAGGAAAAGCCTGCTCTCGGACGTTAGTGGCTTACTTGGTTTGAGCATAACTAAGACGATTATGTTCAGATTCCTTTAAGAATCAATAGGATACGGAAATTGATTTATGATGTTGATAACTGAATACGTTAACAGCTTAATTCATATGTGACGTTCAACACAAAATCGAATTGTAATTAGAATGGTTCGTGTCATACGAATTCGCAATCATTAGCAGACTTCACAATTTGTTTATTTATGAAATGTCAAAACAGATAATAATCAATTAATATTAATGACTATAAATGATGCGTACGCAATGCAGTCAGTTAACATATTTAAAGTAAATTGAACTTTCATAAAAAAATAATCGATTTTTAATTTCTTTCTTTAACTTCTCATTTCTTTAAAAGAAAATCGTTTTTTCTTTTATATTTTAAAATATGTAATGATGCTCGAATAAAATATGACGTTCTTTCTCAATTAAAATGCTTTATCAGCTTGTTCAAAAGATTTCGCTCAAAACAGCATTGAAATCGAAAGCTCGTTTGAAAATTTCTTATCATCAACTGTAACTGACAAACCTTGAACTTGACTTTTCCTAACTCGAACATAATTTATACTGTGATGAATCACTTAACTGTAGAGTCTCCAACATTTCTCCACTATCTTAATACTTAAAAGCTTAATAGGAATGAAATTTATTGGAAAATCGTTTGTGCGCATGAAAAATTTAAAACAAAGCAGGAAGAAAGAAGAAAAAAAATGAAAATGAGCTTTTTCCATTCTTACATTTCAAGAATCTTCATTTGTATCAATTTATATACATTAAAAAGCAATTAAACTCTAAGTTTTTGATTAATGATTGTTTAATTTTCTTTATTATTTTAGAGACTTTTGTTACAAAATACTAAAAAATATCTCCATTTAGTCTCACAATGTCTATAAACAATATTCCAAACGAACTTACAGTCTTGAAAAAGGGAATACAAAAGGATGTCGAAGTAAGTCGTAACAAAGAATTTCATAGAAAATCTCAGTGGATTCAGGTAAGAGTGGGATTATTGGCTGTAATTAAGCTTTAATTAAACTCACGCCCATTTGAAACATTTTCACAATTTATGCTCAGATTGCCTGCAGTTTAATGGCGAATGCTACCGTACTCTCATCAGGAATGGGTTTAGGTTTTCCAGCTATAACGCTAGAAGCACTTAAAGACAAAAATAATCCTTTAAAGCTTAGTGATGATGAAGCAAGTTGGTTCGGTAAGTCAACTGAATGAGTAAAAAGTTGCACTCTTTGTAATGTTATGTTATCTAAAACATTTGATTGAAAACACATTCTTGAAATTCAAAACGAAATGAAATTTCTCATGTTTTCTTTTCTATTTCTATTATTTTCTAACTTGTTTCCTTGTATTTTTGAAATAGCTTCTATCAATGCTTTAGTATGTCCCTTGGGTGGAATTTTGTCTGCCACAATATTAGATCAACTTGGAAGAAAATTGACTCTTACACTTATCAACATTTTCTCAATAATATCTTGGAGTCTGTTGTACTTTTCCAGTTCAACAAATTTCAATGAAATGTACTGGCAAATTATGTTGGCAAGGTTTCTGATAGGTGATATTTGAAGATACCATTTACGGAAAAAGCATAATAATTTATTTTTTATGTCTTAACAGGTATCACGATTGGATTGAGTTCAAGTCCAGCAGCAGGTATAAATTTTCCATGGAAGCAGTGTTGAGTTTTGACCCTTCACAATTTTACATAATGTAGAAGTAAGTCAAAGGGTAGGGTGTCAATTTCTTGGGTCAAAGCCCAACATAATGCTCTCATTGAAGCGTAGTAAATATCTTCTCTTAGAAGTTGTGAAATGACTCAAATTTAATTTCTATCTATCATAGTTTTATGTGATAAAATAATGCTAGGTAGTATCAAAGTATCACAATGAAATTTAAAAATGGAACTGATTTGAAACTTAAGATACACCTACGGGTATGGAAAACATGATTGCAAGATTGTTATGTGATATTGTGATACTGGCATTATTTGTTTACAAAAAAAATCCAAAAGAATGTAAATCATGTTTAACTGGCAATGTTGTAAAAGAAAGCAATTGGAACTATGTTTGATTGAACATGAATTTCAATGATTCATTCATTCAACAGTTTATTCAGCTGAAATTGCTACACCAAAGCTTCGCGGACGGTTAACAGTTTTAACCAGCATGGCAATTGCTGTTGGTGTTCTGATGATTTATGTTTTGGGCTATTTTTTCCCTGTAAGTTCTATTGAAACCTCTGAATTGAATTCAATGAAACGTCTTTTGGTTTCTACTGTTGTTATGCTTATTTATTTTTTCAGAGCGATTGGCGAATTGTTAGTGGAATAGCTGCAATATTCTGTGTGTTCACAATGATCCTCATTTATTTTATACCTGAGTCTCCCACGTGGCTCATAGCTCGAGGTCGCAATAATGAAGCTCGCAAAGCGCTTGCATATATTCGTGCTATAAAGTCAAACGGTAGATATATTTGAATTTGTTCTCGACATGTTTTTTGATAAACTTTCCATTCAAACGCTTTTACAGAAATATTCTCAAATGAATCATTAAATGAAGAGCTGGAACATATGCATGATCAAATTATATCGCGAAATAGTCATTTGCAAAGCGATAGCCTTTGGAGAACACTGAGAAAACCTGAAATTTTCAAACCGCTTGTAATCATTAATTCATTTTTCGCATTCCAACAATTCTCCGGGACGTTTGTGATAATTGTTTATGCAACGCAATTTGCTGAAGAAGCAGGCGCTGGAATAGATAAATTTTTGTGCACCGTTCTTATTGGATTATCGCGAGTTTTGGCTACCATCATTCTTGCATATTTCATTCTTGATAAATATGGACGAAAACCACCTACAATCTTCTCCGGAATCGGTAAGCTATTGAAGAATGTACACATTTTAACATAATTTAATTCCATTATTTTAAAACGAAGCAGAAAATCGAATCATTGAAATCGATTTGAGAGCTACAACTTCTTCATTCGTCCCCATTGACAAATCGTGTCATAAAATTTTCTCGTTATACTTTCAGGAATGACTCTTTCAATGATAATTCTGTCGTTGTATTCGTCATTTGAAGGAAAACTTCCGTTCAGTAATTGGGTAACGACAGCTTTTCTTCTCGTTTATATAATAACATCGACGTTTGGATTTTTAACGATTCCATTCACCATGCTGCCTGAGATGTTTCCACAACGTGTCCGTGGAATAACAGCAGGAATTACCGTGTGCATAGCATATTTCATGTCATTTTTAGTCATCAAGTCATATCCGTCTATGTTGAACTGGATGGGAAACGGCATGATATTTCTTTTCTATGGAACAATTTCATTTCTCGGGACTTTATTTGTTTGCTTTGTGTTGCCTGAAACGAAAGGAAAAACTCTACAGGAAATCGAAAACTTATTCAAAAGTCGGAAAAGTTCGAATATAATAGAGAACCTCAGTTAATTCTAATTGTCATGCTCACCCATCATGTGAACTCAATAGACAGATTTTTAATTCTTCTCGTATGACGTAAATCTCACAATCGAAAAGTTTCAAATTTTATCTCAAGATTGACAATACATTAATTGAAATTCTAATATTTGGTCTCTTCAGTGTCACTTTATTTAAATAGATATCGAATTTCGTAGATTTATTTTCCCGTCTGTCGATTTAGACTTAAAGACATTTCCTATTTGTGAATTTTATGGAAATATTTAAAGCAAAAAGAATTCCTTATGCTTTTGGACCTTGAAATATTTGTGTCAGACGCATTCAAATAAAAGCGTCTGATGTTCTTTTAACATTTTGTTTTTATGTCATTCTACGGCAATACCTAAAACTTATGTAACTTTAAATCTCATATGTTAAAAACGGATATCTTCGGAAATAGGAATCAGTGAAAAAAGAAAAAAACAGTTTGAATATTGTTGCTGCTAAGTAACATAAAACTTTTAATGTTGTTTGCATCATTTCCATTTATTTTGATTTTGCAGTTCACAACAAGCGGATTATTTATAAACATTTTTGTATTTTAACAATGTATGTAACATGAATATTTACAATTTTTGTGGTATATTTATTTTAAAACTGTTTACATGAATAAATTGAATTGGAATCTTTTATTAATACCAAAGGCAAAAATTATTAGCTGCAATGAAATGGAAAGTTTGATCAGTATCAAACCTAATTTGAAAAATTAGTTAAGAATTTATAAGCAGTTTAATAAAAATCTGTCATTATTAAATACCAAGGTTTACAGTTTATATTTTATTACTACACTCTTTGACATTTCTTCAATTTTTGGAATTTCTGACAAAGCATTGTAAATTGATTTACTTTCTTCGTCAATTGATTAATGATGAGACTTTTTTTCCTTTAGTTCTACTTTGAGACAATATTATTGTCGAATACATTTTCTAACAAAAAGAATGTTTTCAAAACCACAACTTCAAAATAAACCTCTGCATAGAAAAAGAGTTATGGTGGTCAATGTCACATAAAACCGAGAAGAATTTGTAAATATTTGAAAACTTTAAAGGCACAGAATTCGTATATTTAAGGATACCGTAAGAGTATACATGAAAAGTTGAATGAAACGCATAAACCTTTTTTAACACACATTTATCTCCTTTTTTAAAATAATAATTATTTGCTTCGTCTGATTCCGAAATTATCAGAAGAAATAAAACCAATTTTCACTGATATTAGCGGCATTTTATCTTTGCATTGAAATCTGTTCTGTGGCTATATAACGACTAATTTGTTCATCATATATTTTAATTTTCCATCAAAATAATTTAACTTCATATGGAAATTATTCATTTAATTTGGATTCTGCATACTGAACCTTTGATATAATCACATACCTGAGCTTGTTCATCATAATTAAATTTAAATCAAATCAAAAAATAATTTATTTTAATGTATATTTATTCGAATTAAATTCAAAAATGAGAACCTCATCGTAATCAAAAGGCAATAATGAAATAATTTAGCTGCCTTGAGACTTTATGTAAATATTTTTGTTTACTCTGAAGATGCTTAAGAGTCAGAGAAAGACAAAGTCAGGAATGAGGAATTTACATTAATATTGCAACAAATTAAATGCATTGGTAAGATTATTAACATAGAAGATATTAATCTGATACAATTTACTAGTGCTCAAACAATGTATTATATTAATACCAGACCTATTTCAATATAGATAGCATTTTTGTTTTGAATATTGTAGCAAAGTTTTGAATTAGTTTTTCAAGTTAAAATTTTATTTTTAGAATATTAGAAATTTAATTAACACTCCTTTGATCTTTTTTCTGCTTTCGACATTTTCTATCAACGCCTACACCTCTTAAAGCTTGTCGTTTTCCTTCTTCAAAGAGTTAAACTTAAAAAAGTCTGTCTGTGAAAATGTCCTTCAATAAAAATAAAAGGGATTAGATAGATACGCTGACGAGAAATTGTTTTTCTGACTGATTAAATTTTTTAGGAATAAAATTACAGACAATTTATATCGGAAAGCACTTAGTAATTTATATATAAAAAGGCATTAAATAGCAAAAGCTTCACATTTCTCTTTCCATCACGTTCAAAACTTTTTACCATTCCATCAAATTCTCAGATTTTTAATCTATTGATTCAGTGATATCAAGACTCTTGTC
Source organism: Clunio marinus (assembly GCA_900005825.1). Taxonomy (NCBI): domain Eukaryota; kingdom Metazoa; phylum Arthropoda; class Insecta; order Diptera; family Chironomidae; genus Clunio; species Clunio marinus. The sequence goes on from CVRI01000057.1 coordinate 1,759,659, forward strand.
AGCAATTCCCATCATCCTAGCAAGAGCTTTTCAACCGCAATTTTTTCATGATTTTTTACCAACAGATTTGGCAGAGAACCCTCTGAAATCTTTATTGGATTTCAAATGTTTCTAAGTCTCATGGGAGTAGTTGTTTGTTATGTCTATTCCTTCAAGGAAAATGTCTTTAGAAGAAGATGCCTGCTGGCTGTAATATGGGCTTCATCTTTTAATGGAGATTTAAGGTTTCTGACACTTTTCTCGTTCACAGTGATTTCGGAAGTTTTAAGGAACAGAAAACAGACAAGGACAACAATTTTCCTAGTGACTTTATAAATATTGTGTATGTGCTGGATAACTTACGAGGTTAATTAACATAAAGCTTATTCAAGTATACTCTTATATTTTTCGCAATAAAATCATTTTATTGTCCTCGAGAATAATTTCTCTGTTGGTGTTGGCTTTTGTTTTTCTCTTCTTCATTCTTTTGGGACAAAAGAGAGAATTATTTGCGAAATTGAAAATTATATCCGAGAGAAGAACATTCTGAAGTTGATGTTAAAATGGCATCGAAAACATAATTAATTTTCTGTAGACAGAAACATTTCGAATAGCTGGTTCCGCTGTGAAAAGCTATCTTTATTGCTTTTCACAATGAAAATGCGAAGAATGGCGAAAGAAACAAATGACAAATTAATTAAATATATATCTTATGAAATCAGTTTATTTTTTTATTCTTAGTACATATTTTATTTCGTAACTAATAATAAAAATGTGTGCAATGCTTAAATTGTAATTGATGAAGTAAAGAATTCAAACTTAGAATATTCTACAATTAGTAATGTTGAATTTTGTGTTGTGTTGAGCAGTGTTAACACAAAGTCATTTTAAAATTAATATTTCTTTGGTGCTATCAAATACAGACATTATCATAGATGATTTCATTATATAATAATTTTCTTTTTGTCCGGTCATCATAAGGAAAGAAAAAAGATAATAAATGTTTTTCTTTTGTTATGTTTCACTATCAGTCGTCGTTTCTCTTTTTTTAAATCATTTTGTTTTCTTTCGATGTTGATGTAAACCAACAGTTTTGTCATGTAATAAGTGGGACAAAATCAAACATTGCTATAATCAATAATCACAGAAGAAAAAGAATGAGAAAATAAAAACATTTAATTGAAATTAATTTCGCTACTTTTGCCCATCAACAATTGAATGCTATAAATCAAGAAAACGGGAGCTTAATATCTACAAAAGATCATTTTGCTTCGCTTTTTCTTGTCAATTCTAAGCATTTGCAATTAATTTCAATCTTGAGATTTGCAGTAACAGTACTAATAGTCCATTAATCTTAAATCGCCATAGCCAAAATCTTCAATTTATTTTCTAGGTTCGAAGGTTGAATGCGAATTGATATGGATTTTCAGACATCGCAAGTGAACCAACAGGCACTTTAATTTCATCTTCATTACACAATGGACTAATGTCAAACTCCTTCAATAGATTTGCAACAATGGAGAAGGATAGAAATTGAACCATTTTATAGCCCATACATGAACGACGACCGACACCGAATGGAATAAAATGATCGGGCTTCACAAGTCTTCCATCTACGATGAATCTCTTCGGTTCAAACTTTTCCGGTTCATTCCAAAGTGATGGCGACATATTTAAATCGTAATTGTTGAGGAAGATTAGTGTACCAGCTTTCACTGAATAACCTGTCATTCCAAAGATTGGCAAAATAGGAGAAGAAGAAAAAAGAGAGAAGAAAATGAGTGTGAGATGCGTCCATTAAAAATCCATTAAATTTCATAAAAAGGTTTTCGTTATAAATCAACTTACCGTCAATCGAGCTGTCCTGGTTTGCCACGTGAGGTACAATTGGGGATGTGACAATACGTAATGATTCCATTATCACGGCTTCAGTATAAATTAATTTATTACGGTCCGCAATCAAGACCGAATGTTCGCTTCTTTCATTCAACAATTTGTCGACTTCCTCTTGGATATTTTTCTGTACTTCCTTATGCTTTGCAATGAAAGCGAGAACTTTTACAACAAAATTTGCGACTGCCGAGTGTCCACCAATGATATCTTCCAATGCAAATAGAGCCTTAATGAAAATAATAAATTTAGTTAAGCTGTTACTATTTCTTAATTTAATTTCTTCTCTTACGGTTTCCCACTCGAATCTGGGTTGAAGCTTTTGTTTAACGTGGTCGATCAATGAATCGATATAATCATTTGGCTCATCACCAACATTCCATGACTCGAAGCGATCTGTTATAATGTTTTCGTTAATAAAGTTACGAATTTCATGCGACCATTGTTCCATTTGTTTCATCTGATTACGACGGAGTGGCAACAGGAATGGAAGAAAATCGGAAGCATATCCCTGGTTTACTTCCCAGAAAATTTTATCGAAATTGGTGATGAGCTTTTGAAATTTCTCGTTGTCTCGATCAAAATTCCGTGAGGTAAAATATTCTGTGAAAATATTTGCACAAGTTGACACCACTAGAGGCTTTACTGACACCGATTTTAACTCTTTCATACTGCTTTTGATTTCAACAGTCAATTGTTGTAAATGTTCCATTGTGATGTCACTAAAGCGGTTGAAATTCATTGAAAATTTCCGAGGGAACGTATGAGGAATCAGCATGTCACGACGTGTTCTCTGAACTTCGGACCAATCGCAAAAAGCCAAAGCTAAACGAGCCGAGAAGAATAAAAAGAAGAAAGAGAAGGGACCAAATTAGCGTTCAATTCAATAAATTTTCATTTAACCACTTACAATTTTCTTTATTTCCACTGAACAGCATATGGTAACGTTTGAAATTGGGTCTTGAATCAAAGTGCTGCCCTTTGCTCACTAGCACTTCTTTAATATTTTCCATTCCATTAATCACCATGCTAGGCACGCTGCCCAATTGTAATTTTATAATTTTGCCATATTTTTCTGCCAGAACGCTGAAAGCCTGGTAAGGTATCTCATAGCCATCGAGAGCATCAAGATTGCCAACAATCATTTTAGGCTTTGGTCCAGGCGCTTCCTTTAATTTCTCATCGACCTTGTCATTATTATTTTCATCCACCATCACTGAATACTTTCTATGTTCATTCTTTTTCAACATTTTCTTTCTCATTACACTTATATTTAGGTCATTTGTAATCAGAATCAGTGTTAAGACAAAAAATGTCATAACTATGTAAAGAGTGTTCGAACTGAATAGCAACATCACTGCTGAATTATACATTTTTTTATTTATTTTTACTACTTTATTTTTAATTTTTTTGATTCTTTTATTTATCTTCACTTCGAAGGATATTTTTAGCTTCGAATAATTTTTTTTACACACTTCAAATATTCAATTTTTTTCTTATTTATGATATCGAAAATATATCAAAATTCTTTTCGTGATTAATCTGAGAGATCTTTATCGATCAACTTTCAAAACTGTTCTTGACTGAAACATCTCAGTGGTTGGATGTTATATAGTGGCCTAGGATGAATAATATTTGAATCTCATGAATTTAATTAGACTTTTTCCAACCGAAGAGAAAAATTTCTTGTATGCGATTTGATGAATTAAACGGGACTCACGTCTGATGATTTGATTAATCTAAAACTAGCGATGGAATATCTTTCCATCTTTATCAATTTTTTCTCTCCAAAACGCCTTTCTGATGTGCACATTAAAATAACAGAATATAGTTTCAAGGCTCTAGAATTATCGCAAACCGTAAACTCAAACCGTAATCTGAATAATGAGAAGCGTTGAGATAACTTTCTTTTGTCAACGGAAACTTTCTCGTGTTCGAAGTGGTGTGGATTTTTAGGTTGAATAAGGAAAACTAAAGAGTCATAAGATTTTATTTCTTTTCTCGAATTTCAAGATGGTAACAAATGCTATTGCACAGTTTAAATAACAACTCTGGCAACGAAGGCGCATTTTTTGTGTATCGTTTTTTTTTTGTGAATTTAATTATTTCAATGTTCGTGGCCCATATTTGATTTGACGACACTTCCTTGTTTTTAAAAAATTTAAATTTTTTCACCCAAAAGAGTAAACAAATGGTGTTGAAAATTGTGTCAATTTCGTGTCTTAAAGACAGGAAAACAATTCTTCAGAATCTGTAAATATTTAATGAAGAAACATGAAACATTATAAGTATAAGTAGGTACATATATAAATATTCTCTGATGAAAGCTTATGTCAAAGAAAGGATTCGTGAATAAGAATTCCTCTACAATGTTTTCTTCAGTTCTACATGATGACATTCAATCTTTTATCTCAATTCAAAAAATATAAAGAAGAAATTTCAGTGACATCGATAAGATCGAGAATAACATGATTCCATATGCATATCGATGACAAGCTTAAGTTATATGAAATCCTTATGTTAGATAATAAAATCTTGTCATGTCATAAGATTATTTCAATTTGATATCCATATATATGTATGTACTCGCTCATCATATCTTTGTAGTTTCAATTTCAATGAAGCTTTCACAAGCATCTCTTTCGCATTTCAGTATACTTCATTATCCTTGAAAGGTTGAAGATTTATTTATACATTTAAGCAGAGCATTAAGCAATGTGAAAGATATTTCTCACCTTTGCAATCAGATTTTGCATTTGTAGGATAATCTTGATCTGATTTTATCATTGCTATTGCGTTTCATCTCAGTAATAATAAGGTTCCAACTTTCGAGAATATTCTTCGATATTCTTCTTATATGCACAACAGGAAATTGAAGAAACGATATATCGTTGTTAAGACCTTGATTTCTGAAATATTTGTAAATTTGAGATTATAATAAATGTTATGTGATGTGGTGTGATGTTGAATGACAAGAAGTCCCAGGGTCAAATAGGAAGCACAACTTACATAGTGAATGCTGTTGTCAGGAGTCATTAAGCTAAAAGGGATTTCATGTCGTTAAAACGTTATATTTGAGACTGTATTTCTAATGAGCTTATAATGTGAGTAAAGGGAGCAATATCTGCAACATTAAGGTTACAGTTTAACCACGCTCCAAAAATTAAAATATTTTTCTGAATTATTAAAATTTCTTCATGACTCTCCAATTCATGGAACGTGATTCACATTTTTAATGTATAAATATTTCTCATCACTTACATTTAAAAAAGCGTTGAGCTTCATATAACAGTACTATAAGTATTGTTCCTTTAATTATAGAATTTCATTTTATTGTTTTCTAACCTTACGGTTTTAATTCAAAATGGAATAAACTTTGTCGCCTACATTATCTTAATTTGGTCAAATGCAATTTAACTCTGCTTTAAGGGGTCGTGCAAATTTAATTTATAATTACCAAAACAAATACACCTAAATAAGTTTCGAGTATGATATGTAATTTAAAATCAACTACGTTTGTGCTTTTGGAATAAGAGAAGAATAACTCAAATGGTACATTAATTTATTTAACTTATTCTGCTCCTCCATGAAAACAAACCCTCTTTATGAATGGAGCACTTCCTGTGAAAAAAAATTCTTATTTTCACAAGCACCAAATGCACAAAGAAATAAATACGAAATTGTAATAATGTAAACAATTGAAATGACAAAAGCAAAACGACGAGAACTTTTTTTATTGATTTGTTGTATGTACGTTCAAATGTAAATCATAAATTTTGCCATCAGCTGTGCTCTTGTCTCTACCCGTTATGCATAAAACATTTGAGTGCTTATATTTTTTTCCATAATGGAAAATATCTGATATTGATAGAGAAACTGAAGGCAGAATCTGAGAAAAAAGTCCTGGTCGACATGAAATCATTCAATTATAATCACAGTTGTTCCACTTTGAATGTTATCAAAGTTTTCTGAATTTGAAATTAAAAATAAATTTTTAATTTTTACATATCATTTTTCCTCTCACTGCGGACATCAATCAATAAATAATTTATAAACTTTTTTTCGCTCTTCTCCCGTTTATTATAACGACACGTTTTGAGGCAAGAAATGTGGACTTTGTGAGAAATTGAGATCAATAATCATCATAAATGTTATTCTGATGATCATGATGATCTTCATAAATGTTATCCACATAATAATTTCTGATTATAAATATATAAAAAAATCTACATATTTATTTTCCTTGTGAGAGTTTTCGTTTTCAGTATGTCGCCCACAACAGATAGAAAAGTAATAAAAGAAGAAAATGAAAAAAAAATTCTTCTTCACTGAGCTGACATCCGTGACATTCACACCTGATTTGGTCCTGACATTCATCTCTCGAACCCATGTAAATTTGATGATAATTTTTTGAATTGAAACTGCTTGATGTTTGAAGAAGAAAAACAGTTAAAACTGTTTAGCGAAAAAGGGAAATAAAAAAGATGATAATGTTGGAGATGAAGCACAGCTGGATGACAAAAAGACGTTTTTATTATGGAAATTTCAATTGACTTGTGTGTGGTTATTTTGGAAGGTGAAAAGGAGAGGAAAGAATCAAAATAAATTTCAATCTCCGCTGCCTTTTCGAAAAAATCTTTTTTTCAAATCTGATTTCTTTTCGAAAACTAAATGATCAAAAAGTTTTTCTTAGAATTAAATAATAATAATTTAAATTTACATATTATTCTATAATATTTTATTACATAAAAATAATTTATCAACTTATAAATTTAGATAATTCTTAATTTGAACAAATTCGAATTTGTTTGTGCTTCAACGACAAAAATATATCAACTGTGCCCAACACTATTAACAAGATATGAAACGAACGATTTAAACCCAAAATTCTAGCTTATGACTGTATGTTTGAAGCACAAAACAATTCCGCACAAAAAAAACAGAAATTGAAAAGGCAGCGTTCATTTAATTTTTAAAATTTGAAGTTTAGTGAAACGCGCCAACAATGTTTCTAAAAAAACAAATGTCTAGGTCCGAGTGGCACAAGCGACGAAGCCGCTGTTAAATTTACCATACGACTGTCATTCCATCAAATTGGAAGGCAATCCTTTACACTAAGGCATGATGATGGCTTTTGGCTATTAGTATTTTTCAGCGAAGATATCACAAAAATGCAAATGCCTTAAATCGCATGAATAAGAAAAAAAAATTCTTTCTAAATCAGGCTACCAAATAGAATTCAAAAATGCCATAAGTTAGGTTTGTGGGCCATTATATAGATAGTTGAAACAGCAACCCAAAGTTGACACGTTAAGATTAAATTAATTTGCTTCGAAAAATTGCCAAAATGCAAACTTAATTCGTCCACAAGGACCGTCAGTGCTACTACGGAGGTATGTACATGAAATGATATTCTTTAATACTAGTTTTCTTCCAAAATTTTACATAAATTGTAAAGCTAAAAATATCTATACATCTATGTATATATGTAAATTTAAGATATTTTAATGTTCCCTATTTTTGACATTCTTTCAAAGACTTACAATTTAATGTGATAAAAAACGACATTCTCTTATGTTTCCGAAAATTTATTCTTCCAGAACAGAAAATGTATCAACAAGAACCTGCGGCTTTAAATAATATTTGTTTATCCTTTCATTCATATACATACAGAGATGTTTCATATCCTCCTATTCCTTTTTATGCTTTTAGCAACTAATAATCTTCTGACAATTCAAACGCTTAAATAATTGTGTTACGAACATTGAAAACGCTTCAAGACTAAACAAAATGTAAATTAATTCTGTTTCGAAGTCAATGTTATTTGTAACCTGGAGAGCAGGCACATGAATATGTAATCTTTCGAATGAATTTTCTTTTAAAGCTTATCATGCTTTTCTCCCATGCTATTGCATCGAATCAAAGGCGCTTGAATGCAATTGATAACTTTCTTCCCTTGTTTTGAGATGTGCATTACATTAACACCGAAATGTAAACAATACAAATGGATTCATTTGATCTATTTGTCCAGTTTATATAATATTTTGTAATCAATTGTTACATGTAAATTCTTCATCCTAGAATAAATACGTAAATATATTATATAATGCAAATACAAGGGCATTAAATAAATAATTAATGATTTAATTCGCAAAGTAGAATAAGCCTTGAAATCGTTTTCAAATACTCTTAGATTATTTTAAAATGTGAAACAAAAGCAAAAAGCTCATTGTAAGACACTAATTCTGAAATAAAGGCCAAATGATGAAGGACTTGTCATAATTTGGAAAGCTTAGAGATTTACATGTCATTGCTAATGGATTTATATAAATATTCAACAGTATCCGACAGAGAATTTTCCTCTAAGAAGAAGAAACCTCAAAAGCTATTAATCAGAAAAAAACTATGCAGATCTATTGTAATTACATATTCCTAAATCAAAGAGATTTTAATACTTATTGAAAAAAAAAATTCTTCTTATTTCATTGACCGAGATATTTTTCAGTAAGAATCTTCTTTACAATTTTTCGAAGAAAGTTTTCTTGCTTTTATGTCTCAAATGCTACATTTTTAATGAATAATCAATTGTAAAATTCTTAAAAGGCTTCTACGGTATTCCGTGGCATTCATTTTGCTTCTCAGAAAGTTCATATTTAAATAATGTGAAGATGAAACGAGACTAATCAAATGCAAAAGTGATCTCAATTCAAGCAACAAACTTTTTCGTAATCGTCTAATTTTTACAATTTTGTTGATTTTAGTTTGAATATGAATCACCTGAATGCTTAGAAAAGGCTTAAAATTAGTATAAGTTAATTCAAAGTGCTTGAAAAGCCTAGTTTCAAGCATATAATTTGTGCTAATTTACTCAGGAATCCTTAGTCACAATACAGTGAGTGATTACTATGAACGGTATTGGTTATGAAATGGAGAGCAGAAGAGAACTAATTAAAATGAGATCTAATTCACTAGCAAAAGGAATATCAATAAGTCTCGTGTCGAATCAAACGAGATCCAGTTATTTCAGGAAACTCTTTATTGCTTGATATTTAAATCTGTAACGCCCTGACTTCTTTGAAGTAGAAAATTAAACTTGATTTAACGACTTTTGTAAGCTTAGTAAACAACAATAGACTTTTATCTTATTACTTATTATTATTATTATTATTTATCGGAAAGAGTACCTCAGTTGTTATTGTATAATGTAAAAGATTCGGGCTTGTCATTGTATTATAGTCCCATAGCTATAAAAAGGCGCGTTTAAAAAGGAAAAACAAATTGATTTAAGGTAGCTACTTAGGGAAATCTCACGCTAAAATATTTTTCTCATAAACAAAGGTTTCAATCAAAACGGATTTGTTTTGAAAACATCACGTTTGTTTCCTCAATGCGTTTCATCACGTCTGCCGCCCTAAAATAGAAATGTCAATTGTATGCAATTGTGTCAATCTTGTTTACGTTACAAAAATTGGAATTTCTCAAGATTAATGTCAATTTAAAATGTTTCGAATTTTTCCACGAGAACCGTTATCATGTGCTCTACTTTGTTAGAATTTCCAAAGTTTTGAGAGCTTTTTAGCATGAAATTGTTTAAATTTATTCACGAAATCATTAGAAAATGTCATTGTTATTTTGAATTTGTTAAAATCTGATAACGTTGATGTTGTAATGGTCGTAAATTGATATTTCAGAAAATTTGATAAATGTTTAAAGAGAAAATTCTCTTCCTACCCTAAATATATTAATGACATTTGAATAAAATCTGACATGATGACATCGAAAAGTTCCAATTTAATACATCTAGGAAATCTAAAAAAATGTTTTCACATTTTTGTTTACAGAAACAATGAGAAAAAATGTTGATGAAGAGAATCATAACTGAAAGACAAGTAAATCTTTCATGTTTAACTTTTAATAACAAGAATGCAATATTTTTTCATTACTTTTTGAGAAATTTTATAATATATTTTCATTAGGCAGAAATCAATTTAACAAATAAGATTCAGGAAAATATACGAGTTTCTACTTCGTGGAGCTCATTAAGAAAAGTAAGTTGAATTCATTTTCACTTCCTTATGATCTTTTTTGTAAAAATTTTCTTTGTTTTCATTTTTAGATATCAAAAGGATTATCTCTTATTAACAAAGAGGAATAAGTATATTTAAATGAGATTAATCCTCAATCTTTTATTATTAAATTGGAAAAACAATTAATTAGCTAACCATTTAGCTCAGTTTGATGCAATTAAGGATAAAAAAGTTGTTTTAAAAATAATATTAAGAAGAATTTAATCAGTTTCATTTGTGCTTTTCATGAGCTTTTGAAATGCAAGCTTTAATTATTTTTTATGAAAATTTCATAACTTTAAGGCGCTACAATTTTCAGTTTTTTTCTCGATTATATCAGAATTACATAAGTGTGCGGGTTTATATGTACATATAAAATGATCTACGCTTGTGTATGAGTATTCAGTTCTCAATAGTATTTGGTTGTTGATTCTTGTTCTCTTCAGACTCGGAACAAAAGGTCTTGTTAAGTTAATTAGATACTAGATACTTAGTTTTTAAATACTGTCATTGTCATCAGTTTAAAGTGACTGTTCAGTTAGTGCATAATTTACAAAAAATCATTAAACTGATATGAAGATCTGACAGAAATCGAAATTTATTTTTTTTTATCGGGAGCTCGGACTTTGAAATTAAATTTATTTCTGTGAATATATAATTTGGTTCTATGTGTACCTATCACTTTTCGAACCGGCTTCTTCATTGTGTGCTTAAAAACAATTCCAAACAGCAAATTGTTAAATAAACGCACGTTCAAGTTCAAAGTGCAAATAGCCAGTTGAACTGTAAATTAGTTGGTACACAATTGGACGTTTTTGTTAAACTATTTAATTGCATATTCGATATTTTATTGACTTCAGATCATCCTAGACATGTTGATGATGTGTCTTATTAATCATTAATTGCATGACTCTTGATTTATTAAACAGAAGCTTTTGATTAATAATGTGCTTAAAACCAGGAACTATATTAAAATATGAGCGAAAAGCAATTATTATATTTAATTAAAAGTTTACATAACAGAACATACAGTCAAAATAACAAAAATTATTTAATACTGATTGCATTTCAACCATTTATGGCGTTAACGATTAAAATTTATTGATAACGCATTTATTCGTTGATATCCAACAGATTGAGATAGCTAAAAATATGGGAGCACTTCGAAACATCTTTTTTGGGGCAGTGACTCTTCTTATTGCGTTTTCTTATCAAGCATATCGAGACATTACCAAACCTTACCCAAAGCCTGATTTAGGTAAAAAATAGAATGAAAATATCTCAAATCACATTTCTCATAATTGGAATTTTCCAATAATATTTCCGATTATTTAGATATGAACTTGAAATTTTAATATTTTTTTTCTTCTTTATTTAAACATTTTTCCCGTGAAGATGTGAAAGAATTTTGGGGCCCTGGGGATGGAAAGGACTATAAAGAGCTACACCAATTCAAACCTTTTAAAATTTCATATTCTAGCGAGGTATGAACATTGGACCTGCTTTTCCTGTCGAATATTTATGAATATTTATTGTATTCGCAAATATTTTTTATATTTTGCATTTTCATTTGAGGTTCTTTTTGTCTTTAGGTAATAAAACGTTTAATGGATAGACTCGACGATGTCCAAGTAATCACTGATCCACTTGAAGATACTGCATTTGAATATGGATTTAATGCGAATCGTTTACGAGAAATTTTGAGTTATTGGAAGGGTGAATATCTGCCGAAATGGAAGGAACGTGAAGCTTTTCTCAATCAGTTCCCGCAATATAAAACTAAAATTCAAGGGTAAAGATTAAGAGAAAATCTTTTGAGAGAAAATTGGTTGAAAGTATAACATTAGTGTTGGTTTTGTTTCCGTTTTAGATTGGACATTCATTTCATTCATGCCAAACCAAAAGCCACTGAAAACACCAAAGTTTATAAACTTCTTTTGTTGCATGGTTGGCCAGGAAGTGTTCGAGAATTCTATGATATTATTCCGCTACTTACGAAACCGTCTAAAGAGAACATTGCATTTGAAGTTGTGGCTCCGAGTCTTCCCGGTTATGGATGGAGTCAGGGTTCTGCGAAACAAGGATTGGGACCATTGAAAATGTCTGTTATTCTGCGAAATCTTATGATTAAACTAGGTTTTGAAAAGTTCTACATCCAAGGTTTGCTTCTATTTTCCTTTAAAACTAACCGCATAGCATTAAAAGTTTTTGTGAATTTAGGAGGTGACTGGGGCTCTTTAATTGGATCAAACATGGCCACAATGTTTCCAGAAAATGTTTTAGGTAAGTTTCAGAGAAAAAAAGGTAAAATAGTTAAACTTTTGAATTAATTGAATGTATTAAATTTTTCGTCAGGATATCATAGCAATATGTGTGGCGTTAATAGTCCGTTAGCCAACATTAAAACAGCAATTGCTTCGTTTTATCCATCATGGTTTATCGAAGAAGAGAAGCTCATTAATTGGATTTATCCATTTACGCCAAAGTTTATGGATTTGTTGCAAGAGTCGGGATACATGCACATTCAAGCTACAAAACCTGATACAATTGGCGTTGCTTTACAAAACAATCCCGTTGGGCTTGCAGCTTACATCATTGAAAAATTTTCAACATGGACAAACTCTGAATATCGTAAACTGGTTGATGGTGGATTAGAAAAGTATTTCACACTCGATGCACTGTTAGACAATATCATGATTTACTATTTGACCAATTCAATAACAACTTCAGTTCGCATTTACAAAGAAGCTTTTCCTGAAATGGCTGAATATAATATGGATCGTGTGCCACTCACTATTCCATCAGCTTGTGCTCATTACAAATATGAAATAATGCATCAACCAGATTTCATTTTGAAAGATAAATTCATAAATATGGTTCATACATCATACTTTGATGATGGTGGTCATTTTGCGGCAATGCAGTTGCCAAAAATTATGTACGAGGATTTTACAGAGTTTGTTGAGAAAACTTTGGTTTAAATGCTTTGAAATTTGATTCAGTTTTGTTTTCAAAGACATTTAAATAAGAGTTCATTTTTTGTTTATTATCTTCTGTGAAAATAAAATGAAAGTTTCAAGAAAACAATGTGAATTTTAGCATTATCAAATATCTGCAACTTTGACTATTTAACTTTGAAATAATTTATAGTGATATCTTTTAGAAAACTTTGTTTCCGAAGAAAAGTATTTGCATTTCATAGCCCAGCAAGAAAAATGAATAGAAAATCAGAAATAAGAGAGTAATTAAGTAAAAATAAAGTCTTCAAATCTTGTTGATTAATTTTCTGGCTAATTAGGCTAAGTGAAATAAATTAATTAACATTTGGATATTCTTATCATTAAATCAATTGTCCCCAACGGGTTTCTTTTAAAGAAAATAATTCAATATTTCATTTCATACCCTTCTGGGCTCTTTTGAACTTTGATCCTTTTAAAAAACAATCTTCCTAATGCAAAATCGCATCCATGCTTTCTTTAAGGAAAAGATAGAAAGGAGTACCCTGGAAGTTAAAAATTGTTTCAATAAATTGTTTTGTACTATTTACCGGATATAAACGTTTCCATAGTCTTGAGAAATTTATTGTATTCGTTTCGGATCTGAGTAGATAAAATTTTTATCTTTATATTTTCACGAAGTATTTCTACGTGATTTCTTTTTGTTGATGATGAATGGTAAGGAATACTTGGGTTTTTTTACATAAGTTGAACATTCAAGAAGCCATTGAAACTTCTCTTTCATCTTGATTTCAAGTTAAACTTTTTCATTTAACTTATTGTTGTTTTATCATTTGAAAAAATCTTGTTTAACATCCTGTGAAGATATTTTAGTTTGAACTGTAAATATTGGGACGAAAGTATTTAAATATCTACCTTGAAATTTTTTTATTAAAATTCTAAAAATATCTTCTCATCAAATTTTGTCAGTTTGCGATATTATCATCATATTCAACCATTCATAACTCGTAAGAACTTCAAAGTATGTGATGGAAAAGGTAAAATATTTAAGTTTTTTTCCTGCGTTTTTATTTGATAAAGGAAAATTACGATTTCACGTTGTATTTGCCAACATAAATTTGAAAAACGTTCTAATAAATTCCATATTAAATGGAAAGGATAAAGCAATGATGGGTTTTCTTATAGCGTGAATTCAATTTTACTCGTTCACCATATGCGGAAGGATATATGAGTGAATTTGAAAACATAAAAGCTGTAAACTTTATCCGCTCTGTAATTTGATATTAATAATATTTTATGTGTTTATGTAAGATGAAATTCTTCCTGCTTTTCTTCTAAGCAAGCAGGTTGCATTCCTCATCTTAAATATTGGCACAACAGAGGATGAAATGCTGAAAGAGAGATGAGAAAGATTAAAATTTATATATTTAATAAACTTTCTACAAATTTCACTCACATAAATTCATACATATACATGTATTTTTATAGGCTATTAACTTATGAAAAATTTAACTTATGATTATTTTTAACCAATGCTATGTTGTTTCATTTAAAAAACTACTCAAGAAGATTATTTATTCGCTAAGTAATTTGCATTCAATTCAATTTTTGTAAGATTTGCAATATTCTATTAAACTAAAACCTTACGAATATATTTGAGAAATTTATGCTTTCATGAATGCAGTAAACAATGAAACTTTGAAGCTTTTATTAAATCCTTCTTGTACCTCAACGGATTTGAAATATTTTATAGCATGCATTCTTGCTTTTCCGTTTTTGAGAATATAAATTCTGGTAACCCTTAGCTTTGACGATATTATAGAAATTCACATTGTTTTCCCCACCACTGCTAAGTCTCACTACTCCTTACATTAAATCCCTTTTGATTCCTTCTGTTCAGAAAGAAAAGAAATTCGCAAAAGTTTTTCTTAAAACAATTGTTTTCCTTCGATGTTCGCGTTACAAACTTTTCTTTCTCTTATCCCAGCTTTATTTGCTTTTAATGCAGTAAAAAGAGATATCTCACAATAATGATATCTACGTGCTATATCTTTTTGCATGAATAATCATAATTGCAACATTTTTACCGCAAACTGATGTTATTTTAAAACTTTCAAGACACTTGTATGTATTAAATATCCTTTTAAAGTTTAAAAATGGCTTAATTAGAGCTATCAAATGTGTACAGTTGAAACAGTTTTCTTATCTTTTTATTTTGCTGAATTTCTCTTGATAACCCCACAATTGGCACATTTATTGTCGTTAATAAAGCTTAACAGAAAGTTCGTCAGAGACCCAAAAAAGATTTCTGTAGCATTTAATGTCGTTTAAAATTAAAACCCTACAAAAATTATGTTAATTTTTAAAGCATCCCTTAAATTCCTATTTTCAGCTTAAATTTGAAGAATCTAATTATATGCTCATTAAAAATCTTGTTTGTTTGCAGTGACAGTTTGTGGTTTGTGTACCTGCTACAACCCCAAGATTTATTAAAAGCCCTTTGTTGCAACGTCTTTTGTTAACTTTGACATAGAAAAGTAGAAAAGCACACGACATTGTTAATTCGAATAATAAGGTGAAAAGATAAAGAAAAAGACATAGACGTGGCAAAGCATTGTTCAAGCTTATAAATACCAATTCTCTCCTTCCAAAAGCAAATTTATTCATTTTGTAAATATTAATTAAACTAAAACAAATATTTAGATGAATTTCCTATACAATAAATTTTCAATTATTTTCCTAGACCAGGAATGAGCAAGCAAAGTAACACATAAAGGAATGATTTTGATTGAAATAACTAAGAGCACTAAAACACAATACCTTTTCTCTAAATTCCAGATGCTTTCTCATTTCCTTTTGCTGGCGAATAATATTTTCCTTGAATTTCTTTTATGTTAAAATCAAAACGTGGTTACACAAAATGAAACTTTTAGATGAGTGTAAATCGCTGTTAAACACATTTCAATATATTTAATTAAAACATTAAGACATCTAACATTGATTTTCTAATTAAAAGAAAATTCCAAAAGTTTCACTTCTTTAATAAAATCTAATTTAATTTAATTAGATTATCTGAAATTAATATCAGTTACTTATTGGTTTCTATACATTTCTTAGTTCTATAAGACATACATGGATTCGATCACTCAGTTGGAAAAGCCAATCAATCTTTTGAAAGAAATTTATGGATGAATAAGAATAAATATGAATTGATCAGTTATGATACATGTGAACCTGGCTTAATACATCTCAAATAAATTTTTTATTTCGGTGAAATATTTGAATCAAAATTACAATGGATGAAATTATAGAATTTGTAAAAAGTGGTTCGTAAGGGAAATGTTCATTCAGAAAACTCACTGCCTTTAGAACGTCCCAAAATTGTTATGAAAAATTAACAAAGTTAATTCTTAACTGACACAATGACAGAAAAAGGTTTTCGATTTTTCCCTTTTTTTCTCCTCAATAGAATACATTAAAAACATTTCTCTCCTTTCATGCCTAAGCTAAAGCTTGGATACCCTTTTCGTTCTCTGGGACAGAAACATATAGAAGCATTTGCAAATAAACTCCCTTCTTAGTAAAGACTAAATCTGAACATAATAACCTTAAAATTGGACACAAAAGTCTTATGGTCTCCGCAAAAGTATTCAAGTTTACTAACCGATGATTATTAGCATTTCAATTAGTGTATCGCTTTTTCCAACAATTTACTTTCACAGCCCTTTCAAACATAAATTTTTTATTGATGGTTACATCTGTAATGTTTTCCCTTCACCGGAACAATATCTGGCTCTGAAACTTTGTTGAATTATTCTGTTTGCGGATGTTTAACATTTTTTATGTTTTAATAAACTTTATATAATAAGGAAGACGAAGGGGAAGAAGACTAAAATATAATTGTGAGAACTATAAAAAAGTTATGTAATTGTTGAGAGAAAAAAAAAAAAATTTAATGTTTTCAGGGATTTTTCTTGTATTTGCGTTCATAAAAGTTGAAGTTTATGTTATCATCGTTCAGCATTATGAACTTATGAAAATATAACTATTAACATCCTTTATTTCACCAAATTTCAAATATAAATGTTACAATTAATTAATAACTTTAGTTTATGGTATCGCAGATTATTTAATGAAAAAGTGTACGAAGTGATATTTCCATTATATTTCATGACTTGTAAATATTTTCAGATAAATATTCAAGGAAGCTAAGTCAGTAAAGCCAGTCTTAAGGGATACACTTAAATGGTAATGAACGCTAATTGTTATCTGGGAAACAAATAATGAGAAATGACGAACATATTTTAAGTCGAGGAAGACAAACTTTAATTAATATCAAAAGTTTTACAAGTCACGAAAAATGTTTGGAGAGCTGTAAATATTTATTTATTTATTTCGGATTTATCTCTTATGCATAAAACTGAAATTGTACTTCAGAGAATTTAATTTGTAAATATAAACATGAAAACAAGCATCAAAAAGGCGTTTATTTTGTTGAAAATGCTAATGAAAAACAAATTTACGCAAATACACATCTATCCGACAGACAATTGAATCAAATGATCTTATTGATTTTCAGTCATAAGAAAATTGAGATTGTTGAGGTATGTAAATTAGTTTCAAACAAATTTTCGTTTCCACTTGTCATTAGCGAATTTCGGAGCGCAAAGGAAAATATAATGAGAAGTTCAATTCCTTAGTTCAAGTTTGATTAGCATTAAGCTTCTAAGATATTCGTGTATAATTCGTAGCAAAAAGGAATAAGAAAAGTCTATGGCGTTGTAAGATTCATTATGACAATCTTAGAATGAGATTTTAATAATGTCAGATATCTAATGCTTTGACGAAAAAAGAATCAATTAAGATGCAGAAAACCATCATCTTATTTTAAATAACTGAATGAACACGGTAAAGAAATATTACCATTCTCAATTTCTTTGATCTTATATTCAGTGGTTATACAATCTTCACTTAATGAGAAAAAAAATTCAGTGGAATTCAATGTTTTTTATAGTCACCCAGGCAATTCTCAATCACAAAATATTCCAGTCTTCTGACTTTCATTCCTTGCTGTTTCATAATCTTTTCATCATCTTCTTTTTCTGTTCAAATCTTATCATTATCGTATTATTGCATCAAACTTTTTTTTTCTTTCTTGTAATGGACTTTTTTTCTCATCGTGAATTGAGGATTTTTTTTGAAATCTCATCCTTCAAAAGGATCTACATCTGAAAAAGTTTCGGTGAAAAGGAAAAAAAAAATCTAACGTTGAATTTATAATCAGAGCTAATTAACTTTCAATTTAATTTCTGCTTTGACCATCATGGCGACCATAAGCATGAGAATCAAATTAGTTTTAATGTTCGGTAATTCTAATAATAAAGCTTGTTTGATGCAGTCATGTTAGCGTATCTAAGTATATTAAATGTCATCTAATATCCCATCTACAACATTATGCCTATGCTCATTATTTATGCTCACCATTAGTGATTGAAATATTTTTCATCTAAGTTATCGTTGAGGCATGAATGATTTTAGGAAACTAAAATATTTGTGCCTCCTTTACATGATGTTTTATACAAAACGATACATTTATACAAACCCACACAACAGCTACTATAATGATGAGCATTATGCATCAAAATTTCAGTAAATATTTATGATCATTTGCCGAAAATCTCGTGTATCGTATATAATGAACACATGGCTGCACTAATGTGAGTTGCCGAATCACAATTTAGCAACATGATTTTGTGTAAATTGATTTAATGGTTCTATTTTCGTTTGGAAATAAAAGGAAGTTACGACATGGTTCTTGTTTGTCCCTACTTTAAGCTTAATGATAGTAAATAATCTGTTATAACAATTGAATATTTAATATTATTCAAAAGCATAATGAAGGTTTTTTTCTTCTAATTTCTAATATGAAATTTTTTATTTCGACCATTGATTTGCCTTCAGGAAATTAAGTTCATTTCTTGTTTCAAACTTCAAACATGATTCATATTGCGTGGTTGCCTTTCACATGTATGCTAAATTCATATAAAACATGAATATACAGACAGATGAATTTACAATCTAAAAGGATGTAAAAGATTGTTTCGATAAAATTCGCTTTTATTTCATTCTTTTCTAACATCCGAACAAATAATCTATAGCCTTTAGCTGTCGCATGAAATATCTAAATAACTGCGTGTATTATTTTTAAGGGACAAAACCATGTCACTGCTGGTGGATATGTACCAAAAGAGCTCTTCTATTATTATATAACTCTAGAAGCGAATGTATTTGTACGGACAAATGCTGCAGACGGAAGATTATTCGAGGATTATTTGCTTCATCTATGAAAAAAAATTACTGCTCACGTAATCACAAACGATTCCGCATTAGAAGCGATCAAACATTGAATTTCTGACCATTTTCCAAATTGTTACTCTATTTATTTACCGAAATGTTTTTTTTCTTTAAGATATCTTTTCAAATGTAATTTCAAATAGCATTGTATCATAACAGTAGACGTTGATGACAGAAAATCTGAAGGAGTTTTGTCACTCTCTTAAAGTTAAGTCTTTCCGGGCAATTTTCACATGAACCCAAAGTTTGTCCATTGATTTGAAAGCCCATTGATTAAATATCGATTTGCGATAAAAGTTCACGGGAAAAAGGAAAGGAAGCTGGAAAAGTCATCTTGACGTGATGGATTTTTTTCCTTATCTATTCGGGCTTAGTGTCTAGTAAAAAAAGGAAGAGTGAAGGCTTTAGCGATTGATTTTCATGGGACAGCAATTTCTTCGATTTTTTTATTCTACATTCTTTCTACAATTCAATCTTCAGATTGATTTTTTCCCTTCTTTTGTCACTTGTTCAACTGAATCGTTTTGACATATTTTTGTTTCTTTTCTTAGACAACAATCGCACATGGAATTAGAATTCTCTCAGAAGGCCTTACTTTTTTTTACTTTGTGCTACAATTTTAGATCATTTTTCTCAGGATTTTGGCAGAGATTGGTTCTTTCAGAAGAAATAAATACTACGTAGAGAAAAAAATTATTGTACGAAATGAAGTTAAGTCAAAATTCTTGCAAGCGGCAGATGCCTGCTAATAGCGAAGGTTTACCATCACTCAAAAGGGATTTACAAAATGCCAAGTTGTTTCTGCAACAGAGAACGGCAAGTGGAGAATCATTATATGACCATCTTTCGAATGTCATTGCGAAGGTGGTCGATGAACGTCCTAAGGATGTATTAGAGTACTTTGAATTGTTTAGTCAACGTGTGCGTGAAGAAACATTTCGTACAAATGAAGGCAACATGTTGGAAAATAATTACAAGAAACCTGAACATCTCGTTACTGCGCTAAAACTTTTACCTACAATCATTGAAAAATCAGAACAACCGATTAAAGCCACCGTTGGTAATGATGATGAAACCCTCAAAAAATCGACAAAAGGCGATGAGGGCGATGTGATTTATTGTAAAAAGCTGTCGGAAGATTTATGCGAGTTACAGTTTTATTGGAATTTATTGGGCATTGGCTTCCCACGCGAAGAAGTTCTTAAGCTTTCGTGCTCGGTAGAAAAACTCAAGGCACATGCCGCAATTGCAAGCTGCCGTTTCTGGGGAAAAATGCTAGGATTGAAAAAGGATTACTATGTCGTTGAAACTACATTAACAAAAAGTGCTTTTAGCGATTGGATTGTGAGTTGCATTCCACAACACATGGAGGAAAAGGAATGTTTACGTGAATATTTACAATTCCATTCTGCTTTTTCATGCAAGACATTCCTTCCAGCTCTCCAATAAAAGACTAAATTTAATTTTCTCAATTTTCCTTTTTCACTTCCTTCTCTTTTATTCTCATTGAAGCAACAACATACATCGATTGAAAGCGAAATATTTAATACGAGCTTAATAGCAACTGAGAGTTTAGCTTCAGAATCCAACCCCATTCCACTTACAACAAGTGCAAGCATGATGATGAAAAAAGCTGATGACAAAGACAGTGTCAGTGATTTGCGAGATAAAATGAAAAGAATGCCAACTGAGTGGAAATTTTCATTGAAGAATTTTCCCGTGTCTCAATATCGACCCCATACAGCGAATTATGTCACAGAAAAAGAAATCGAGTATGGCGTCGATCGACATGTGTACTTTGTTTGTACTGATTTAGGTGATGACTGGATACCATTACCACAGGAAACATCACACCATATCAACATCTCCAGACAAATAAAAAAATATCTCACCGGGTATTTGGACTCATATCTGATATTGGATTCAGAATCTTACATATTAGAACGGAACTATTTAAGAGCTTTGATTGCGCGGATCTCTGCTGGAACTCACATTTCACCAAGAAACTTTTATAAATTTCAGTCAGACGACAATGAGAACTTCTTTGATGATCTAGATGATGATGATGATGATGATGATAATGATGCATCTTCAAGTGAGTTAGGTTTAATGCTTTTTTCTTTCACCTTGTTACGATGGCATTTCCATGACATTATGATCTCACTTCGAATGAGAGAAAGAGAAAAGTTCTATTATTTTCGAGATTTGAATTTAAGCTCAGCTCATCGAGAAATCCCATCAATTTTGCATCACATTGCATTTTAATGTTCCTATATTCCTTTTGTACTTACTTTACTTACTTTTTGTTCGCAGACAATGAAAAGCCGATTAAGGTGAACAGTGCATACCGTCCTTGGTCTATAAAGAAACTTTTACAATTGGATTATTGGCAGCATCATAAAGTACAGATTACTGAATACAGCAACAGCGGCTTCTTTTTGAAAAAAGGAAAGGTAACGGATGAGAATGATAGAAAGTTGGATGAAGAGAATAACGTCTCCAGGGATACCGACGATAAAGGCGACGACAATGACGACGACGATGGAAGGGAAATAGCAAACAATGGAATAAAACCGGAAACACCAATTCCTTTGTTCGCATCTTGTTCTGGTGACCAGTTGACAAATGATGCCATGTCTCCATGGACAATTAGATTGAGTGATGTTGTTGAGACGCTCGTTTCGGTTCAATCTCATGTTTGGCCCGGAGCTTTTGCATTTGTCAAAGATAGGTAATTTAATATCTTTATTTTTCCTTCTTTTCGTGCACGACATTACTACGTGATCTGCCCGAATGACAAATTTCAATCTTTCAAAAGAGAACTAGATATATGTTTTAAGACTCTTTGTTTTCCATCTTTATTGATGCAGTGAAAAAGAACAGGAAAAATCTAAAAGTTGTTTCAAACCTTGAAACGTTTTCATTTATTTTTCTTGTTAATTAAAAGGATTTGTGACAACATTTACATTGGTTACGGTCTAAAAAGCTCATCAACTAACGCAACACCACCGGCTATACCTAATGAGACCTTAGACAACAGAGAGGATTCATAAATCGAGGACAGATTTAAGTAACTACCTAAGAAACTCCTTATCAAACTGATACTTCAAATGAAAGAAAAAAAATACTTCACTCCAAAAAAGAAAATTCAATTGTTAAAAAAGTTATCGAAAGTCTCTAAGAAACTGTCACTTTCAATGATGCTTCCATTGAGTTGATGACAATTTTTCAATTTATTTTTCTTTTTTATTTCTCGCTGCTTCTTAACATCATAGCACTGTGAGCGAGATGAGATGCTTACGAGCGATTAAACATTTCGTTAATAAAATTCAATGGTCTCATGTACGTTTCTATGAACGTTTTCCTTCTTTCATCTCTCATCATTCTCATTTTTCTTCCTTTTTTGTCGTGCCCGTTTATTTTAGCTTTGGTTAAACGTCAAAAAGCTTTTCACATCATCATCAGAAAATGGCCGCATTATTCTATTCTGTTCCACCCAAATCTTTTAGATCATCTTCTAATTTTAATAAGTGGAGAAAGTTTTTTGTTCTTTTTTTTCACTTTTTTATTTCTTGCTTCTTTCTTCTACATCATAAAGTCATTTTCGCATGAAAGCAATGGTTGAATGTTTTTCTATGTCGATGTCGTGGAAAATCATTTTTCCGCTTTTGTTAAACATCGAAAAAAGAAGAATTATTAATGGAAATGTTTGCACGGAAGGAGGGTAGATAGAAATTGAATCAAACGTTTTTGACGGAGGGAGAAAAATATCATTAGCAAATTACACAGCTCACGATGCAAAGGTGTGTTCATTTTACTTTCGATGAGTTCAACAAAAAAAAAACGACGAATCGAAAAATTATCGAAATGAAAATTACTCACTCTACTCTAAATTCATCACAATTAGAATGTTTCATCTAATTGATTTGAAATCAATTTTAATATAAAGACATATCTTAAACTTCCTAATGAAGAGTAAAGACAGAAAATTCAATTTTTCCGCTATATTTTAATAATTATTTTAAATATCAAGTCATTCAAACATTTTCATTGAAGTCTTGTTAGTAATAGTTTTACCCGGAATATCTTTTTGAAGTGTAAAGCATGAGTCGTAAATTTTGCATTAAAATAAAAGTCTGAAAGTCACCGTTAAGTAGAATACCGCTGTCGTCAGCAGTACATAAAGTTTCGACAGCTTCCAACAATTTTTCCTTCGGAAAGGCGTTAAAGTGAAAAATAAAATGAGAAACAAATTAAAAATACATCACGAATTAATTTCAAGACGTAATTAAAAAGAAACGAAATCGAGGAAAGGCAAATGAAAATTAGAAGAATTGAGGAAGACAGAGGAAGGTTCTGTTTTTCTGTAGGACAAAAATGAAGTGAGGAAGGAAATACTATAGCAACGGAGACTTGATTTTTAACTTAATTGACAAAAATTCCTCCATGCTTTCGTTTCGCTTGAAATGAGTTTTCTCAAATATTATAATTTGAAAACATAACGGTGAATGTTTGAGTGATTTTACATTTTTTTATGTAAAGCAATAGAAAAAATGTACGCATTAAAGAATGTTAAATGTACACCTCGTTCCCATCGTTTTCATATTGGCAGGGCGTAATTATATGTTTGATGAAAGAGTTCGAAATAAGAGCTCGAACGTGATTGCGTTTCTTAATGCCTCCTTCTTCCGTCCTAATTTCTATTCAATTACTAGCTGGTGACTAGACGTGGACTCTTCAAACAAAGCTTTATTTTCAAACCTTACATATTTACACCTTTAGTTACCCTCAATGAACAGCATTGCGAAATGTACAAAATGAGATGGAGTGAAATATTTGCTAAATTGAAAACTTTTCTAATGAAACGAAAAATAAACTTTCTTCGTCTCAAATGCTGAAAAAGGAAAAAAGGTATATTATGGAAAGATGGATTGTAAATTGATGGGCGTCTTGTGCGAAAACGAGAAGCTTCGTGTAATTTCACTTTGTTAATTGAATTGTATAATGAATTTTGTTCGACGCTCTCACAGACTCTTTGCTTTAAATTTACTTTGCTTTTAAGTGTTCTTAAACTTTTAAAAACGAATTAAAATATTTGGCAACAGAGCAAAATGGAGACAAGGAGAATGACAGCAGTGAAGGCAATTTAATTTTAGAAAATTTTGAATTAATAATAATCGGTTGGAAGTCATGCGGTGTTTTATACCAAAATCCGACACAAAAAGATCATCAAAATTCCAATTAAATATTAATTAAAATTCTTGTTAACAACATCTTATGAAATATTTAATGAAAGCGATTACAAGTGATTTTGGTTCACTTTTTTTTCATATTTCTTCTCTTATTTTTTTTTCCTCTGTTTTTATCTATCTGGGCTTTCTATCGTGTTTATTTCATCACTGCTCGCAAATTTAATTAAGTCTATCGACTCAGGCCGACATGCTGAGATGACAACAAAAACTGGATTGTAATTTGATGATCTCCCATTTTATCTCTTTTAACTTTCAGAGCACTTCGCTTTGAAGTTACATGGGAATAAGATTTCAATAAGATATTAGAAAAAAAAACTTTCCAGACCTTAAAAACTTTGAAAAGCTGTTTCTCGCTAGACTTGCGACGAGCGAATAATCAACTTCGTAGAATGATAAATTGACGCTTAACATCAGCTGAAATTTAGGAATCTTTTCTCTTCCTTACTACACAGTCAGCAAATTTTTAAGGTTGTAGAGGTCATTGAAAATCTGTTTCAATATTCCCTTTACTGCTATACAAATTAATTTCCGGTCCAGACAATGTTCAAACTTCTGTTCGGTTTGAAAATATCATTAGTAAGGGAAAATTGAAAAGCTCTCCTAAGAGAGAATAAAATTCAAATCAAGATTCATAGGATTTAGTGAGCTTACAAGTGATGCATTGAAGTCACCAAGGACGTACTTTAAAACTCATCCATTCATGTAATTTATCAGATGAAGAAGCAAAATTGTTGTAGAATATTGTTAAATTTTCTGGTTTTTAAAGACTACTTCTTGAAACGTTATATCATCTCAATGAAAGCCTTATCCGTTCTTTAAATCAGCAATAAAAATAGAAAATTTTGAGTTAAAACGATATCAATTTCCCGAAGCAATTTAGAAAAATGCACAAATATTTTTACAAAAGTCAAGGATATTTGTTCTCATGCTTATCATAGTAATTTCAATCCACGAGGAAAAATATATGCTTGTAGTGAAAGCTCACCATACATCTTCTTAGATACTTAGTATCCAATTCGCAGCATGTAATAACGAAAAGTCATTAATCAAATGGAATTGACAAAAAAAAAAAAAGTTGTTTAATCAAACATGAGATGTTTCATTCCTTTACATCTCACCCTTTCATTCTAGAAGCATTCAAGGATTTCTTTGGGTCTCTTTTACAATTTTAGCGAGAAATTCGTAGCCTTCCACCTGGTCGTTAATAAAGTTTTTTTTTACTTCTCCTCCTGCCTTTTCGTTACGAAGGCAATATTTTTGCTATTCCATTTCATGTAAGAACGTAAATAGGAAAGGGAAAGAGTGACAAGAACGCCTCATATTTTATTAAAAAAATAGCAAGAGAAATAAGCGTTCACCTTATTAATGATATCCAAGGGGACTGTAAACGAGATCTTGCGATATTTCATCAAAAATCTTCACGTGAGAAGCTTAGGTTGATAAATTTTCTAAAAAGGTTAATAAGAAATTTTTAAAGCTTGAATCCCATCAAACCGTCATTCCCTTCGGAGTCATATTCTTTATTCGCCATCTCATCTTCACCTAGTATTTTTTTCTGTGATGATTTTTCCATCCTTTTCTTGCGTGACAAGAAATAAAAAGCCTTTACTTTGCCATTAGAAAATGTTTTTCACCTGCAGAATATTAAAATGAGTGAGGGGTAAAAGCAAGTAAACTTTAAACGTTATCAAATAAGCGAGAAAGCGAGATCTTTCCCGGTCATTTATGTCTTTATCGTTTGTCACTTGTTAATGTGTTTTCTCAAGTAATGCCATTGGGAAGGAAAATTTATGGCACAAAAATTCACAATGCTTGATGACGACATTATTCATAAACAGTTTTGTATTTTTGTATATTTTTTCGCTCTCTTATGCGCTGTCATTGCAAGCTCAAGATAAACTTTCATCTTTATATTCGTTTTCCTTTTTTCGAGGATATTCATAAGGAGAAAAAAATTCCTGGAAGCTGTTCGTGCATAAAATATTCGATGACAGGCAAGTATGAGCACAGCGATACAATGTCATAAGCCATAAATTGTGTATGCAACCGTTTTATTTTCAAATCGTTACCTCAACTGTTGACTTTAATGATGAGAAAGAATGTCTTTTGAGAGCTTTCAGGCTTAAATTTAAGCTAACAGGAATCTTAGAAAAAATTTAAAAAATGAAATGTTCAAACGATTTTTTAAAAAGATTATTTGTGTCGTGTTTGAAAGCAATAAAAAAAGCATTTATGTTTTATGCTTTATATATATGTTTTCAATTACGCATATTAATCCGTAATTAATTGAATTTGACAACTTACGGTAATGTTCTCTCATTTTAATCGCATTTCAGCCGTCGCATAGCATTGTGATAGAAAATTCTTTTAATCCTAACTCATGAATATACATTGTATACATAGAATGCCTATACATATGTACATGGATTAAAAGAGAAAACGTGGGAAAAACAGATGAAATAAAACATTAAGTTTCATTCCATTCTTTGAGAAAACGAGAAGTATAAAAGTAGGAAATTTTCTTTTAAATTAATTTACTTTTTGCTGTCCCAATTTTCCTTTTTCAAGAAATAAATCTAAAGGTTTTTTTTCACTTTCCTTAAAACAAAGACAGCATTGAGGCAAAAGAACAATAAAGCTTGATTTTCAAATGTAATTTCCCTGGTGGTAGAAAGAGATTTTGTTCCGAGAGTTTCGCCTCACGTCCTACAAACATGATGCAGAGTTGAAAAAAAATAAAGAAGAGAAATGGAAAAGTTGTAAAAACATTTTAAGGGTTGAGAGTCTTGCGCTTTTATGGGCACTGAGATTTGACCTTTTTTCGCTTGCACCATAAACACATTAAGGCATAACGCATCGCTGGTCGTCGTTTGCTCAGCTGCCGAAAAAAATGTTGTTTTTCCAGCCTTCGCATTTGTCGGATTCTTTTTTTGATAAAGGTCTGGTCAAATTAGACTGAGGCTTTCAATTATGAATAAGAAATATGTCGACTCACCAAAATATGCTCGCATCTGATTATTTAATAGCAGTTTTCGCAAAAAGGGGAATTAATGGTATGCCATGAATCATCATAAATATGAAATCTTATAATTTAATTAAAATTTTTGAGGAACTTTCCTGACTACGACGCTTCAAAGTAATCTTTTCACCGCGTAAAGCGTTAACAAATTCTTTATAAACATTTCACACCAGAGTGTAATCGAGTTGATTTATTGTCATCACATACAATGGAGGTAAATGACTCAAAAGGTGATATAAGCATACACATTTAATTGGAGAGAAAAATTAGGTTAAATTAATTATGATGTAAAGAAATTGCAAGATGAGAAAGTTTTTCTTCTGATAATCAATCAGTTCAATCAAATCAACAAGGATTTTCCATCAACTGGTTTCAAATACTTTAAATTGGGAAAACATGATTGTTTTAAGCGGCTTAAATCCTACCAAAACGAAACTTTTCGTCGCATTAAACAAATAATTGACGCTTGAAATCATTCGCTTATACTTACTAGCGATTCTTTGACATAACAGTTAGGCATTCAATATCCTGATCCTTTAAAATTCGAAGTGAATAAATCGTTGATGTGAAGAAGCCTTAAAAAGAAATTGAAGCTCTCTCGACGTCATCATCGATTTCCCCTAGGAAAAGATATTTCACTTTCCTGTCTGTGTGAAATGTAATTTGCATGGTAATGAGGTATTAGAATACAATCAACATGAGTGATTACAATTTCAACATCAATTTCTATCGATTTGATAGCGCGGAACGCGTGAAGGATTGCCTCCGATGAAACTGATGTGTCGACTCCCGTCTCATTGCCTTTTCTAGCGGGCTGACGGATAAATAAATGAGAAATAAAAATGTGTGCTGTGATATGTGCGTAAATAAATCTTTTATGAATAAATCAATGTGTATTTGCTCTTATATCATCAGATATAACGTTTCGTTTATGAAATTATTCTCTCTTCTTTTTATTTTGTTTTTTTTTCTCTGTTACTGGTGAATTTATTTATATTTTTTGTGATATTTTTCCGCGAATGTTTTCAATTGCCTAGTATTGTCTCACTTTGACATACGTTTCTATTCTTTTTATGTTGCCTCATATATTACAGCTACTGCTTGGTTTTTTGCTTAAAAGAAGGCATTAAAAAAATACTCTCGAAAGACATAAATATCTTCCCAGACTGATTCTACTTGAGAATTCGCATAGCTTTTGTACCCCGCACTTCAAAAAAAAGAACGTTCTCCTTTGGTCGAAATCTTGATAGTGAAATATGGGCTTGAAAAAGTTTTCGAAATAAATTAATCATAGACAAAATATATGATGAAAACTTTTTAATTTATTAGGTTTTCTCCTCGAAACTAGGAAAAAGATTATTTGAAAATAAAAACTAATTGGAATGTCGTCATTGAAAAATTGCTACCTAGATAAAAAATTGAAGAAATATTGAATGGAGACGAAATCTAAAATACTTTATCTTTGATAAAAACATAAATACTTATACCGTTACTTCAATGTTCGTTTACACTGTATAATAAAATATTATAATTAAGATATATATTTCAGCAGAAAAGTTGAAGATAGATTTATTTCAGCTATATACATAATTGGCCATATGAAAAGCACCTGTGCTAACGTTATATGAAGAAACATTTTGAGAGTTAAGAGCATAATGTAACTTTCATATCTACCAAAAAAAAACGATGATAAGAAGAAAATATGGACAGAATCAAACTTCTTCTTTGTGTTTGCAAAGATTTTCTATTTCATCACAAATAGCTCCGAAACTTTATTCAGTGATTCGGGGATATATAGAAGAATAAATGGGTTCCTATCTGACTGGTATTGATTTTACTCGCTCAGATGTGGGTGCTTCTAAATGATATTGATGTTATTCACATCAGTACATGTAATAGAGCCTATTCGCTTCGCTGCCTGAAAGTGCCACAAGCACAGACCAACCTACAATGCCTCAACAAATACATCTTATTTAATCATCAATGATCTATAATTTTGTTAATGATTTCATCTTAAGTAATCACACTCAGGTTTCTATAGTTTCATTGTTACGAAACTTTAATAATATCCCTACTGTTTACTTCAATCTAAAGTAAAATTAATAGCTTCTCGATTTTCATTCCACTGAAATCTTAATGATGGTTTCAAATCGCTGTGATCACAAATGAGCTATATTTGCTATAATTGCTACAAAACATTTTAAATCTACTTGATTTTATAAACTTTGTACATATTTACTTCGAAAGGAACCTTCTGAAAATCCTACTGGCCTTTTCAGATTTTACTTATAAAACGAGCAACATGGTATTCTGATGATAAGAAAGTTTTCATCGAAAATGTTTCTAACAACAATGTATGCATGTAACAAAATGTGTTTGGTTCAGCCCTTCACTACCTTTCTTTCAAATCTAAAGAATTTCATGATTCATCATAAAAGTTCTTTTTAATAGAAATCTACTACGAACTTTACAAAAGTTTCTTAAAGATTATAAGAATGGATTTTCAGACACGCTTATGGCATTTAAGATAAGGGAAAAGGAAAATCAAATTGCTTATTTATTTATTTGAAGAAAAGGGAACAATTTAAAATACGATATGCTGACAAGTGAGTGAAAAACAAAGAGTGCTGTAAGATGATTGAAATTTATTGCTCCACACAAGCTATTTTTTGGTTGAAGTTGAAGGGGAGTATTTGTTGTTTTAGAAGAAAAAATAAGTGTAATGTAGACTCTCCCTTTATGTTCTCGGAAATGAGAAGGGAAAGAAGTAAGAGCTGAAAAGGTTGTGTTGAAGTAACTGCTCTGAAATAATGAACTATTTGTTATTAGGTTCCCCTTTTATCGCAATCCCATCTTGTGTAGAGGCTTTTGTTGCTCTGAAAGCTCAACTGAAATAGAATAGCGTATTGTTCTTCAGTCTCACCCATTTTTTCTTTCACCCTACAAGGGCGTAACATCACTTGCCTTGCTACCCTTTTGTTTACTGCTCGGTTATTTATCGCTCCCGCTCGTTTCTGTTTATTTGCCAGTGCTATGGCGAAACGGTAAAAATCTCTTTGTCTTTCACAATAAATTAGGAGACCACAACGGCTGAACAATAAGTACTAATACTAAGCAGCTACATTTTGTCACTGCTTTACTCTCATGATTAGGTAATTTTGGCTCTTTCTATGGTGAGAAGTGAATTACTTTACCGGGACTTCAAGAAAGTGTAGAAAGGATACACATTTAAATTTCATGTTTGTGCAAAAAGCGACAGAATCATTAAATTTCAATTTTACGTGGGATATGAATAAAATGTAAGCATGTGCTTTTAATGTCATTCACCGAAGAGTGAAGCTCAGGCTACATCTAACGCTTAATTCCCCTCCTAACACGCTTCATTAAAACATGAGAATTTTCTCATGGTGGTGACAACGGAAAATCCTTTGAACGTGTGCATGAATGAAAGCAAATGCCTTCGTTTTTATTCTTAGATTGCGATCTGTAAAGGTTCACAGATGAAATCTGCTTTTCTTGCCTTTTATTTATTTTACTTATCCTTTTTTTTCACTATACAATTTATCGAAATAAATCATGGGCGAGAAAGTTTTTCCTTTATTGATTTTATTGGAGTTTGAAATCCTTTTTTATCTATAAGTCCAACAGAAGAGAATATCGACTGTTGAGGTTGTAGACAGTAGCTTAAGCTTTGCTAAATAATCTTGTCTTTCTTATTGGACACAATCAAGTTTTCAATTCACATTAACCCTCCTCAAATTTATAAGAAGAAATATTTCGAGTAAAATGAAGGAACAACAAACTGTTTCATCTTTAACAGCAATAAATTTTAGATTCACAGCCCCATCCTTTATTTTTATTTGCGACGCTAAAATATCCAAATCTCTTCTTTTTTTTATTTTGTAAACAAGAACAGAAGGAGAAGCAATTCGCATTAGCTTCCAATTTTTTCATTACGAGCCTTTTAAATAAATAAACATTTTTTTTTTCATCACCGCAACCACTGCTGAAACAAGAAGCGAGATGATAAGAAAAATATTAGAAACGTGCTTGGAATATTTTTAATTCCTATTAATAAAAGCACAATGGAGATGGAAAACGTTTTTTTCTTTGTAAGGACGGGGGTGTTCGTTGAATACAAACTTAAACGGTATTCAAAATTACTTGAAATCAATTTATGAAAATGGGAAAGCAACAGCAGAGAAATGCATTAAAGAATGAGAAATGTGGATTAGATTGAAAATCAATAATTATGAAGATTTGAACATTTTTCTTAGTAGCTGAGAAAGTATGAAACATTCAAAAGGGTTTGTTTTCAGGCAATTTTGCTGTGAAATACTTCAAACCCTTTCATTTTGCTTATTTCCTTTTTTTTGGATGAAAGCTGAGTACTTAATATGATTAGAAATGAATGAGAATTTGAATTTTGCTTACGGAGAATTTTCTCTATCGATCAACTTTTAATTGTTTGCACAGTCAAGTGCAAGCGATGTAAGAAAGCTTTCCATAAAACGATTAGAATTGATTTTTATTGAATTTCAGCCTAAAGAGAAATTAATGTTATGATGAAAGTTTGCATGACAAGCATCATTATAAAGATTTTCTCATTCCAAAATTTAATTTTGAATGGGATCCGATGAAACATCCTGGAAATGGGAAAAAAATCTTGAATCAGCAACAGACACGAAAATTTGAATCATTTTCATTTTTTCATTTCATTTCATTAAGCCATTTCCGATGATCATCAATAGATTCATCTCAAGATTTGATGGTCTTGTAGAGAACTTTATTAAAAATCTTAGGGTTAGGAATTGATAATAATGCTATTTTCATATGAATTTTATTTTCAATATCATTGATTTCTACCAAATTCTTATTCTAATTCCAATTCCGACCCCTGAATCAAAAGCCATTAAATATCAAATTTCGATACAACATGTAATAAATAAAAAATAAAGAAATATTTAGGAATGATATACCTACTATGATGTTCTGATGTTATGACCACAAATGATAATCAACTAATGGTTGTATTGTCTTCATTCTTTTTTTATTGTGGTATCATAGTAATTTTATTAAATTAAACTAACAGTTGTTAATACTATTCAGATAATCCACTCAAAGAGAAAAAAGGAACTCCCATATAATCGCATCAAAACTCGACACACCCCAAAAAATTCAGGAATGTGATGAGTTATAATCCCTAAACATGAAAACGAAAATCTAACAGAAAAGGAAATTCCTGAGTTTTCTCAAAAGAAATATT
Source organism: Clunio marinus (assembly GCA_900005825.1). Taxonomy (NCBI): domain Eukaryota; kingdom Metazoa; phylum Arthropoda; class Insecta; order Diptera; family Chironomidae; genus Clunio; species Clunio marinus. The sequence continues at coordinate 1,792,442 of CVRI01000057.1, forward strand.
CGCGTTATTGCTAACCTAAGTAAGAAGGATTGCCAAACTAATGAAATATTTTCGTGGGCGTATTCAACGTATCTACACATATTAAAAAATAAACCTTTCCCCAAATAAAACCAAATCGTTCTGATCCCTTGGGACCCAAACTCTATTTTATCTTCAAATTCCAATCGCTTCTGTAATTATTATAAAATAAACTTTTTAACAAATTATTTACTTTTGGTTTATCGTTAAATTAATTGTCGTTCCTTTAAAAGTTCAAAAATATGTAGTTATAGAAAGTGTTAAGTATTGGTTTAAACTTAAAACTTCGCAGTCGAAGTGGGAAAATCGATAAAAAGTCAGCTTCCCAAGAAAGCAGCAAATTTTCCCACAAGCCACAGAAAATGATATATGATGCTTCTGTTTCGCTTATCATTTTCTCTGTCGCTCCTCAAATATTTATTTATGACATACATTTTATATTTTTTTTATTAATAACTTTTTGTCGCCTGTTCATGAAAATGAATGAAAGAATAAAGAAAGAAAGTATATGGCAAAGGAGAGTGAACTTCATCTTATTTTCCTCGCGAAGGCTAATCATCGCAAGATATGTTTGTGTCTGTCTTCAGAGAAATAATATCAAGTTGATATTTTTCAGTATGACACATTGTTTTTCTCATTATTATTTCCACGGGTAGATTTATGAAATAACTCGACTGTAATGGATTTTCTCGAAAGAAGTCTAGGGTAAAGTTATATCAATAAACTTCCGAAACAAAATCTGTATAACCGTTGCTAAGTTTTCAAAAAATAAATCAAATTTTGTGTAAAAAAATACCTCTTGTAGTAGAGATGAGTTCTTTGACTTTCTAAGTAAGAGAAAAAAAACAAAATTTTGAATGCAGTACGAGTCTGTGTGTATAAATATTTTGATATAATCTTGTGCTTTTGTTTTAAACAAACTTCTTTTATTTTATCTCGATTGGAATGGCGAAGAAAATTTTTTCTTCCATCTGCTTGTCCACTGTTTGTACATACATATGGTTTTTAAATGGATTCTTGGAATTTAGTGGAAAGTTGCCAAAATTATAAATAAACAAACGGAAAGCGCACTGCAAAAACTGCCGATAAATATAGTTTATTGCAGTTATGACGTTGAAAATATGTATTGAAAGCTTGTTCCTGTGGTATTGTTCTGATTAAATTATCGGGTGAAGTAACATGACAGCCATCAAGAACTTACTAGATTGGATAGGCTACAAGACGAAATAATAATTTTTTTACTTTTCAAACATATCTAATCAACTAGATTTGTGATAAATTTTTTTTCACAATTTTTCGGATATTGTTTTTCCGTATGTGTTCATCGTCTTATCGTTGAAAAAACACTGTCTCGACATTAATCCATGTTTATTTAGGTTGCACTTAAGTGAAGGTGAAAACCTCATTTCAACCGTCTTGTTTTTCATTACCAGTGTTGTCTAAATAAATAAAGAATTCAAAGATTTCCTCAAAAGATTTCTTTTGTGAAATTCATGATGCTCGTTTTATTTGAGAATGTTATTCTAACACAGACGTTTTTCGCCCTCACCTTTCTATAATATTTCAATACAACAAACATCGTTTTAGAATTTCTAATTTTATTTCATTTTTCCATGTATTTTCTTACAAAAATATGTATTATCATGAAAAGTGTGATGCACATATATTTACTTATGGGCTTTCAAGGTTTTTAACAAACCTTTTTTCATGAACATATTTTTCAAACTCATGTATGTCTCAAACGTGAAATCTGTTTGGGTTTCATTCACTCTTTTTTCAAACAAACAAAACATTGAATAAAATCTATAAACAAACAGTGAATATACATATTTCGATAAAATATTCGATAAATTCTACAATGGCGGATGATATTGGGAGGAGCAATTTGTGGAATTGAATGCAATGTGAAGCCATCTCCTGATGATATGATTGAATTTCTTTTTTAAAGCTCTCACAGAAACATACAACAAGTTTATATAAAAAATTAACAAATCAACAATTCAAAATTCTTCGCCCTTTAATCTGAAAAACTTTTCGAGTGTTCTCTAGATGAAATAAAATTAATATTCACTTAAATAACTTGTGATCATTTATCTCACTCCTTAATAAGCTAAATATGGATAGGAAAAAGTAATCTAAGAACATCGTGCATAATCAATTATATTTTAGTCATGTTATTGACATTTAAAAACGTCTCAAGAGCTCACTCCTTATATTTATGCTAGAGAAAGAAATTGGGAATTGATTGAATACTGAACATGTACTTAAACTCTGTCACAGACTACGTAACTGTTGTTGTTTCATTTCTTTCATCACTCGTTTATCAGGATGTCGTTTTATTTCTTGTATTCGTGCTTTATCACTTTTCTATTCTTTTTATATTGCTACCACACTAACTCTACACATCAGTGAAATGATTAGATATGCTATCATAGAAGAAATCTGTCTGTTTCATCATTTGATAAACATGCGAAATAAACGAATCTATTTATGTATGACTGGAAGTGATTTGATTTCCTCACAGAATTCGAAAGAAATGATAATTTTATTACATTCTGTCATATCTTCGAATCGAAAATCAAGATGAAAGTAAGATATTTACTTGGATATTTATATTTGTTCTCGAACCACAATTTTCATCGTTTACTTATTTCTACTCCAACCAAAAGCAATGTTTCATAATAAAATTCCTGTGGTTGATTATCTCGTCTGTAGATGAAAAATCCTTGACAAATTAACAAGAGATGGAAGCATTTAATAAATCATAAAATTTTCATGAACATTAAATCGCAAGATAATATTAGATTGCTTGTAACAATAAACATGGTAATTTTGGTTTCGCCCTGTCGAATAAACATTTACATGTGAACAAAAAAAATAATCATGTTCCTAATTTTTTTCTAAAACATATACTCAAATTATAATATGTTTAAATCATTTTTTCCGAAAGCACAACCAAGAAATTTTACGTAAAAGCTTCGCCCTTAGGTGCGGGATGTGGATATACCACATACATTAAACATATGAACCCACTTTCCAACATCATTCCTCAATCACTTCTTCTCCTCTCCATTATCAGCATCTTCCTCATAGACTCTATTACTGAGAGCAAAATAATGTTATTTTTTCCTTTTCACTGCCGGGTTGCTTGCTCTACATTTTTCTACCTGTTAGCACACACGTACACACAAGAACATTAGATTGCCGAAATAATGTTAAAACACTTTTCCTTTGATTTTCTCCTTGAGCGAAAAATTTCTTCTTTCCTTAATCCAAAATTTTATAAATCAAAAGGATTTGTTGTATATTTACATGCGAGTATTGCTGATTGAAACATCTAATTTGAAAATTCGATTCAATTTTGCTCAAAAAAGAATAAATCAAAAATAAAGTTAATCTTACTAATGGATTAGATAAAAATAGATTTTTTAAATTAAAATTTAAGATGGGACTTTGGATTTTATTCTACTGAATAATATAGGTAATCACAGGAAACGCCTGAAAGTTCAACTCATGAAAAATGTTTTATTTTCCCTTAGTCTTGGGATTCCGTGATACATTAATATAATGAGGAATCATTTATTTTATGATGACGGTCAGTATTCTGTTCTCGGGAAAGGTATTGGCGACAACGGTAGCGGAAACGGTAACGATATCAAAAAGGTACGCAATAATTTATTTATTCTTCATTTTATTTTCCAAAATGAAAAAATATTTCATTGCTAATTAAACGATGTTTGAAATTCACTTTGTTTTATGGCTCCATTTATTTAACTCTCTCGGCCTATTAATTTAGTATGTGTGTATTAACTTTAACTAAAGTACTCGAAAAAAAATTCATGAAAATACTGATCTTGCTGCAATGAAGTTTTAGCAAACATGATGTAACATCGTTGTAAGAAAATTGAGAAAATTTCATATTCAGATTGTGAATTCTCCATGCAACAAACCGACACTAAAGCTGATGAATATTCAGAAGTAGGTACTATAACTTGGCAAGTGAAAAGCTTTTTTGTGATGTTTTATTATGCAAGTCAAAGTAAAATTTCTGTACTTTCATTTAAATGGATTCGCTCCTTCAGTTTTCATTAATTAGCTTTGGCATTATTATATATAACAGTCATCCATTAAAAATTTATCCTGAAATAAGAACTGTGCTGATTTTTTATAAAAGTTTTTGAAATTTTTAACAGAACAAAAACAATGTTTTCTTTATATTCGGAACATTTTCCTCAATTTATTATTTCCCATTTTTCTTTTTTTTTCCTAATTTATTTTTGTTACTTTTCCGGAAAGAATTATTAGTCTAGGTGAACCTGTACACAATACAAAATGATTTTTGACTTTTCCTTTTATTTTTTTGCTTCAATAATAATTTCATAAATCCATAAAAAGCTTTATCAATTGTGTAGATATTAAGTAAACAAAAATGCTTCAAATATATTTTAATTAATCAGAACATTTTTCTGGCAGATCTTCTGTCATGATACGAATAAATAAATTTTTCTTTTCTGTTTTCTTCCCTTAATTTCATGTCAGAACAAGTTTTGCTGACAGAAGATCTGTAATCGATTAGAAAAGTCTCTGCTAAGTATTAATCTTTTATTCAGAACCACCAACAATTGTTTGACGTTCAGATAAAAGCACCAGACAGAAAATCACTGAGAAATCAAAACTTTTTTTGAGTTTGAAAACGCTGAAATTGAAATAAAGTTAGCTTTATCTTGATCAAGGTTATCGTCTTTCATTATGTAGGTAGTCTGATGATTATATGTACATAATTTTTGGCTCTTAATTGCAAGATTTATTTATAAATAAAGTCAGAGAGTTCTTGTTACATGGTTTATGGATTCTCTCTTTCGCATCTCTCCGAATTTCCTCTGTATAAATAAGAAAGTGTCTATGGGGGTGTGGGAGGTTTGCAGTATTTGTAGCGATGTTTACTTCTTTCAAAATGATCCATTGTTCTTGGCCAACGCTTTTAATCAGATTTTTTTAATTACAAAAAAAAGTTTCTTTTACTACTTTTTTCCATTAAAAGAAAAGTTAGATTTGGTACAATTTTCTTTTGATTTTTTTAATTTTCATTTAATTTCTTTTTAAGCTTTTCTTTATTTTGACTTTTCACCCTACATATATTCAACTAAACATTGTGTATAATTTATAGCATTTTTTGCTAGAGATGAAGAAGTGGAAATGGTCGCTATGTAGAGATTTTTTTACTACGTTTACATTATTTAGGTAGTTGTTTACTTATTTCATCGTAAATGATGTGAAAAATTGTCCCTAATTTTCATTTACTCTCTGAAGCTTTCGATTTTCGTCAAGAATAATGTTTTTTTTTCGAAATAAGATGTTTTTGGAAGCTCTCTTACTTATTTAAAATTATAATAAAAACAAAAACATTGAATATTCATCAGTACAGAGTTATATCAACTATCTAACAACTGTGAACAGATTTTTATTCCATTATCCATATTTTAAGAAGTTTTCTTTAACAATTTTCCAAAGTTGTCTTTACATATTTTGTAACAAATTAATAAATATAAAAGCTTCTGTTTTTTTATATTACCTTAGGTATATAACGTTTTCAATAATTTGGAAAACTTCTTTTTTCTTAGCTTTATGTCTAACATAAAAGATGATGAAATTGAAACAATTTCAAAGTAAATTTTTCCCTCATTTTGGGTTTTCCTTTCAGTGAAAACAATTTAAAATAAAAAGCAAGGTCAAAGAGAAGTTTTTATTCTTTATAATGACGATGATGATGCTTTATGTACATCATGGATTTTCATAAAGTTTGTAACATTTTCTTGCATGATGTTTAATGGTTTCATGGAATATTCAAAGAATTTTCTTTATGAAAAAGATGGAAAAAAACTTTTGAATATCCAGAGAATAATTTGAGAACCCAGTTTCGTTCATAAAAATAATTCGCTTACGACACGAGATGTAAAGCCACGGCCCTTTGATACCAAAGATCGTGAGTCTAGTCCTCCGCATTCCTGATGATGTTGCAACAAATTATTTTTATGAGAGCAATTAAGACGAATTTATGGCACACAATTATCTTCTGCTTTCAAGTTGCCTTCTTTAGTGAAGCATGCTCGGTCTTCGCATATCGGTTGGCTCCTAAATTTTCATGAGAGCTCAAAAAGGAAAATTCCTTTCCTTCCTTTTAAAAAAATTGTATAATGAGATTTTTGTTCACTTCCTCCAAGTATTTTTAATTATTTTTAATCCATTCTTAATTCCTTTTTATGGTTAGAAAAATTACACACTTTTGTACTCGTTCTCATCTCCAAATGTTTTTCTTTCTTTCTTTTTCTTTTTTTTTAAATTCTCTTAATGCGGGTTTATAAAAAAGGAAAAGCTTAGTCACGAATACGAATTGGGATGAAAATAAAAACATTTCTAAAGTGAAACGAAATCGTTTGGCATCAGTAAAGCTGCTGATGGTGCTTGATTCTTTGGAGGAGGTGGAGGTGATAATTGTTCTGGTGGTGACTGATTATGATGATATGATGCTGATGTGAAATGATGATTCGTTACTTGCTGATCCCTTTCTGTCGAATTTTGAGTTCTTGATTCTGATGGATGACTTGATGTCTCACCATCATCATCAACATCATCTTCAAGTTCTTCATCAGGAATAGATAGAATACTGTTACCCGATGCTGTTACTCTTAATCCCATATTATCATTTTTCAAACTGCATGAAATACATTTGGTGCTTATGTCACTATTACTTCCGCTTCTTCTCAAATCACCCGTCGTCGACCCACTATCGTCACTTTCTAATGACGTCACTTTTTTATCATAATTTTTCTTCGTTTGCTTTAATATTGACACAGGTGCCTTCATTAAGGACGAATTTAAAAGCTTGTTTCTTGGCAACGTTGCATAGGACTCAATGTTGATGGGAACGATTTGAGATGTTGATATAGCTGGAGGAGGGGGCGTTGAACACAATGAGGATGTTTGCGATGAAATATTATTCGTTGTGCAAGAATTTTTTAATCGATTTGGGACGATATTTAATAAATCTGGGTACATGTTCAAGTCGCTTTCCAATGGGTCTTGTGTTAACGAGACAGAGATGAAAATATTTCCAAATGGTGGTTTGTTTGTGGTCAACGGTAAATGTTGATTGTTGTGCCTCAGGTGGTGATTGTTATTATGCTGCTGGTATAATTGACCATTTGTTGATGACGGTAGTGCTCCTGAAGTCGTTGTCATCATCGTAGACTGCGACGTTGATGTGCAAAATTCAGGTGGAGGTGGTGGAAATAGACTTATGTTTAATGGAAACTCGTCTCCCACTCTACGATGATGTTGCAAATGATGCTGTAAATTGTGAGGATGATGGAAGTTCTCGATGGTTATTTGTACAGGCTCTAAAGCTATTATCGATGAATCTGTTTTGTTGTTTGCCATAGCTGATGATGGTGTATTCAGAATTTCACTATATTCTCTGTCACGATCGTTGGTGGTGGTAATACTCAGATCTAATAACTTTTTCTCTTGGTCATTAAAGCTTACGCTTCTATTAATATTCTTTTTTGTTCGCCTTCGCGTCGTTAATTTACGACATACGCAAAATATAAAAGATATCAACATAAATGATCCAATCGTTCCAAAAATTCCCATTATGAGACCAAAGTACCAGAAAGTGTCAGAATTTTTTATAAGCACATGGTCAACGACTTCGGGTAATATTAGGCTGATATTTTGACTAGCAAAGCCTAAATCATTACGAGCAAAGCATGTATAAAATCCAGCATTTAAAGTTGTTACATTGTAAATTGATAAATTACTCCATATTTTACCATTTATAGGCTGTTGATCGATGGAAAGTGATGAAACTTGTGCTTGAGAATCATCCTTATCAATAACAACATTTTCATTATCGACTTCTTTGTCGTCTAATCGCCAACTTATTGTCGGGCGTGGATCGCCCGTTGCAAAGCAGTTGAACGTAATATTCGACTCTAAATCACTCGTCTGTAAATCCTCCTTCAATATTTTCAATGTTGGAGCACAGCCAAAGGCATCTTCATGTATATTTTCCCAATGTTGGTCTATTAGACTAAACGGCGACTTACATAGTAGACTTATCCTATTGAGATTGTTCTCCACATACCAATTACGAAACTTTTTCAATTTACAATCACATTGCCAAGGATTATCATCGATGAGTAGAGTTTTCAAATTCTTCATATGGGTAAAGACATTACCCGGAAGAGTTCGTAGGGAGTTTTGTTTTAAATTCAAATATTCTAATAAATCAATGTTTGAAAATGATGTTTCATCGATACTGCTTATTTCGCAGTTGTGCAAGTCAATGGTTCTTAAGTAGGGCAGTACCGGAAACTGGTCTGCTATAAGAATTTTAATTGGATTGCTGTACAAGTATAATATCCTAAGTCTATCGTTGCCAGAAAAAGTTTGTTTATCCAGCTGCTCAATTAAATTCTCACTTAAATCCAACTCAACAAGAATCTTCAGGTTCTTAAATGTTTCTCTGTGCAAATATTTGATATTGGACTTTTTCAAGTAAATTTTCTGTAGATTAATTAGTCCGAGCGTTGTAAACTCTTCCCGGTTAAGGGTCTGCAGATTATTTTCATTCAACATTAGCACTTGAACTTCCGTTGATAGATTGCTAGGTATTTGAGTGAGACTAAGTGCATTGCACAAAGCTGACTTCTTTCCATTAATCCATTTACAATGGCAGCTTGTGGAACAATTTAATGTCCAATCGACGCAATTGATGCTTTTTGTTACACAGAGGACTGCAAAAACTGCAAATAGAAAAAATGGAAAAACACATGTCGTGAATAAACAATTGATCCAATTAACTCTCAGTCACGTCGTTCTCTTTACGAATGAAATGAAAGAAATAAAATTCAAATTCGATACTCGTGCAGGAAGAAGTGAAAAACTCAAAAAGTGTAAATATAACAAAACATTGAGAAAAAGAATAATAATAAGAAAAAGAAAAGAAAAAGATGAAAAAAAAGCAAATAATGTTGAGCAACGAAACAAAAAGTTATGTCAATTGCTTTATCATCATTTCATTGTTGTTCTTTCTTCTACCAGATTTCTCTTTTCTGTTTGAAAATCTCAAAACATTTTCCTCAACAATTAAAGTGAATAGAATTTTCTTCTTTCTATTTTCCTTCATTCGTTTGTTCATTCGTCTATTTAATTCACAAAAGATGTTGGTTGAGATCGAGGAAAAAAGAAAAACGAAAATCCTTGGGAATTTAAGAGAAGGAAAGTCCAAAAGAAGGAAGAAAAACCAAAGAATATCTATTTGCGCCAAACTATTGCGAAACATAACAGCGAGACAGAAATCTTTTCTCATTTTCGCTATACTTTTCTCGAGATCCTTCTCATAGTCTTTATCAACATTAAAGTTTTTCTGAGTTCAAAATAAATTTATTCAGTTTTTTTCCTTTTCAGCCTCCTATCTATCTGTTTTTGTACCCTTTTGCTCTTTCCATTGAATTTTCTCTCCCTCTATAAGCTCTCGAAGTAAAAGCAACGTTTCTCGTCTGTCGCACTTTAGTGGTTACATGTTTAAGTTGTCATGAAAGCAAAAGATGATGCTCAAGTGAAGGAAAGAGAAGAAGTTTTTAGAGATGGAAGATTGCCGACTATTTATCTAGTGATATTTACATAAAGTTTATTATTTATTTATATTTGCTTTTTCTATTCTTTTTTCATCCCTCAACTGACTATAACCTAAACTTTTATGATACGAGTTTTTGCTCTCAAATACTAAGTTCATATTTCCATATAATTATTTAACTGCTTCATATAAGTATATAAATAAATACATAAACATTTCAAACATGTCATGGCAGTTGAAAATAAAATATTCATGAACGGCATTTAAAGTATACATGACAGTGTGTTGTTTGTCATATCACACTCTCTTTTGCTGCAAAGCAAGTGGATGTGCTTTTTCTTTGAGTTTGAATTGCCAGCGACTTCCATGAAAGATGAAAACAGATTCATGGGAAAATATGATTGCGTTGAGAGGAAAATTTATGCCTTGTGAAAGTTGAGTTTATGTTTGCTTTAAATGGCAGCTGAGGGTAGAAAGAAAATGTTTTTACATCTTTTTATAAGTATCTCGATTTAGAGAGAATATGCGTAATTTAATCTAACATAAATTTATATCTCATGTGCTTTTTTTTTTTCTTCTAGACTAACGTGCATACTGAGCCTCGTAACAATGTTACATGTAGAGATATGTTTAATGTCCTTATAATGGGGAAATATTATAACTTCAGCTTTTTCACTTGTTCTAAAATTTTCCTTACGTCTTCCCATGGGCGTTTCCTGAATAAAATGTTGAGGAATCTTCAGAAAATTTCAAAGTTAAAACGATGATGAAGCAAATCGATACTCCCAAAGTGTTACTTCTTCACATGTGTGAATAATGCTTAAATTTTTCATTTTGTCACGTCAAAATCCTAGCGCAAAAATCTTTTCATGTTAAGGTCTCAAGTTGGGATAATGTTTTGAGGTTGTGAAAAGACTAAATAACAAGTTATCCTTCGAAGTTTTCGGGTCGCTTGACCTTTCTTATTAAAATAAAGGCTTAACTTTATTACTTATCAGCTTAAATTGCGTTTTCTTATAGATAATAATTTATCCCAGTGATTTCACGGAATTACTCAGACATGAAAGGTCTTAGAAACTCGTTTCATGTCCCATGGTTTCGAACGAACTTAAAGTGATTTGTGAGTTATCAGCGTTAAATTAAAATTATTCTCTCAAGTCATAAATGTTGTTGCTTCTGCGGTTCCACAATATTTTTTTGAATTTCTCTCTCCCTTTTTCAACTCGTCGCGGATGTAGGAATTCAGGGAATTCATTCTCGAATTATTTTATTTTCTCGCTTGAAAAACTTTCTCTGTGATTTTACTGTTGTAGAAGGAAGTTTTATTGAAATATTTATTACTTAGCTTCAAGAAAGTTCGCTAAAAAATTTATATTCATGAATCATGGCACTCATGGGAACCTTTCATCTTATGAAGGTCAGCTACATGTTTTATATGTATTTTTTCAGAAAGATAACTTAATGTCATTGTTAGCATAAAAATTTTATGCGGTAAAAAATAAATAAAGATAAAAACGTCAAAATTCATAAAACAAAACTCAAGAATACTTTAAATGTTGAATAGAAAGATAACTCTAGGATGGTTACTGCTGACTTACCTATTAGCACATTGTAAACGCACATTTTAGGAGCATATTTTCTTTAAAGGATAGTTTTTGCTGTTGTTTAACTTTCCAAAATTACAAGGTACAATTATTTCAGAATGAATGTAAGTTTTAATTATGCATATCCCTCTCTGGTAATTTGTTGTTTTTTTTTATTCTTTTTCTCTTATTTTTTTAACTTCATGTTTCTTTTTTGTTTTCTGGTGTGATGCAAATGCAGATGCATTTTAAATAACACTTGTCTGCTATGTATCCTGACTTTTGCTTTTGTGATGTTTTTAAATAAACTTTTTTTCTTTCTTTTGTCAACTGTTCACTGCTATCAGTAATATTTTCCACAATGGTATTTCATCGCGCGCACAACGACAAATCTACAAATATTTAAATTCATGCATTCACTTTTTTTTCGACGTTTTCCTTTCCATTTTACACTTGTTTATCTAACCGTATACAAAAACGGTATATTTAAAGCATGGTGTGAAGAAGAAAAGATATCCTTTCTACTCTTAATTCTTTTGTTGCTTGCTAACTCTGTCGCATCTGTAAGGAAAAAAAAGCAAGGGAAAAGTTAGTGAAAACAATTATCCCATTGAAGCTATTGCGAAAAATAATAAATTTGCGGGTAAGTTTTATAATCAAGAAAACTCGTTTCATGTTCTTCTTCTTTCGCTAGATATTTAAGCTTTTTAAAGAAAGAAAACATGTAAAATAATTAGGTGAATTATAAATTGAGGAATTAATTAAAATTCTACGCTAACATAATATTTCTCCCTTTTTTATATTCTAAAGAGGTTGCCAAAGTGTTTTAAAAGAAGCCTTGAACTTTGAGAGTTAAATTGACCCTCAACACTGTAATGTAATTAATATTATTATGCGGATCTAAAACTTTAGTAAGTATCCACCATAAAATATTGAAACGGAAATCTTGAAAATTACTTCCTTTATTTTCGAAGCTTAATTGATTAAATAATTTTTGATTTATAAATAATTAATTGGAATTGATGAATGTAGTAATTCTGAAAAGTTAAAAAAGTTAGAGCTTAATTTAAAGAAGGGTTATCAAAATGTAAATATTCTTAAGCTTCCTGATATTTCACTGAAAACCTTCTTAGATATTTCAAGCAGCTGCCTGACAAGCCAGATGAGATAAGCATTAAAAATTAACGAAATATTTGTCGAAAAATATTTTAAAACTTATACAGCTACGAGAAAGAGATCAGCCCTTGAGATAATTTTACAGTTTAAAATTTCGTGAATTATTCCTTCTGTTCCATAAAGGTACCATACTTATGTTCGTGATTTTACAAAACGAAAAGTTGAAAATTTTCCCTTGCCAATATATATTTTTGTTCTTGTATTTTGAAAGTAGAAAAGTTTTCTAAAGCTCATACAAACATCATCTAATTTCATTATGCATTGTTTTATGACTTAATTGTATTAGAATATCAAGAAAACTTTGTTAATAACAAGGAAAACTCTTCAACTTTTTCTTTGTTTTCCTTTTCGTATAAAAACACAGAATTCTTTCCGCCACTGCTTTTCTTTACGGAAACAAATCAAAAATAGCAAACAAAAAAAGTTTCAATTCGTTTCTAACATGATTTCAATTCTTTTTCTTCTTACGAAGTCAAATGGAAAACTGTAAAATCATTGGAATGCTCTAGAGCATGGCTTAAATTAAACCGAAAACCCCTAATTAAATTTGAATGATTCACAGCAATCTGGCAACTGTTTTGTTCAAAAAATCTCGGTTTGTGTTAATTTTCCGCCTGAAAACTTCACCACAAGCTTTTAATTCATTTCAAGTCTGGATAGACATATCTACTCACGTTATATAATTTATAAGCTATTTATTTAAAATTCTATGTTAAAATTTCAAATGCAAGATTTGTAAGAATAATATTCGAAAGTTAAGTTCTTTCACTTCATACAGAAAAAATGTAACACTTTTCAAAAGTTTGAATATGTTTTATGAATTTAAGAGACTACAGATTTAACTTTAAAACTTTTTCTGAAATAACTTGACAGTACGATGATATTACTCATATGAAATATATTTTCCATTACGGAGTTTCTACGTAACCTTCCAAACCAAACGTCAAGTTTCAATAAGTGAATTTTAAAAATTAATTGGATTCAGATTTTTTTCAATAGGAACTTTGCAGCATGAATACAACTCGAGAGAATTTCATTCTTTTGAAATGTACTTCCATCGTCATGAATTGAAATAAACACACACATCGTGTATGTGAATGTTTCTCTATGTAATTGTACAAGGAAGACACTTCATTTAACTTAAAATGGAAAAATATATTGTCAACCTATGGACTTGAACATATTTTATACTTTTGATTCATTGAGAGTTCATACAAAGTTACGGCTGAGAAGTCTATAAACTCAATGAACTAAAGGAGTGGCGACTATGAATTACTTTATTCAACCCCTGAGAGAATATCTAACAAAACTTTTTTTTCCGAAATGTCCCCATAGTTGTGTATCTAAATGCATATTATGTTTACTTTATTATTTAAAATTAAAGATGATAAATATACGTGATGAGACCAAAATCTGTGTAAATAGTATTAAAGTGAACGTAAGTAATTATCCCAGGATAATTTATAAATGCAAAGCTTATACAAAAGAAGTTGTCAAAGTTTTCCATTTTTACTTCTTTTTCTGCTTCATACTTTAAGTCTTTATTACCAAAGGGTTTTCTTTGTTATTTTTTTATTGCAATTACGGTTTTTTTATTAGCAACATAAGTATAATCTTCAGAAAATCAACAGGCAACCATAAACATTTAAAATGTCTTGATAAGGTAAAACAAAACAGATGAATATTTTATCGTAATTAAATTTTTATAGTCGTAAAAAAAGCTCTTTAAATTTATTGATTGCACAATGATAAAAAGTATAAAGCAGATTTTTAACAAAGATAGGCAACATAGATATTTTTTAAGCTTATCTAGGAATGTATAAACGTTCTACCGAAAAAGTAAGGAAAACTAACAGCTGCCAAAATTGGAAATTGAACTGTGTCCATTAATTATTGTGGGTTCGATTGAAATGTCTCTAAATCGCAAATATTTATTGCATAAAACGACGATAGATAATAAAACTGCTCTGCAATTTCAATAAATCAGAGTATTATAAATTATGTAGCTCTGAGTTATGTCTCCACTTTTTAACATTTATGTAAAATGAAAAAGCTACTTATTACATTTGTGTAAAAAAATCTGTACACGTCATAGATACACTTGGATAACCATTGAACACTCAAATATTTCATTTATATACCGAAAATTTAGCATAAATTGTCGTTCAAGTGAGTGTTGGAAGTGTGAAAGAGTTTTAATTTTAAAAGTTTTTAGTGTAAAGACCGTTTGTTCAGTAAAACTTGCCCTGAATTTTGATCCTAATAAATTTTATCTTGGCACTTTACGGCAAGTTCCTCGCTTGAGCAATAGAACTTTTTTGCTCCGGTTTTCTTCTTTTACAATCTCATTTTCTCATTTAGGTATATAGTTTTTCATTTCGTTATCTCTCTTCATGCAAAAAAGAAAAGCTTTCATTGAAAACAAACTTATTTCGACTTTTTATGTGAATTTTATTTTTCAGAGAATTTGAATATTTACTAAGGTGCAAGTTTTATTCTAAATTGAATTTTCGTGAACCAAAACACTGAATTTACCTTGAAATAGCTTCGGCATAAATTCAATGTGTATCCTTTTTTTGATTTATCCTTTAGAAATTTAATCCACAGGAAAAGTGCTAAGGCGTAGGCGTGATTGAAACTCAACTCACTTACAATTCTTTTTCTTAAGAATATTTTTCGTAAAATTCTTACACACTTGAAACTTTTACTTCTTCTTTTACGTTCTTTAATTTCACAATTTGCATTTTAATTTAACTTCATTTGAATATTTTTTCGTTTCTCATTTTCGCAAGGGGAATATATTTTGGAATTTTATTCATCTTTTTGATATTTATTATTTCATTCAATTCACTTTCCGGCAAGCTGATTATTTTCACACGGCATTATAAAAGCTCTGAAAACCGGATATCAAAACTTTCCGGCGACAATTATCGCATCATTATTTTATTTCACATCAGTATGTTTTTTGATGTTCTTTCACTTTAATTGTTCAAATTTTTTTATTCCACTGATTTGCACTTTCTATCTGCCAGAAAACACTGCAGTTTCGTTCGCTTCTCAATGCTGTCTGCTTACATAAAACTTTCTAAAGAAATGACTGGAAAAAGAATTTGATCAATGTTTTGTTTCAATGTTTCACAATGTTTTCAATGTTTCTTTTCAATGTTTACATCCCTTTCCAAGATTTTTCACATCCTTGTTGACTTTCCAATAACTTTCAATTTTTTTTTCTCTTTTTTTTGACTTTTCAAGCAACAGCTTTATGCAGCAATGGGAAATATATTTTCACAAGGTCTAACAGAAAATATAAGAATATCTAAGTAAGAAATTGGTTAGGAAAATCATCCATTAGCGATTACTTTGAAAACTACCTCGCTATTAGCATTAAGTCGAGGATTATAAGATATGAAGTTAGAAAACTTTGTCATTTGTTTTCATTTTTCTTATTTCCTCTTCGACTAAAGTTTTGAATTTAATTTATGTTATTGCCTTAAAGCATTCTTTGAAAGTTAACAAAACAACATATTTCTTTCTGGTTTTCTTTATTTCGACAAAGCAAAAGAATAAATGATGAATGCAAGGAGATTATTTATTCAAAAACTTGTATTAAAATATAAATTAAATTGTTAATATGTAAGATATCCTAAAATGTGCATATGCCATTATACTCTTTTATTCAACACCAATGAACTTCATTCAAGAATAAAATTTACAGCTTTATGTTTATCTAACTAAAAAATATATTCTTCACAAATCGATTTTTTTCCCTTGATAAATAAATAAAGCATTTATAGTAAAACGTGAATCCCATACGAAGTATTTAGCAAATTGAGTCAAATTCTCGATGGATTTGCAGAAAGTAAAGGAAAATGAATCTGATTATATTTATTATGCAATGACTCCCATGACAAATCATTTTTGTTTTCTTATTTATTGAGCCCTAAATATTATATCAGTTTTCTTGCGTTGCCACTGATTGCACGAGTAAAAGTATGTTCAACTGGATCTAACACAATTGAAATATACATCATCAAAAATGAAGACTTTAGTGAAAATCTTTCCCAAGTGAGATGTTTTACTCAAATACTTACAATTCTCTTTTATGAGTTTGTTAGAGAAAAACTGGCTCATAAGTGTGAAAGGATTTGGTAAGCATTTCAAGTGTCAAGTGAGTGATTATTGTAAACAAAAGATTCAAGATTTGATTTCCCGAAAACGTGCTTTGAAGAACTGAGAAAATCTTTTGAATTCTTTCAACTGACTGCCAAAGTTTTCCCCAGAACATCTTAAACTACATTCATGCTTAGATAAGTAAATAATGAGTCATGCGTGAGAACGTCTAAGAGTATCTTATTTAAATATCAAGAATCAAATGTTAAAAATCTCGAGTAGAAGGATTGTTTTGGCGCTCTACAAATAATAAGAGAAGTGAAGATGAAATTAAGAAAAGTAAAATATACACAGAACAAAATAAAATTTGTTATTTACCCAGGATACAAAAAAGGCAAAGCTTGTATTCCAAACACATTCGTGAATAAACATTTTACGGAGCATATGTTACGAGAAGTCAGCAATGAATATTTTGATAACAGGCTCGAAATGAATGGGAAAATGTGAAAGGGGAGCTAGCTAAAGGCTGCTGATGAAATTCGTTGTAAATACGCGTCAAAATTTTCTCACGCTTTGATTAAATTCAAACCTTTCTTTTAAGGGCATCCGAATATTTTATGTTTTAGAAAGCAACAGCTGTTTAATATGAGCATATCAATTAAACATTGGGTTATATATTATGCAAATTTATTAAAGTGTAATGTTTACCTTGAATTTTACGGGTTCAAGCTTTCAGGCGTTTTCGTCATAGATTCTTTATGAGAGATTTTCAATGAGAGTAGCTATGTACAAAATTAAAAGATAACAACTTGTTTCGCGATAAAATTAGCTTTTACTTTTTTTTGTTTACATAGATATATTGTATTATAACAATAAGTTAAAACGAATAAAAGATCAACCAATATTGTCTAAGATCCAATCCATGTATTTTAAAACGTCAGTATATATGCCTGGAAAGCCACTTGCGTCTTGACCACAATCGCTATGTCCCGCAGCAACAATGCCTAATTGCACGGCCTTTATCCTTCCTTTAAAATTTACATAATTCATAAGCGGATTACCGGAGTCTCCTAATAACAAAATTTCGTTTAAGTATTACTTGAAAGCCTCTTTATTAAATTCAACCTACCTTTACAGCTGTCTCTAATACTTTCGCCCCCATAACACTGATGTCCTTCTGAGAGTTGAATAATAGAGCTGTGCATCTCTTGACATTTTTCTTTTGACACCTTGGGAAGCAAAACCTTTAAAAGAACATTCGATTCACGACCATTTTCGGTGAAGCCAAATCCAGCTACAGTAAATCGATTGGAAATCGTTTGTTGCATCTCATTGTTTATCGGAAGGCAAATTGGAACGATTCCTTAGGAGATTCACAACAGACACGTATGATATGTATTAATTTTTTTTTATGGACTAGTGAATAAGTAATTTATGTATTTACCTTGCGACATATCAGGTGATTGAGCTAATTTTACAAGTCCAATATCGTTTGCATATCGTGGAGTATTATATTGAAAATGGGGAATTAACTTTTCAATTTCAATATCTTGAAAAGGTGGATTACATTCTTCTCGGTTATCATCAATAAGTTTACAATCCGGATCAGTTGTTAAATCGTGTTCACCCAATCTAACGGCAGCAATCTCATAACCACTTGGAAGATTTGTTATGCAATGTGCACACGTTAGAACATATTTTTCAGATATCAAAGAAGACCCGCATGTTAGCTTAAAGATCCGACCAACTTTGTACTTGATTAAACCAATCCAGGGGAACTCTTTCAAGTCAGCTCTTGTGCCACCAACAATTCTACGTGACGAATCAACTTGTCCGCATTTATCCATATCAAGCTGCGCGTTACCTTTCTTTTCAAATCTCTGATCAACATTGTATTTTTCATCATCCGAAAGTTCAATGTATTGTGCTGAACAGCAAACCCCATCTTCATCAACATTGTTTCGATTTGTGTCAGACGATGTGAAACATTTAATTTGTTGTAAAAACAGTTCACGTTTACGAGAAATTGGTTTGGGAGCGTCTCTATATATGGAACACTGGTGAAGTTTTACACAATAACTTTGAATATTGCCAGGTGATTGGCATGGTTTCATACTTCTTCTATCGTTATATTGAGTATTATTTTTTAAACCTTCATTATCGCTTTGAAGTGCAGCTTTAATCCAACTTAAATGATGCTCAATGTTAGTGAATATGTAAGGTTTATTTTTATCGAAGAACTTTCCATTTCTTGTTGTTGTTGATGTGAATCCTTTATAGACATATTGTCGCTTTCGGCCTGATTCAAGCATTACAGCTCCGAGAAACTCAGAAAAATCTGTATTATTAATTTGAATGTTGGCACAAAATTGACCCGAAGTTAAACTTGAAAATTGTTGATTCGAGAACATTGAACTGCATTCATTGTTTGAAATTGACTTTGCTTTTCCAAATTTCATTACTCCATTTGCATGTTTCACAATTGCTAATGTTGATTTTGAATCTTCATCATTTGACTGCATTAATGGTAAGCAAACTGGATCATTAATCTCAACATCATCATCTATCTCAAGCTTTAATATTGCAATGTCGTTAGCATACTTCGGTTGATTGTAACCAGCATGCACAAAAATTTTTGAGATAGAATATTCTTTTCCTTGAATCTCAACAAAGTCTCTGTTAATTAATTGAAGAGAAGAGTGAACATAACAGTATTAAATAAGCAAATAGGGATATTTACTTTGATCAAGAAGAGAAGGTGAGAAAATAGAATGAGAGATAAAAATAATTAAAAAGTGAATACATAAGATTGCAATTAAAATATTTCTCTCTTTCATTCTATCTCGCTCTATCCCCTTACACCACTTACAGGGTAATGTTTTCAGGTAGTGAGGCGACACAATGTGCTGGAACCACGAGATGTTTGTCTGTAATTAAAGTGCCAAGGCATTGTAACTCGAGTTTTATTTTCCCTGACGACTCTACTCTAAACCATAATTCGCCAATCCATTTGTGAGGCGTTTCATAATGTCGTAGTTTCCCACATGTCTCAAAGTTTGATAATAGTGTGCTAGCGGGTGGTGATATCCGGGGGGGTTGTAGATCGATTGCTAATTTTGTAGTTGTTGGTTCATGTATGGATGCTGAGTTTTCATAACCATAATCAATGTCGTTTAGACTGCAACAAACTTTATGTGAATCTCGCATGATTCCACATTGACTCGAACGTAAATATTGGGCTACGTCCGAATTAGTTAAATGGTCATTATTGATAAGAGCAGTCATCACTGATGTACAAAACATTACATTTATGCATTTGCCTAGGCTATTCACCGGTGTGACACAATCCGGAACAATCGCATTACCTTGAAGTAATTAAATGAACACGATTTAGTATTTAATGGCACGCACATGTGTGACATCTTTCGTAAGACGAGAGTGGAAAATCCCAGCAACAGTTGAATGGGTTTACAAAATTAGTTTAAATATTAAATGGAGTTGCTTGGTTTTGTTGAATGATGACAGCGTAAATTAAACACAGATGTCTTTAAACTTTAATGAGAGAAAACTTACCTGCAGCAGCTATAAAATTAATTGTGATTGGTGTTATCAGGAATAGTATTGATGTCATGGTGGAAATGTTTAATATTATTTCTTTGAAGTGGGAATCTCGGAAAGTTTCACGACCTTTGAACTGATTATCAATTCAATTCACTTTAATTTCAGTGTTATTCTTATTTTTATTTCACCAGTAGGTATTTCTTCTTTCAAAATCACTAAATTAACTCACTTAAATTAAATTCACACAAAAATATTCAGAAGTGCACTTCAGGTTAATTAGCTCTTTTATGGTTTTAATAATAACTTTTGTCTCACACCGCTGTTATTAAATATTAAAAGCTTAAATATACATTAATTAAAACAAGATGAACAGTCAATTGTGAGTTTCGAATTATAACTGAGAACAAACGAGAGTATGCTTATTTAATATAAATAACTAAGCAGCTTCGAATCTTACACTACAGTGTATGTATATATAAAACAACTTTTTACTTTAATCACATTACAACAACAGAAAACTGAGAATGTGAAGAGACAATCTCTTAATTCTGAGAGAAGATTAAAGTGTTTTATTATTGAATCATAGGAAATTCTATTCTCACCTTTGTAAATGAGATAAATATAAAGTTATTTTGATTACAAAGAAATTCATTCAAGAAGTCACCGTTTTATTTCCAGAATACCTACGCATGCTTGTAAGTATGTATGAAAAATTCTCATTGATATCAAAATCTTTTTTCCCCTTGGGTTTTCCATTAAATATTTAAAAGAAACAAAAAATAAGAAGTACAATCAAATCCTTATAAAATTCGAGTAATTCTTCTCCAATGTAATGAATGGGAATTACTTGGAATTTTGAAATTCTTGGAATTTATCGAGTGATTTCATTCATAGAAATTCTGCTGTAAATTAAGATTTTTGTATGAATTGACGAGATGTTGAGTTGACAATCGGTAAATCAATAACATGGGAAAGAAGAAAAAGAAGAAGAAAAAGTTCTTAATCTGCAACTTCATCGATTAAGTCTTTTCACTTTCTTATCGAACTTTTAGGGAAAACTTTTGAAATGTTCATATTCTGAGTAAAAGAAAGTTTTTATAGACTTTTCTATCATCATTTCTAATGGTAAACTTTCATAAGCTTTATTTATCATTGAAATAAAAAGAAGAGGTCAAAAGTTCGATTTCTGATGTTATTCCCATTCTTAATAAAACTTTTTCGCCATGTGCATTACAACATATATTTTATCAATATTATTTATGAAACACTCGTAAAATATTTACTATCACAATAAGTAAAGTTTAATTTTTCATAAAATCAGCAGATATTTATTAAGGATCCCCTATCCTTAGAATTTGAATTCAAAAATCACATTAAATGCATAGAAGTGAAAAAAAAATTGTAGAAACTTTTTCCTAATCTCAGATAATTAATTTGAAATGAGACTTATGTACCTACTATTAAAAATCTTTACCGAAGTTTATGCCTGAAGCTTTTCTCAAATTTCCGAACCAAATCCAAACAGTTCTTTGCAAATAAATTGCTAATAAATACATTTTTCTTCCCCCTATTTCGCGTTTTTTTATTTATTAATCTTTCTCAAAGTTATCAAACAATTGTTTCTGAATAAAAATGTGAAATATTGTTTAAGCACAAAACTTTTCTCTTAGCGGGTCGATCTCGAAATAATTATGATCTGAAGCCCTACTGCTTTTAAATGTGATAGAAAAGAAATGAAAAGAAGAATAAGATTCGTTGAATGAAATTCAAAAATTATTTGCAAGTTGGGGAAAAGTTTGTTTCAAACGTATTTGAAATCGTTCGAATCTTTTAAATAAACAACGAGTTGTTTTGATCAAGGAATTCTTTCGAATACTTTTGGATTAACATTTGATCATGGCACAAGAATGAATAAATAATATTTTAGATATTTGAAGAATCCCTGGACAGCCTAGAATGCGCAATTGAAAAAAAGTGCCTCAAAGAAGGAAATTTTATTGATCCTAAAAAAACAGGATTTGAAATATTTTCTGATGATATTTTACTTAGATATTTGATTTGAATCTCTTTTTATATCATAGATTTTTGTCGAAATTATATATTTGATAAAAATATATTTTCATTGAAATTCTTATAATCGGTACACATAGTTTGTAGAAGATTCAAGTTAAAATGAATATTTAAATAACTCCGGAATAAGATCCACGCCAGACCTTGCTAAGCGAAGAAACAAATTGATTTTCCCACTGAAAATTAAATAATAAATTTATTTATCGCGCTGTTAATAAATAACAAGAATAAATTGCATTTTTTCCTCTTTGCCCACCTACCTTTTTAGCTGCTAGGATCCTTTTGAGGTTTTAAATTCAAATAAAAAGTTATAAATACGCGGCCACAAATTTGATTCACGCTTAAGAGTCAATTATGTCGAAGAGATTAAAAGCTTAAGCTATTTGACTTCAAAAAGTCCGTGAATTACAATGAATCAAAGTTAAAAAAATCTTTAAACGCCTTTAATCTTTAAAAAGGAAGAAAAAAAGGTTCAATTTACGCAAAGCAAATGAGGTTCGAGCCTAAGCCTCCACTGTCAGTTATCAATTGAGTAATATTATATCTACTAAAAAGGACCTAATAAAATGATCCCTTGTTGCCAACAATAACAATAATTTCAGGGTATCATTCTTTTTGTCGATGGATTTCATTTATTGCTTCACTTTCCCCTTTTACTAGAGGGTGACCAGATTTCGTTCAAATATCATATTCAACTAATTCAACATGTCAATACCTTTTAACGCAACAACTAACAAGACATGACATAAATAACGAGCTGTATTAAAGTCAAATCCATAGTTTAATCATTCAACGCACTTCATCCTCAAAAAACAACATCATTCCATTTATTTCAACACTTTCACTCACTATCATCTATCTCTCTCTCTCTCTTCTTGTTTGACAGACAAACCATAAGATTGGGGATTTATTGAAAATTGGCCCATAGAATTATAAACATAACATATCAGCCATCAATTTCATATTATATGAGATTATTTATGAGATCGTTTGATGGTGAAATCAAATCGTAAGAGCGTGAAAGATTTACTGCATTCTCCTTTTCTGCTTTGTCTTCATTTCTTCTCAATCCTCTTTCGCGATTGTTCAATGAGCTCATATATTTGATCAGCGAAAGATTAAAGTGGAGAAATGAATTGGACTTATAAATGCTTTGAGTATGCTAACAATTTTCTTTACATCTTAGGTGCTTGTTGGAAAAGGAAATGAAGAAAAAAAATTGTAATCGTTGGTAAAATTTTATAGATGAAAACCCTAATCCTTGCCCTAACCTTAGCAAAAAGTCAATTTATTTCTATTTTTCTTTTGAATGGTTTTCAAAAATTGCCCTTTTTGCCTCAACCATAAGCAAAAACCAGAAAATCGTTTCCTTACAAAGTAGGTGAAAGAAGGATTGATAAAAAAAATAATGGAAAACGTGTGTTGAATAAATTTTCGTGCGACTTAATGAAGAGGAAGTAATGAGTTGAGTGATGAGAAGATTTAGGATAAGAAGGAATTTGAAATGAATGAAACTTAAGTTCAATGAATGAGAAATTTGGTTAAACAATTAGTACAAGAAAATTGTTCCGCTGTTTCAGAATGAATTCATTAATCTACGGTCACATCTACACCATATGTTCAAAAGAAATAATTTTCCATCTGTTTCGATATTTCAGCAAGGCTTTGTGGTTTATATTTTTCAGACCCTCATTGTGGCTTTTCCGAATGATATCATTTAATGAAAGCTATGAACAGAAAAATATACACACTTAAATTTGATATTTCTTTTTTCTTCTCCTTTCGTCGAAATGTAATTCAAACATGGAAAACACCTTCAATTCGATATTAGACTTAAAATTTGTTTGATTTCATTTTTCCCACCAATATCTTTTATACACAAGCAAAAATTGTTTTTTTGTTCATCCCACGCCAAAGCCGAAACATCGAAAATATTTTTTATATTGACAGTTGGAGCGGCGTAAAGCGTGGGATTTTTGTAAAGATTCAATAAATGTTTAAAAGATTACAAAACAGAAAAAAAATTGACATTTATGACAAAAAAATATTTGTCAAACCACAACTTTTCCTTATTGGACAAAAATTTATTTAAAAATGCCATTACAGTTTACATAAAAAGAGAAAATAAAATTTGATTTCTTTCACTGTCAAAATTCCATAACATAACAGAGATCTTTATCAAAAGATTTGCTTTAGAATATATATGTAGCAGAGCGTAGAAAAATATCATCAACTCATCATTAAAAGCCATTTAATAGCATTAAAAGCTAATTTGAGAATTTAAAAGTCATGAAACTTAAAGTGTTGACAACAATTAGTGATGAAAACATGCTTGATCTAACTATGTTGATAGCTTTCTGGTTGTTGAATTGAGATTCAAGAGCTAATCAATGCCTGGAACGTTGGAAAATAGGTTAAAAACTTTATTCTCACTTTTTTGATGTTTCATC
Organism: Clunio marinus; assembly: GCA_900005825.1. Lineage (NCBI taxonomy): Eukaryota > Metazoa > Arthropoda > Insecta > Diptera > Chironomidae > Clunio > Clunio marinus. The sequence continues at coordinate 1,817,047 of CVRI01000057.1, forward strand.
AATGTTGAATGCTTTACATCATTACAATGTTTTTCTGAAGAAAAGGCAAAACCATAGCCGTGGTACTGTTCTATAAGCACTACATTTGTGTTGAGTGAAACATGCAAAACGTTAAACTCATGGAAACTTAAAGATATATTTGATCTCTTACATATAAATGATTATTTTTGAGGGTGCTTTTTGTGTTGGTGGAGCCTTTTTCGGTTTTTTTGACTTGAAGAAAATGTATAAAAAATCTCTGATGCGTCATGCTGAAAGACATTGAAGTAAGCGCGATAAATGTGGTAGGGAGATGATTCGGGTTATAATAAAAAGCGCAACAATATTATTTATGCTTAAGCAGCATTGGATAGGAAGACGATTACTTTAATAGGATTAAATTTAGAGTGAATAAAGTTCAAACGAAATGACTGAGCTCTTATGTATTGAACATACAGCGGACTCTCTATAAAAGGGATCCAATGAATCGAAAGATTATATTTATCGAGAGAAAATTATTAGAAAAACCAAGTTCGGAAAAATTCTAAAACATTTCAATTTATCGTGAATCTGCTGCATTCTGTTCACTCGTTTTCAATGTGGACATTTTTTCCATTAATTTTAATATACAATTATCGGATTTTCTCATTGAAGTTTTCTATTGAAATTCAACAGTCGTTCTTTAGTGTCACATACTACATATTCCTAATCTCTTTACTTCATCTTTAAACAAAAAGCTTTTGAACAAGTTTCTTCCTCCAGATATCTATGGTTGTGGAATTAAAAATCTATAAAACTGATTCATCAGTTCTTTGAACTTCATTCAAAAAAGAACTCTAGCCACAATAAGGCATTTCACGCTTTTATCTTTATATTTACGTAATGCGTATTATCAGCAATATTGCGAATTAGTTCAAGTTTACGTTATTAATACAATAGCATTCTTTTTTAAAATAAAAAGATTTTAAAAATCGTATTCAACATCTAAAAGTAATATGGCTCTCATAAAAAGAAAGCATTATAACGCATACTCTTGCTAGAATAACGCATTTACCTTCATGTGCTCACTAATGTAACGATATTGTGTCATTAGTAACGTGCGTTATTCCAGAATTTTAAAAAAGTTTACTACCCAGAGAAATCATTTTCTTAATCGAAAGTTTTACGCTATCTTCAAGCCAAATTTCTGAATCATTACTAAGCAAACATCTAATGTAACTTCCTGTGAATTTTTAATGATGTAAAGTGTTGATGAGTTTCACAATATTTTCACATCACAACATTGCATGAATGATAAGAAAATCTGGGCGTTTGCTCGTTTGCAATATTTAAGGATATATAAACATTTAAAGGGATATGAAAGTTTAAATCTCAGATGAGAAATTAATTACCTCGTTTCCTTATTTCAAATTCTTGAATTGGAAAAATTGTATAAGCTTCATTCAAGAGTTTTCATTTCATTTGTGCATCCATTAAACGTATAAAATTAAATTCAGATAGATAATTTTTATGTTATTAAAGTTTAACCATAAACCTAATTATTCAAAAACTTTTGAGAATAGAAACCTTTTGTTTTACTACCAAAATACCTTCATACATTGCATGGTATAGTAATCGGAACATATTATAATTAAGTGCTTCAAGTTGAGTAGTTTTTGATTATATCCTTGAACTCATAGCACATTTGAAATATTCAGAAAATTCGTTAAGATTCGGTCGGCTGGAAACTTCAACCGTAAACTCTTATTGCAATAAATTGTTCTCCACGATGCAATTTCCAAGTTTCTCTGAATCAAATTGAATAATATATATAAAAAATAATAACATCTAATATTTTTATGTCTTGGTACTCCGTTGACAATGAGAAACCCAGAGTACTATGAAGAGATAAGAATTCACCATAATTATTAATTATTACAAAATGGAAACGAGAGAAAGTTTCACGCTTTTGCAACAGACCGAAAACATCAAAATATTAAGAGAACATAATAAGAGATAAGTTTAATGCTTTTTATTTGGATATGAGTGAAATATTATTATGATTAAATTTAATTCACGCAACTGGATTCTAGTTAGCTGACCATATTATTTTAAAAACCTTACTTACCCATCCTATAAAAGGATCATTTTATGTAGAGATAAGTCCGCTGAAATCATCAAAAAATATGCTAATGCAGATAATTTAAAATATCTTTCAACCATCCGAATATTCTCTGTGTCGTCTCTCTTCGTTGTGTCCGTTACCCAACTTTTTATTAGTTTAAATATCTTTCTTCACGCAATCATTATCATCATCAACATTTCGCATATTTCTCTCTTTTTTCATTCATAAGCTTAAGACGTTAAATTATACGTTTTTTTTTGTTGTTATAAAATGCGAGGGTGAAAAAGGAAGCGGATGTGATATTATTATATATTTCGCTTCTACTGCGTATGTTTATGACGTCAGAAAAAATCTTATGCTAATCTTTCCGCATAGTTGTTCACGTTTGTTTTTTTTCCTAACTTCATCTTCTTCTTCTTCATTCAACTTTATAAAACATTAACGAAAATGATTATTTACAAGGCCTCAAGATGATAAAATTCAATGCTGATGTTATGCTAACGTTTTGAGAGGTTTTTGAAGTGAACAATAAAAGGGAATACGCGAATATAAAAAAGTTTTCATGCACATTATTTCATTCTTTGTGTCGCTCGTAAATCGGCTTTATTTCTTCTCACTTCCTTCTTCTTCCTATAAAGGAATAATGCAGCATGTTCATTATTTTCATTTCAAAAGTAGACAAAAGCATCTTGGAATCATTAATCGCGAGTATCTTTAAGTGCCTTCTTTTTTTCTTTACAGAATTAATGACTTTCCATTGATACAAGCAGCAAGCAGAAGTTCAATGGAAATTTGATTTCATTATTCGTAATCAATGTTCAACGATCTTTCTTGTTGATGTCTTCAAGGCAATTTATATTTTGTTTTTAAGAGAGGCGTTGATGACTTTGTACATGCATTACCGATGATTCAATGAAGACGCAACATTTACTTTTATGTCATATTTTATGACAATCTTTTGTCATTACGCTTATAAAATATGTTTGAATTTTTAACCATCATGAAGCTGAAAGAATTTTTTTTCCTAAAATTGTTTATTTTTATTATAGTTGTCTTTTCAGCTTCTTTTTTTATGTTGACAATCATTTCCGCATGCATATAAAATAAGGTAGAAAACTTCTAAAGCTGATGTTATGTTCGAATTTGTTATCTTCCTGATCCGTTGTAATGAATGTTGACTTGCAAATATTCTATAGCAAATGCTTTCGAAAGATTTTCTAAAATTTCTAAAGAGAAATAAAAATTTATAGAAAAAACAAACAAAGCGCTTTAAAGCTTTAATAGCATTAAAGTTGCGCTAAAAATTTTAGTAAAATTCACTCGTACATATCAATGCATTTCTTTTATCGACAATGCGACGTTAAAGTTTTATTTTTTTAAAAACTATTCGACTACTGAATAATATTAGTTGATATAAGAAAAGGAATAAAACTGCTATTGAAATTCTTTCCTTCATTTCCGACTTTACAACTGAATGACGAACGAGACGAAAGCTTTAATTTAATTTATTTTCTCTGTCGGAAGTATGACAGACTTACGCAGACATTCTATTCCTACCTACAAAAAAAAGTTTCTTCTTTACATCCAATATTGATGACTGAGGGAAAGTCAAAAGTGCTGAGTCGGATAAAATTAAATCATTATAATGAGTGGAAATGCACACTGATTAATACTTCCATGAGATCAAATTTAGTCACCCATTCCTGTTAATTTTTTTTTTCTCATACACCTACTCAGAGAACAAAAGAAGTTACAAATGACCTCACCATTTGTTTGGTTGATTTTGATAAATTTGACCTCCATTCATTTTCGCTTCTTAAATTTAAAGCACTTTAGTTAATTGAAATTTGTCTCTGTCGCCCCTTAAGAATCAAGTATAATGATTGTTCCAAGTTCACCCCTGACACTTAATCTTTTTTCTAGAAAGCGCAAAGAACTATGAAAAAGGGGCTTTGTGCAATTATGAATAAATCACTTTTCCACTTTTTTTTTTCTTCTTTTTGTCTCATGACTGAACGCAAACAAAAAAGATGCTTCAAAAAAATGAGCTCTCGAAGTCGAAGATACTTCAGTTGTGCTTGTGCTTCGTTTCGTCTCCCCTTTTTATGCCAACTTTTGAAGTTTTCACGTGCTATATTTAGTATGAGAGATACTTTCGCTAAAGCATAAAATCAATTTAAATTTCTCTCGCATTTGTCGTATATTTTTGAGGAACTGTTCTGAAGCTATGTTCCGGCAGTTCATTCAACGGGAAGCTTCATGAAAAATTCACGACTACATGATGCGATTCCTAAATGGCTAAGGACTTAAGAAAGAAAACTTGAAAGAAAACATAAAATAAGCACAGAAAAAAAATGTAAATGCGGTTTCAGCCCGTTTAAGTTTACTTTATGAAATTCATTTAACACCAAATTCTTCGCTAGCGACACAAAAAAAAACGCGGCACATCAGCATAATGAATAAAAATCGCTTGACGCTATTCGTCAATGTAGTCATGTCATCATAATCTTAAGTTAAAAAAGAAGAAATCACGAGAAAGATAACGAAAAATGTCTAATATTGTTAAATTATTTTTCTTTTCTTAGATCTTTCCACCCTGTTTTACGTTACGTGATGCTGCTACAGATGACACTAAATGGAATAACACGCGTGATAAACCACGATGCGGAATACAAAGAGGATTTAAGACTTACAAAAACGTTCTTCCATTGTTTTGCTTCTTTTCTTTTCCTACAAAATGAGTAATGAAATCATAAAATGTAAATAAATAAATATAAAGTAGATAAGTTTTATATAACACAATAAGAAGCTTTGACTAGAACAAATCTTATTTTCGAATGAATAAGGTTTCATTCAATGAAGCTTTTTGTATTCTAAAACAAATTGTTTCACAAAAAAGTTGGGAAAAAGTTGAAGGTATCGTGAAAAACTTAATACTTAGAACAATAAAGCTTCAAAACTTGGCTGTCGATTTGATTTCGCTTTTATTAAAGGCACTTTCGTAGTAAATAGATATTATATAAAATGTTTCATGTTATGATAATGCACTACTTAGACTACTTAGAAATATTAAGTAACTTATATTGGCCATCTTACAAGTAAATTTATGAAGAGTGAAATGATTTTCCAATTAATTTATGTTAAGGAATTCTTTTATGAGGATTCAAATTGTTATATAAATATTCTAATCAGAAATTTCTATTTCAAATATTCAAGATTCATCCAGGGAAAATCTGTTGAGATCATCTGTCTCATTTTGTATTCAGATCAAGGCAAATCTAAGTTTCCTGTTATCAAGTGGAAAAAGAGAGATCAAAGAAAAGTCTGCTGTGTGAAGGGAAAGAGAATAATGCCACAAAAATTGAAAAATCTTTTTACGAGGCGCGCACAAGGTCATGAAAGTCATGATTATTATTTAGGGGAAAACACATGGGAAACAGTGGCATATTTTATGTTCAATCTCTCAATTTTCTGGTATGTTTTCCTTCCATGCTCTATACATTTATATCTACTTCCATACCAATTGTAATATATGGTTATTTTTTGCTTCACCTAGCAAATAAATCTGAGAAGTTTCTCTTCCATAACAAACATACTTTTTCTCATGGTTTCAGCTTGCGACTAGCATGTAAAAGCAACTTGATGTTTGCGATCTTGAATTGAGATTTTCTCTTTTTTGTTTGTTTGCTTGTTTGAGAGCTTATTATTTACAACCATTGTTGATCTGAAAATTCTTATGCTTTGTCAAAGTGATGTGATAACAATTTCATTATTTTTATTATACATAAATCAATAAATAAACCTTATGTTGTGATGACATGCTGCCATGGATAACTTTCTCGTTTACTATGACGATATTTATGTTCTTTAGGCAATTTTCGAGAACTTTTAATAGGTAAAATGATAATTGAAATTGTTTTGACATTATTTGGAAGTTCCTTAGTAGGTGGCTTTTTATGTTTTACGGGATAAAATTTTATACATTAATCAAGCAGTGAGCTCTTCTTGAGAATAAACCTAAACTTGAGTTATAAATGGCTCAAGAACATTAAATTCTACTCGAAATTCATGATAAAAGAAAATTTATTGCATGTGAATTTAAAATTAGATTACGTTAAGTGAAATTTCCTCTTAGATTCATAATATTAAGAAAGTTCTTTAAATTAAAAAAAATAAATAAATTTATGATTCAATTTATACATACGAATGCATCAAAATAGATATATGTATGAATATATTTTATCATCATAATGGTGAAGTAAAAGCTTTATGTGGCTTTTTGTTCCTGATGTTCTTTCTGTAATTTTGACTCTTTGCCAATTTATTAATATGAAAAAATAATTCAATTGAAGTCCTTGTTATATATTTTTACATGATATTTGTTGCATTGTTCGAGATAGATATTTATGTTTGTGGTTTAGGAAACATTTAGTTGTCCTCTGTGAATTATTGTTAATAGATATTTATTTAAACAAGGAAGTAATTAAATATTTATTCGATAAACCTCCACTGTCTGATAATGAATGATGAAATAAAATTTCATGAGATAATTTATGATGTATTTTTAAGTTTTTTTTTATAGGTATCTTGAAAATAGTTAAATATTAAAATTAAAAGGGATCATTTTCATTACAATTTTACGACAAAACTGACATTTGACGATGATATCAACTCAACAAGACTAGACTAGATAACTTTTTTGTATCTTTATGCTTACTTGAAAACAGTGATAAGCAATAAACTGGCCATTTTCATTTTCCTTCGACCACTTTAAATAGATACTATGCTGTTGAATGTTATTATAACAAGAAAAGGTTTTATATGTACGTGCGTAACGTAATATTTGCTAGACCTGAATTTTAGTGCTAAGGCTTCTAACATACATATGTTGGATTACGAATGATTATTGAGATTTTGTGGGAAAGATAAATGAAAAGGTTTTTCTTTCATTGCTACTACTCGGCATGGGATAAATCTAAAGATAAATTTTACTAGAAAAGGCGAGGCGTAGAACTATAGAAACCTTCTTTGCATTCCAATTTTTTCAACTTATTTTTGCCTATTCTGATACTTACGAACTCATGGAAACTATTTCATTGTCATTTATCATTTCTTTTGTCTTAGAAGGGTCCGCTCTAAATAAAGTCTTCGAGGAATGTAAGATAGTGTTGTAAGAGTGAAGAATAAAGAAACTTCTTTAAAGTTTTCTTTAAAAAGCTTATAAGTTATAAAAGATAAGATGAAATTGGCTACATTTGTGACTATTTATAAAATATGTAGATACCTTTTCTCATGAAAAAGATATTGTTAACAGTATGTTTATGTTTCTATGGATAATTTCTACAATAGAAAATTTGTTACATAAATATCATACTTTTGAAAATTGAAGGAAAATAACATTTTTAAGAATGCCTTTCATACAAGTTACACTATGAGTTACAACACAACCATTTAACTTCAGAATTCATCGGAAAATATTTAATACTGCCGAAACATTACATGAAAATGTTTGTATTAGGAATTCTTTTCACCCAATTATTGATAACAATCAATTTTCTTCTTTTGGAATCAGAAGTCAAAATGAAAAGAAGAAAATATTCCATCAAGTGGATCATTATCTAAAGAACATTTGCTATTTCATCCAAAGTATCGTCATTATTGTCAATTTACTTTCGCCAAACTCAGAATTAATACGTTTGAAGAGATAAAATGTCTATTAACCTTCAACTGTAGTTAGGCAATTTATATTCTATGGCCCTTAATATCCACTTGCATGCCAATTGTAATGTTGGAAATGCTATCAATTTTTCTTAAGAAAACAACCGATGTCAACCAGAGATGTGAGGTAAGAAAAGCCTATTTGAATTAAATTAAAGTCAATAGGATTTTTTTAGTGAATTTCTTTCTTTAAGTATCTATTAAAGAGAAGTTTATGACAGAAAATTTATTTGTGTCAAAGCTTTTGTATATGTAGAATTCATTCCAATCCTTTCAGCAAGACTAAATGATTCATTAACTTGAAATGAAAAGAATGAAGTATGAATTCCAGACGCAATCTAGAGAAAAAAGGATTAAATCATTTATGAAAAAAAGGAGCGAAATGATTTTCAAAGACACCATTAGAAGGAAGAATTCAAAGGATAATTTCAGAAACTGTCTTAGAAAATAGAACGGATAAAAACTCGAAGTTTATAACTATCTGCTTGATGCTGAAGTGCTTATTAAAAGGAATAATATTAAGTAAATCGTTGGACTTTTATTTATCTAACAAGATGGCTAAGGGAGATCTCCAATGCTTGAAGCTAAGTACGAAATACTTATCATCTTGTTATGAGTTAGAATTTTTGTTTATGCTTCCACTAGATAACTTCTTCCTTACTGCTTATATGTATAAATAAATGAGCTTTAAGAAACTAGTCATGTTTCCTTCCGCATGACAGAAAATAACAACAGCATTGAAATAATTTTAGTTCATAAATAAATATCTTTCAAGTGTTGTTCCGGAAAATGCTTTCTACGACATTTTTTACTATCCAAAATTTCTCACTTTCTTTCATCTCTTTTTACTTACATTTTATTTATTTATTTATTTATTTCCGTAAAGAATTTTGGGACTAACGACAGTCTACGTGACTGACTTAGGTTCATGACAACACATTTCGACAGAAGGAGAACAATGTCTTATCGGGCTATTTATATTTACTAGATTAAATGGTAAGCAAATATGACAATTGAAGCATGCAACATAATGTTAACGAAGGATACTTTTACATATTGAAGTCATTCCCATGTCGAAATTTGATTTAATGTTATTATCGACATTTATTTTCTCCTTTTCATGGATTTTTTATAATTGATTGTATTGAAAATATCGAAAATTCTTTAGAAATATGTCTATGTTAACAACGGATGAATAAAACCCTTAAAAGATTCAAAATGGAAAGAATTTTTCATGCTTATTTATTCAATACATTTGATTGCCATCAATTTTCAATAACTAGATATATCTATCTATTTTTGGCATGTCATTATATAATTCAAATATATGAAAACTCGTCAACTTTCCGTTGATTTTATCACGAGTTTTCTCTTTTATATTATCTAAGAAAGAAATTATGTAAATCATACTATATTGAGTTATACGAGCATATTTAATGATCTAAGTACAATGAGATATCTTCAGAGTGTATATTTTCTATGTCAATATTTTACGTGAATTTAATAAAAATTCATATCTGTGAAGACAATTAAATTGAATAGTAGTCAAAGCTGCAAGCAGAAAAAAAGAAAATCGAAAAAAATTTATCAAAAATTTTCAAATCCTTCAACAGAAAAATGAACTTTCTGAAATTTTCTATAATAAAACAGATTTCTCTTTTCTTCTGAGATTTTAAAACGCAGTTGAATTTATTTATTCATTAGATAAAATATTTATAGACACAAAAAATTGCAAATAAAATAGTTTGCAAACAATCTTTTTAATTATTTAAGTACGTTACGTCTTTAAGTGAAAATGAAATTTTTCATTTTTAATAAACAGAAAGGAACTCAAAGGAACAAACAATTAACAAAATGTATTCAATCACACTTCAATTTCATTTGATGGTATAAACCCACCTACTTATTCTAAGACTTTTGCCATCTCTGGCTTTCGTATTTTTCTTTCATTTTTTTCATGATGGTAAATTACAACTTTGTACTCAACATTTATCTATGAAAACCTTTTTTTCTTGGTTTAAATTTATTTATTTTCTAAATCGTGCTTAGGAAACGTAGAATCATGTTATATTTAAGAAATTATGTTGGCACGACTTGATGTCATTGAAATTGTCGAACTGGTTCTCTCTGTTTTCTGTGATGTTGTTTCTAGCACGTCATCTTCATCGTCGGTTTGATTATCAACCCGTATTGCCTCGTACCATTTACTTTGAAGTTCAGCCATTTGAGATTTACAATCACGAAGTTCCTAAATATTTATTGGAATAAATATGTGTGAATGAATAAAGGTTTTACACATTTATTTATTGAGTAAACATTTCAATGAAAAGAATTATTCGATTTCTCACCTGATTTGTAAATCTTCGAGTGAAAAACGGTGTAAAATATTTTCTATCCAATCGAGCAAATCCACCGAGTTTTGAGTCGGAAAAGTTTACTTCTTCTTCTTCTGTTAACTCTGACAAGTGTTCCGAATCGATTGCCTGTCCAAATTCACGCGTTTTACTGAGAGATATAACTTTCTCCTTGCGTCTCCCATGACTACGTGAACGACTTCTTGTTCTACCGTCTGCAGCTCGTCTGCTTTTCTTTCCAGCTTGTAAGAATTTTAACAATGGCAATGTTGATCCACCAAAGAAAACTGTTGTGAACAAAACTATGATCAATGTTGTTGAGATCATTACACGTCTGGTCTCTTCTTTTGAATACTCTAAATGAAGACTAAGTGCATAAGAAATCGCTCCACGAAGCCCAGAGAACCACATAATGAAGCTCATCTTTGGAGTTATTTTGGTTGCTCTGAATTTGTTGACCATCCAAGAAAGTGGAAATATATTTGCTGCGCGACCAATTAAGCATAAAATTATGCTCCATATCACTAATGCTGGTTCAACCTGATGTTTGAAGGAGAAAATAGCTAAACCGAGATAAGCAAACACGCAAGTTTCGCAAATGAAAGCCAAAGTTCTCATCGTTTGTTGCATAGTAATCTGAGTAACGGTCGACAGATTAAAGTGACTGTAATGACTCATTACAATTCCATTAAATAAGATTGCCATAATTCCTGAAAGATGACAACCTTCAGCAAGTACATAAGGACAGTAAGTGAAGACAAGAAGTAACGCAAGTTCCAACGAAGGATGTTTGCGAAGATCTAAAAACAACACAATGAAAATAAAGAAAACGTTTTTAAGAAGCTTAGCGACTACTCAGTGAGATTAATGTCAATTTAGTAAATGAATTTAATGTTGCTAATGTTGTTGACAAATTCGGTAATACTCACCAACATATTTAAGCAGAATTGCACTGATGAGTGCAAAGACGACTCCAATGCCAGCTGATGCAAAGAACATCATGCAAAAGCGATTTAAAGCTAGGATGATGGCTTCACCTCTACCAACACTTAATAAATCATGACCAGATGTTTTCGTTGATGAAGGCATTACAGTTGTTGTTAGAACAATACTGATTGCATCATTTAAAATACTTTCGCCAAAAACTAACATGTTAAGTACGGGATCAATATCTAAGGCATGAAAGATAGCAATTGTTGCGACAGGATCAACAGCTGATATCAAAGATCCAAAAGCAAAACTCTCAATGAAGTTTAACTGATAAGCTACGTCAGCAATGCCAAGAAGATAAACTCCACTTCCAATTATTAAAGCTGAAATTGCAGTTCCGATTATTGCAAAAACACAAATTGAGCCAATGTTTTGGAAAAAGTTTCCTTTGTGCAAGTTGTAACCAGACTGTAAAAGATTGAATTTGTATAACATTATCAGTATTGATATTTGATCGAATTTCTTACTTCAAAAATTATCGGTGGGAGAAGTACAAGAAAAAAAGCTGTTGGTGAAAACACTTCCTCTCGCTCAAATACTGTTTTAACAGATGTGTAATTGAGAATAACTCCAATCAATGCACCCAGACAGACGGTACTGGAAGAATTTTGAAATTTCAAAATTATATGAAAATTAAATTTAAATTTAAATCTTAATAAACTTACACAATAGATTCCGGGAGATATTGAAAATTTGTTTGAAGCATCATATGAATTAGAAGAATTCCCAGTGCGATAACACATAAAACAAAAAAGATAGACAACGAGCTTCCTTTTTCAGCTTCCACAGCATTTGGTTGTGAGGTCGTTGTTGTTGTCACGCTTGAACTTGTACTGCTCAACTTCGCTGATATATATGGAGGTTTCGTAACATTTGTTATGATATCATTTTCAATTTTCACTTCGTCATTTAAGATTGATGAGCTCTCAGCTAGATCTTGAGTTCCTGTATCTTTCGAATCATCTGACTGTGCTTTGGACTCACTTGGTGACTCCAAAGAATGTGTGCTTACAATAACTAATAGGAATAAATAGAAAACTTCTGTACACTTCATTATCACTTGTTAATTAATATTGTATTTGAAAAATAAAAGTTTTATCGTATTTTTTCTTCACATGACGAAAGAAAGAAAAAATTATTAAAATTTTGTAATTTTTTTCGAGCTTCTAGAACGTTCAGAAATCGTAAAGTTCGTTATAAACGCAGTGCAAGGTTTTCGAATGATTCTTTAGTATTATTAATAGAAATGCATTAAATTTTATTAATAAGCAGTTTTTCAGAACACAATTAGCTTAAAATTATTGCGATGAAGAAAATTTTACTGAATAATAAATTTTTAAAAATGTAAACAAACCAATGAAGACCAAACTACGATTTCTGAACGTCAAACCTGAAGTGAAATTAGTTTTCGAATATTGTAAATTATATTTCATTAAATTGTAAGCTTAATACTATCAAAACAAATTGAAAATATTGCCAATATATAAAAAAAATTGTTCCCTAAAGGTAAAAATGGTAAGTTTCTAAAATATTGTGAAAAATTTGATATTAAAACGTGAAATAAAATGTGCAGTATTTTAATGGAGTAAACCCATGAAGAATAATAAATTATCAATTGAATTTTTGCAATGTGCTCTTAACTTTACTTTTAGTCTATAAATGACTTCCTTAAGGACCTACCTGTACATAATGAAGAAAATTTCTCGCTATATAATATTGACAACGCAAGAACATCATCAATGAAACGACCATCCGTATATTTACCCACGATCGATATTCCAGCTGAACAAAGTAATTTTTTTAAATCATAAAATTATATACATTTTAATATTTATACATTTTTTATGTATTCAAGTTATAATCACAGAGAAGAAAAATATTCTCTTGCGTTACTTGCATCAAACATGGGACAAGAAAAATGCACCTAAGAAACGAGAAGCAGAGTCAACACCATCAGATAACCTTTTCCGAAAACGATTGCGTCTTGAACGATCTGATTCCAATAATCCTAATAATAACTGAAAAATTCTCTTAAATTGCTACCATTTTCTAATTTTCATTTATTCATCTATCCTTTTCGTGATTCGAATCAGTTTTTCTCATGAATGTTTGATGCGCTAAACAAACGAAAAGTTGTGCGCAATCAACTAGCCAGGTTGCAGTTTCCATAAAACAAAATTTATATGTTAAATACCTACCTAATTTCTTTGTTTCTTTACATATTACGTATTTCTATTGCGCTGAAATATGTTTTTCTCTTTTTATTTTAAATATTAATATAAAAAAGAAAATAGATGAAAAATAAAACATCTAATTAAATTTTTAAGTAGCGTTCAATCATAATACCTAATTAATAAAAAAAGGAATAAATGCAAAATTTTAAAATTTGTTTCAATTTTTTCACTTTTATTTTCATACCCAAACTATGCATGTCTACGCAAATTTGAAACATTATCGATCTCGGTAAGTCCTACATCCTGATTTTAAGGAGACGGGTACGTTTTCAATGTTTTTTATTTCTTTTTAATTTAAAAACAAATTTTTTAAATTATAATATCAAAAGAAACAATGAAATTGTAGTGTACAGTTGAAATTTGTCGCCCCCGTGTTTTCCAGCTTTTCTTTTTTCCTTCGTTTTCTTTCTAATTTAAAATTAAAAAGTAAAAAGGACTTAATTTTTATAATGAACTTAAGCTTATTGCATTTGCATCATATCATGTGTATGATGACAGCTACTAATAAAACCAGCTTTTGCAAAAGCTTGAAAATATTTCTTCTTTCTAGTTTACTTGAGATATTTACAAATAATTCATTTTTCTTTCTTCATTGTTACGAGATAAAAAATATATGTATCATCGCAAGCTTAGTTAAAAACAAAAGATGATGAAGAAGGAAAAAAAAAATTAAAAAATTGCATCATATTATTGTTGCCTTGAAATTTTCAAAACAATTAAAACTGATTAACTAATAAATTATTAAACTAAAGCTTCATTATGAAAAAATATTAATCTTAAACCTTTCTTATATTTGAAATTTTATCATATCTATCGTCGACAATTTACTTTTTCTTCTTTATTCAATTTTTCTCTTTTGTAAATAAACTTTTCGCCATTTTACTACAGAAATCAATCTATAGTATCTATCTGTCAATTTAATTGGATTTTAATCAAGATATCAACATGATTTTTTATCGAAAATATTCCGCTTATCACAAAAGCGATCAGTTTTCTCTATAAACAATCGAAAATTAAAATATTTTATGGTTCGATCGTTTCTTAAGAGTCGCGGAGAAAGATTCAAAAAAGTTCGTTTTTCTTTTTATTCAGCATTTCCACTGTCTTCGCCTTCACCATCATTCATCGATTCTGAGTCTGACTCACTGCAATCATAGGCGTCGTCGTAGAAATCTGTCATATCAAGCTGAAAACATTTCAGAAATTTAAATCATTTGTTGAAAATGTTTCCTTTGTGTTTCAAACCTGAGGTTCTTGATTGTTAGGATTCGTTTTAGGTTTAAGACAATATTCTTCTAATGTCAGTGGAACAACAATACCCTCCTTTTCTGCTTCCACTTTTGCTTGCAGAGCTTGTTTTCTAAGGAATGAAATAAATTTTTATTTCTATAATGATGAAATCAATTTAACATTGAGTCACTCATCTCCAATTTAGAGATTTTCAATGAGTCATTTATTCTTGGTAATACCTGATTATGTTTGGATACTCGTTATCACGACCATTTGAGTCACGCCATCGGCGATACATCACGCTGGCATCGACGTTTGCCGGACTAAATGTGTTAGGTTCATTGAGCAAAGAAATAACGGAGAGAAGAATCGTTCGGACGTTTTGTGTTGGATTCCATCTTTCACATGGCAGTTCTCCACTTTGAGGATCGTCAACAGGCGGATGAAGAATTGAAATACATAAATCGCCATTCTCATAAACATTTGGATGCCATACTTTTGTGATGAATCTTATAGATGGAGGCGAGTATGGATAATCTGTTGGGAACTTCATCAATGCCTACAAATGTAAATAAATTGAAATGAAATTATTTTCTGAAAATGGGAAATCCCAACTATCTAGCATCACTCCGAACAACAAAAATTTATTTTTACATCGATTTTTCATTGTGAACACGTTTTTTCTTTTCTCTATTTCGTTTTGGAAAAATCTTTTTCCTCACCTCTAGGTTTTGCGTGGTGCATATATGAAATAAACAATAATGGGAAAGAAAGGAAAGAGAAAAGTTCTTTTTCCTCAAATGAAAAAGAAGTAAAATGTGAACAAAGACAAACGCGGTTCGATCTCGAACTGTCCCTCGCGCGTAAATAGATAAAGGTCATTGTCATTTCTTTGATTCACGAGAACTTTTACTGTAATCTCCGTTGTAGATTATTATTAGTTTTTTCTTCGTTTGTTTATTGTTATCAACATGAAAATTCAAATCTTCAGTCGTATATTTTGGTAATTGGAGAGGAGAAAAATTTTAAGTCTAAGCAAAACAAACAACGAAAAGAAAATGCGAATCACATTGCGGACCTTGAAAAGCTCAATGTAAAAAGATGCTTTTGTCGAAAGTGAATATTGTCAAAAGTAATGACAGGATAAAGCTTACCTTAAAGTATCCACCTTGGTAAAGAGTCTCTGGAGGACCAAACAGTCCAACCTAAACACAAAGAACACCCACACATGAGTCATGAAAATTACATCTGATTGCTTTGTTTCAAAAAAAAAAAAGAAACTTGAAAATTTCGTAAATCACTTACACTCCATTCAAAAAGATTATCGTCATTTAATAATTTTACTCGGAAGCCTTCGACAGGTTCCTCTTGTAGACTTTTGTATTCTAATGCTAAGGCTCGAACTGCTGATGAACTCATACTTCTTTTTTAATAATCTGAGATCTCGCTTTTATAAATAAATTTTCACTCTTTTAATGTTTGTCTTTTACTTGAGACAATTTCAGATTTTCTTTTAAAGAGAAAAACTTCTTCCTTTTTCCAAGCTTTTAACAAGAAATATTTCTAAATATTCACACTTTTTTGTACACCAGAACTTTTTTTACTTCGTCACGATTGCCTTTGGGACTTTTCTTATGACATTTGAATCAGGTAATGAATAATAAAAGATTTCGACGAAATAACTTTTCTATAAGGAGTGCACTTGAACCCCCTTTGAGTTCGAAGGGAATGAAAGTGATAACTTTTGACAGGCGGACACAGACAATTTGATAGAATACCTAAAATTATTTTCTTTTGCTAAAAACGTTGTTTCAAGAAGTGCCGAAAATAATCAAAAATAATGGTAATTCAACTTAATGTTAAGTCTTAATAACGTTCTTATTAGGTAGTTTTAAAAGCTTTTCACTCAAATGAGTAAAATAACTTTAAGAATTAAATGTAATAATTGAAGAATTCGTTGCAACATAATACATGTGCAGAATTTTCTAGATGAAAATTATTTTCAATTAAATTTAATTAATATACTAAAGTTATATAGGTTTTTAATCATTACATAAATTCATAGTTCACACTTAGTATGGAAAATATGAAATGAAACATGTTTAGAAATAATTTCAAGTTTATTACATTTTTGGTTAAGTTGAGTCACCTGAGCCAATTTAATTTTTTTTATATATTCTAGGTATCCCTCAATCCGGTTAGAATTCTAAAGCATGAAGCTGAAGAAGAAAAGGCTGAGTTAGCCCGTTTATCATCATTCGTAGGAGCGATCGCCATTGGAGATTTGGTCAAAAGTACTCTCGGACCTAAGGGTATGGACAAGATTTTAGTGTCACAAGGACGCAGTGCTGGCAGTGTTGAAGTCACAAACGACGGTGCTACTATTCTCAAATCAGTTGGAGTTGATAATCCAGCAGCAAAGATTTTAGTTGATATGTCACGAGTTCAAGACGATGAAGTTGGAGATGGAACAACATCAGTTACGGTCTTGGCATCAGAGTTGTTACGTGAAGCTGAAAAACTCATCGATTTAAAGATTCATCCTCAAACTATTATTGCTGGTTGGCGTCGAGCTGCAAGTGTCGCTCGTGAAGCTCTGACAAATTCAACCCAAGATCATTCAGAAGATTCGGAGAAGTTTAAAGAAGATCTAATGAACATTGCTCGGACAACATTGAGTTCAAAGATTCTTTCTCAGCACAAGGAATACTTTTCAAAGCTGGCAGTAGATGCTGTCCTTCGATTGAAAGGTTCTGGTGAACTTTCAGCTATTCAGCTCATCAAAAAAAGCGGTGGAACTCTTGAAGACTCTTTTCTTGACGAGGGATTTCTTCTGGATAAAAAACCAGGAGTTCATCAACCTCAACGAATTGAAAACGCTAAAATTCTCATCGCTAACACTCCAATGGATACCGATAAGATCAAAGTATTTGGATCTCACATCAAAGTTGATTCAATGTCGAAAATAGCTGATTTAGAGTTGGCAGAGAAAGAAAAGATGAAGGACAAAGTGAATAAGATTCTCAATCATAAATGTAATGTCTTCATCAACAGACAACTCATTTATAATTATCCAGAACAATTATTCGCTGATGCCGGTGTAATGGCTATCGAACATGCAGATTTTGATGGAATCGAACGTTTGGCATTAGTTACTGGTGGTGAAATTGTTTCAACATTCGACAATCCTGAACTCACCCGTTTGGGAACATGTGATGTTATCGAACAAGTTATGATTGGGGAAGACACATTGTTGCGATTCAGTGGAGTAAAATTGGGAGAAGCTTGCACAATTGTCATTCGTGGAGCAACTCAGCAAATTATTGATGAAGCTGAACGATCATTACATGATGCACTTTGTGTTTTAGCCGCGACAGTGAAAGAATCGAGAGTTGTTTATGGTGGCGGTTGTTCCGAGTCATTAATGGCTTGTGCTGTATTAAAAGCTGCAACTGAAACACCAGGAAAGGAAGCAATTGCTATGGAAGCTTATGCACGTGCTTTGCTCCAATTACCTACCGTTATTGCTGATAATGCTGGTTACGATTCAGCTCAGTTAGTATCGGAATTAAGAGCTGCACATTCACAAGGAACATCAACAATGGGATTGAACATGGATGCTGGAAGAGTTGGATGCATGAAAGAGCTTGGTATCACCGAATCATTCGCTGTTAAGCGTCAAGTTGTAATGTCTGCAACTGAAGCTGCTGAAATGATTTTACGTGTTGATGACATCATTCGATGCGCACCAAGAAAACGTGTTCCAGATCGTGGATATTGTTAAGATACTCAACATTTATAAAATTCATTTCTTCTTACAAGTATCTAATTAACCCATCCACCCACGTCAACAAAAAAAAACATAAACATTTGCACTCAACTTCTCTGCGTTCTAATCAATTTACATATTTTTTTGTTTCTTGCTTTCAATTTACATAAATATTTAACATAACTAATAAATTGAAAAACTTTTTCATTTAGTAAATCAATGGGTTTTATTTTTTTTTATTTCAAGATATGAAATTCATATTAGATACCTAATTAAGAATATTTAGCTTTGCTCCCATGAAAGCTAGTGACTTCGTTAGCTTCTTCATGAATGATTTCTTTTATTACACTTTTGCGGTAAGAAGACAAAGAATTATTAGAAAAAAGGAAGAAGAACATTCGAATTGAAAAATAAACTTTTCTTCATTTGCACATTTAAGATTTATTCAATTCAATTTAAATTTCATCTTAATTATCACAATTATTATTTGTGCATGTTTTTCTTATTCTAGTACACTCATTAAAAATAAATAAAGATTGACGGAACTAACGACAGAGAATGTTTCCTCAATTATTTCAATTACGGAAAACCACAAAATTACTAAATAATGTTATCAAAAAATCTAATTGTAGATTTGTTGACGACAAAGTCATTGCATAAGGAAATTTGAAAAAATATTCAAGTGACTTTCACGCAAGTTCCAATTCAAAACCGAAAGTTCGCATTTTGAATGAACAATAAAAAATCATCAAATTTGGTTATCAAAAGAATTGAATAATTTGATGTTTGAGATCACGTAAAAAGTAAACACATTAAAAACATTAAATGGTTTGAAAACAAAGTTACTCTTA
>CVRI01000057.1:1836869-2124441 GCA_900005825.1 Clunio marinus
AAAAAGTATAAGAGTAACTTTGTTTTCAAACCATTTAATGTTTTTAATCAAAAGAATTGTTTTTAAAATATACAAAACATTGGCCAATAAATAATAAATTAAGTGCCTTGCCCAGAGGTGCTCACAGATATCGAAAAATGTCTGCAAACCATGTCTGGGGACTTCCAAGACACAAAGAAATGTACTGGAAAAAAGAACAACGCTGCGTTGCCAAATATTATCATGACTTTATGAAGTTCAACTCAGGGGCATGATGAAAATGATAACGTCAGATCAATCTACCTAGAAACCGGTAAAAGAAAATCATCATCGAAATTTGAAAGAAAATCTCATGAACTTAATGTTGAAATGATTTTTGATTCAAAAGTTTTAATATAAATCCACCCACACAAACTTTTTACTATTAAAATATCAAATCAAAAAATTGAAACAAATGTCCATTTAGATTTTGAATAAATTGAATATTAATAAATTTATTTCATGACATGAATACAAAACGTGAATCATTCATGATTCTTGAGCTTTGCTCCAATGCTTGTTAGTTACTTCACCAAAAGAATTTCCGACAGTTGTTTTTCCAGCCATCTCTTTGTCAGTAAATTCTCTGATTATTGATACTTGTCGATTTGGTTCAAATTGATGTTCAATTAGTTTATTTCCCTCGATTGTGAAAATATTTTTAACTTTTCGTCCATCGACCGTTGTTTGTTCAATTTCTTCACCAGGAACAAATCTTTGTTGGTGAGTTTTAAAAGGAAGAATTGTGTTGAAGGAATATTCATTTTCATTCAACTTTACAATTTCAACACTTGCTGGAATTGTCTTGGCAAGCTTTCGTTGGATGTAGTTGAGACCTT
The DNA here is from genome assembly GCA_900005825.1 of Clunio marinus. NCBI lineage: Eukaryota > Metazoa > Arthropoda > Insecta > Diptera > Chironomidae > Clunio > Clunio marinus. The sequence continues at coordinate 1,837,727 of CVRI01000057.1, forward strand.
TCAAGAAAATGTTTTTGTTGCTATTTATGTGAAAATTTAAAAAATAGTTGTATACCTATGCTAGCCAAATAGTCATCGAAGTACTCGTCTTGTCTGTGGAGCGTATATTTAATGTTAAGAAATTTGTCCATAACTCTTCTAAGTACAACTGAACTGTGCTATATGCGAAATAAACATGGAATCACATTGTTTTTAAAGTTGAGGGCAAAAACCCATTAAACTACAAGATTAATGCGAATCTTGATATTTCAAAGTCGTGATTAACTTTATCTTGAAGTTGAGTGATTGTGTAACGAATACTGAAGAACCTTTAAATAGGCTAAATAAATTAATACGACTACTACTGAAAGATTACTTTGTTCTTTGATAAATTCTGCGAATTTTAAATGCGAAGTTTTTATTAATTAGTCTATAGGCTTACACCAACTTTTGCACACAACATTTCCCATCGTTGATGTTACAATAAGCTGATCATCGAAGAACTCTCGGTCAATAGTTAAAGTCTTTTCACCAATTTGCTTCTCAACAAGTTTATTGTCTTCAAAATAAAATGAATTTTTCACTTTTCTTCCATCTTGAGTTGTGATATCTTTTTCCTCTCCAAGTTTAAATGTCTGTGATGTTGAGAAGAGTAGAATTGTTGTGTTGAGTGAATAATAATCATTATCCTTCTTAACAAGCTGTACAGTAGTAACTAATGATTTTGAAATCATTCTCACCATAGCATTAATTCCTTATTTTAAACATGAAAATCAACATAAAGAGGTATTCAAGAGGAGATATAATTATCAAAAATATATTTTTACCCATTTCTTCAAGTAACTCATCTAAATTTTCATGACGGTCTGTTTTATACTTTTTATTAAAATATTTTTCCATTTCACTATGTTCAGACAATTAACAAGCTTGAAAATAAAATGATAGATCACTTCAATCGTAAATTTTTCTCTGTAAAGTAAAGTTTTTTTACTTTCCACTTGAGTTAATCATGATCGGTGTAATCTTAATATTATAAATATAGCAGCAGTTGAACGCTATATCATTATGTACTCAAAATATTTTCTATATTCTTCAAGGTCGTTAAAAATGGCTGAAGTCTGATTTTATTACAGTTCACTGAAGATAGACAAAAGAAAGGGTAAATTACAAACATTCAATTCGCCTTAGTTTGTTCATAGATATTTCAAAGCTGTAAAATTTGATTATTATTTAGTTTGTACAGGTTTAAACCAACTCCTACACACAGTACTACCCATCGTTGCTGTTACTATAAGTTCGTCATCAAAGTATTCTCGTACAATAATTAAAGACTTTTCGCCGATTTGTTTTTCAATTAACTTATTGCCTTCGATATGAAATGAATTTTTCACTTTTCTTCTTCGCTGTTTTCCTCCATCAGCGGTAAGAATTTCCTCCTCCACATCAAGTTTGAATTCTCGTGTTGTAGTGTATAAAGCAGTCGTTCTTAGCTGGTAATAATCTTTATCCTTCTTTACAAGTTGCGTAGTTATATTTAACTTTTTTGAAATCCATCTCAGCCAACCAGGAAGATCTTAATAAGATTTAATGGGAAAATATTCCATCGAAACATATTCTAACAATATATTTTCATAAAGAGTTCTTACTCATTTCTTGGAGTAATTCATCCAAATTTTCATGCCGGTAGGACTTATACTTTTTATAAAAATATTTTTCCATTTCAAAGCAGCTTAATAAAACGATATCCTACTTCAATCGTCTTATTGAAAACTCTTCAAATTTTTTTGTTATCCACTTGAGTTAATGTTAACTATTGTACTCTTATCATTATGTCAAAGTATTTATCAGCATTTAACATTTTTTCATTTTCGTGAAACTTTTGGGATTAAACTTGGAATTGTTTATAATGCCAAAAATAATTTCTCCGCAATATAGTATTGTGATAAGCATTTTTATCTAACTAATACTCTAATGCAGATATTTTTTTGATACTTGTAACAATTTTTATTTATTCCATTACCTCACACCAACACGTACATATAATATCACCATAAGTTATAATTGATACCATTTCATTCTCAAAGAATCTTCTTTCAATAATCAATGGTTTCTCATCTTCTTGTTTATGAATCATTTTGTTGTCTTCAAACTTCACGATATTCATTACTTTTCGACCAGACATCGTTCTCTCTTCAAACTCTTCATTTGGCGTAAACTCAAGATATTTACTCATTATATTGAGAATTGTTGAAGTGATGAGCGCATATCGATCGTCATTCTTTTTTACCAGCTGTGTAGTTGATGTCAAGGTCTTTGCAAGTTTTCGTGACAACACATTTACTCCTGAAATTTTATATTATTATTAAACGACCTCAAACAGGTTTCATTGATGATCACTCTGAAGAATATTTATAAAAATGTTATAAAATCATCAGAAATTTTTAGAAAACGACGTAATGGCAACCTTCATGCCTTATAACTCGTAATTTTCCACCAATTACACTTACGATATCTACAGAATTTTCATTTTAAATCTCTCACACACCTATTTCCGTTAAAAGTTGCTCATAGTTCACGCTACGAACGAGCTTATATTTTTTATCTAAGAATTTATCCATCTTACTCCTTCAATCTCTGATTCACAACTGATTTTTTTTGTTGATTTTTACTACAAAAGGCTTAACTACAACAATTTTGTCTGACGTAAGATTAATCATCATACTTTTGTTTTCATCACTTTTAAGTCGTTTTCTTTTCTTATCGTTTGCGCAACCTTTATGAGTTAACATTTGTTATTAAATTATATGAAATGAGATTTCTTTTCGGTCTTCTAGACTTTTAATAGACATTTCATTTAAACTTCGTTGAGTTGATAATTATTCAAAAACTTTAATGATTTTATTCTTGCATATATTTGCATTACAATTTACTTTCAGTAATTGATCATTCAAAACATAATGAATGAATTAATTATCTACACACATGTATGTAGTAACATGATTGCTTGTTAATTAACGGAAAAATAAAAAAAAATGTGTAAGAAAATGTTTCTCCAAAGGCTAAAGAAATTTGTATAAATGCCTGACCCTGACGATTTAATATTACATATTTTAAATTCGAAATTCCAAAGTTATTCACTGACTGCTTTGAACCAACGGGTAGCAACAACATTTCCCACGATGCATTTTGTGATAAGCTCATCGTCGTTGAACTCTCTTTCAATACGAACTGACTTATCGCCTAACTGATGTTGAATCATTTTATTCCCTTCAAACGTCACTACGCATTTGACCTTTTTTCCGTCCATTCTTTCTTCCTCGAATTCTTCGTTCAGATTGAATTTCAACGTTTGATTGCGAAATGTTGACACAGTGTTAAATGAATAAGAGTTTTCGCCTTCTTTCACCAGTTGAACAGTTGATGTAACAGTGTTTGCCATTTTTCTCACAAGAAAATTAACACCTAAGTAATGTTAAAAAGTTAAAAACGTTAAAGAAATTGAAAATTATTAGAAATTGTAATCGTCATCTTTTTAACGTAGATATTCCAGTAATGACTACAATGCAGTTTACTGATAAGATTATTTACTAATATCAAATAGTTAGTAATTTCTGTTGAACTTATGAAGAAATAAAGTCTCAAGGTCATTCTTGAGGGCATTTTAAAAACAAATTAAAATTATATTTTTAATTTACCAAGTTCTTTCATGAATTCATCGAAATTTTCACTTCTTTCTAGTCGATATTTTTTAAATTGGATTGACATTTTTTTCTAAATTTTACTTTATCAACACTTTTGAATGAATTAAACTGCTTTTGAAAAAATGCTTTTGTTGCCACTTCAAACGTCAAAACACGAATGAGTGTAGGAATGCGAGAATTTTTGTGCTGCTGAAGGAAAAAAAGAAAGAAAAAATCTTTTTTCTTACTGTTTAACACACGATTTTCGTTTATTTTGCAATTTTCGGAAATATTTCAATAATCAGCATGTGAGGTTTACTGTAATTTTCTTAATGGACGATAACGAAATAATTTAAATGTTTAAATCTGAAATCTCTGTCATTTTTAAAAAGAAAGAAAATAAAACTTTTCAAGAATTTATACATATGAAAACTTTTATTACTTCGAAGCAATTTTTTTTTTGATCTAACTAATAAACAGATTATATTTAGAAATCTGTTTTAAATAGCGATAAGTTAACTATTGAGGACTTTGATTAAAATTAACGGAATATGATCCCGATGAAGGATCTTGTTTGAGTTCAAAATTTCTAGTTGATAGTCCAAACGGTCTCAAAATCATATTGCCTAAATCTTTTAATTTATCGATCATTTCAGCTTTCATCTTTTCATTTCGTTCATTTATCATTGGAGGAAGTCTAACAAGAGCTGCTCTTGCATCATGATTTCCTGGATCGAGTTCTAGAATCTTTTTGTTGTCTTCAAGACTTTCATCAAGCTTTTCTGTTTCTTCATAGAGAGCAGCTCGTCTGTAATAGAAAAGCATAAATAAAATCTGTAGAAAAATAAATTTAAGAGAAGAATCATTAATATATACCTAAGTAGTACTTTAACATAATTTGGATTAAATTCTAATGACTTTGTGCAGTCATCAATTGCAGCTGGTTTCAAGTTTAATTTCTGCTTAGCAGCTGCCCTATTTCCATAAATAATTGATCTTTCCATTTCACAAGCTACTGGACAAGTTCTTAATGCATTTGTATAGATTTCAGTTGACTTCACATAATCACCAGTTTTAAAAACTTCATTTCCTTGCTTTTTTAACTCTTCTGCTTTAAGTTTCGCCGTTTCTTGTTCTTCTTTTGTTTGATCTTTTTCCATTTCTTTTTGTGACTCATCATCAATAAAATCGCTTGTTTCACAATCAACGAAACTATCTTTTTCATTTATTTCATGATCTGAATCATCTTCCTCATTTAATGACATGTTGTATTCATCATTTACTCCTGTTAATTTCACGCCAGTTGCTTCTTCAATAAGTTCATTAACAATTTTCTCATTTGCGTCTTCGAAATTTTCATCGTCGCTTGAACCAATGTTTTCTCTTTTATCCATTATCACAACGCTATTATTTTAAATTTGATTTCTTATTAAATACCTAATATAACAGGCTGAAAAAAATTATTTTAAAGAAATCTCTTTCTCCTTGTTGATATTACAGTGAAATCTGCTAAAATGAAACTTCGTATTGACGTTCGTTGAAATTATGAAGGTTGAAAAAATTACATAAAATTTTATCAAAACATTTGGTGGTTTTTTTTTCATTCCTTAAGGTATTTACCAATAAATAGTTAGAAAAAAAGAGAATATTCAGCAATTTTTTATTCCAGTGTCATCGCATAATATCAAATCATGCTTCGTCGCTTGATTGCTCCTGGAGGTTCAATGGTTGCTGCCGCTGGTGTAATTGTCAAAAATGAAGAATCAGCTGATGGTAAAAAGGAGAAAAGTTTTATCTGCAGACCAAGTGACTTACCGATCTATACACCTCATGTTGAGAGGTATTTAACTAAACTTATCTTTTTTAACAATTACAATAAAGATTTTACTTTTATTATTTTCAGCAAACCTAAGGCCGAACATAAACCCTCAAAAATTGCCCAAACAATTGAGGAAGGTGTTAGCGTCGTACGAAAGGAAGTGACCAAAGTAACTGATGTGTATGAGAATCAAAAAGCTAATCTTGATCGATATTATGTTAAAGCTTTGAAAGACACACAACGTAATGAATTTTTGTACATTTTACTTCTTCGATGAAGTCACAATTTCTATTCTTTCTCTCAACAGACATCAGAAATTATTTACAAGAAGAAGATAATACACTTCCAAGAGTAGGAGCAATTGCTGTCGGTTCTTTAGCTGGTGTTGTTTTTGGCATTCGAGGAGGATTCTTCAAACGTCTTTTCTATGCAACGGTTAGTGGTTCAGCTGTTGCCGTAGTTTGCTATCCTCGTGAGGCTAAAAAGTACGCAACTGTTGCATATAACTTCGCATATGGAATCAAACCTGGTGATGAACGTCAAAAAACTCTTCCTAAGTTCCCAACATCATTCGGAGAAGTCAAAGATAATGTTGTTGATCTTTCGTCGAAGGCTTACAATGCAGCATTTGGGAGTCAAAAGTAATTAAATCTACTCCGATCTTAAATTGTGTTAAATGATTCAATGCAAAATGAACTTTAAGATGAAAAAAAAGAAACAAGAATAAAGAATAGAAAAAAGAATGATAAAGATTCAAAATTTCAGTCATCAAAACCAATGGCTTTTGTTTCTTTTTATTCAATTTTAGTTCTCTTGTTCAAGAACGACAAGGAAAATAGGATTTAAGATTGTCAATGCACAACATTCAAATGTTTTTGAAAAGTTGATGAAAAGCTTTGCAGGTGCTCTTCAAGGAAAATCTCTTGAAATTACCATTTTCACGTTGTATGCAGATTCCAAATATAGCATTGAGATTCATCGCGCGTCTTCTCGTTTACTTTCCAATTCATTCCAAATTTTCTCTTGGAAAAATCGGCTCTCACTATGAATTTAAATGATTTTCATCCTTCAAATCGAGAAAAGAAATCTCATTCACAAAACAGATTTTTTCGATACATAATCAAAAGAAATGTGCTATAAAAGTTTAAATTCTGCTGATTTCTGCTAAAACTTAAGTACGATCTCTTTTGCATACCGCAGAAGTGAAATTTTTTTCTAAATCACATAAAGCTGAGAGGGAAAACCCCAAAAAGTTGTCAATAAAATTTTATTTAGAAGAAAATCCCTCCAATTGCTTTCACTTATTTTAACCCTTGAAACGGGTTACGTCGCTGTAATGAAGCAACGGAAAAGGCGAAAGGTTCTCCACTCAATGAAATCCTTGACAATTTACGTTCGTTTTAATTTTGTTTGGAGGCTTTTGGGTAAATGAAAAGGTCGTTCAATATCAGAGAAAATTAAATGGTAAATATCTATAATAATAAAGCTATAATAAAGCCGTCATGTTGTGGGATGTTGAAACATATTTTTTTATAGAAAACTTAAATTATTAATATTTAATCAGATACCTAATTAAATTAGGCAAGAAACAATTTGAGAAAAGTTTTAATCAGATATGTGCGAGTTGGAAACTCTGATAGATGATGCTTTGAAAATCCCACGTTACCTAAACAAAACTTTGTCTTTACTTTTCATTTTTTTTCATCTTATTTAGTTATCTTCCACGAAAGTTCACTAAATGACTAAATTTGTTTCATGAATTTACATTTTACGAGGTGAGATAAGAAAATTTCTCAACATTCTTATTCTTTTATTCAATAGAAAAGTTTTGCATGCAGACCTTTAAGTTATTCAAAAGTTTTTCTTTTTCCTAAGTTTTCTTCACCAATCTCTTACCTGAAAAGATAAAAAGAACTGGTTAGTTTCAAAGAGCAAAAAAGTTCAGTAAAAAGTGGAAATTAGGAATATTTACTTACCTCAGGGCACTTCACAATAAGATTGATTTTCTTTTGCTGAGACAAAAATTTCCCTATTTTCTTCTGGAGCATTCTCTCCTTTGCAATGATTGAATTTTTCGTCTTCGTTCGGTGTCTGAAAATTTATTTAATTTAATTAAATTTCATGGCTCACAGGAGTTTCCTATTTTTGTTTTTACATTTTTCGCTGTTCTTTTACGTATTTTTGCTTCTCCATGGTCTCGAGTTCACGTTTAACAGCACGCTCTCTGAATTGTTTGTGCTTCAATTGCTGCATTTCTTTTATTTTAATTAAACGTAAATCATAATTTCTGATGCCTTCAAGGAATCTTGAAAAATAAACATTATTTATTTTCTTAAGTAAAAATCATTCCCTTACTTACTGTTTCTTTCTTTGATTTTCATGATGCATTTTATACATTTTCTTTAACTCAAATATAGTTTCATGTTTGAGTGGATTAATATTTCTACAACGAACACCAACGCAACCTTGAATTTTTTCACTCTTTCCCCTAGATTTAAGATTTTTCTTTTGAATTTTATCAAAAAGCAAATTTGACAATTTTATTCGATGAAAGTCTAAATCTGAACAATTTTTCTTTCGTCTATCCACAGCATCAACTTCTGTCTTAATTCGATGCAGAAAATTTCGATAGTCGTTTATATTTTTAGTAGAACAAAGAACGTAATTGTCGTCAGTTATAAATTGATTTTTTCTTAGAGCCTTTGAAAAAACAAGAAAGGAAAATTTAATAAACTCACATTCACCGTTTTCAAGAGAAAATTATTTTACATTCAAATAAACTTTGCGTTTGAAGAATGACTTTAAATGTGGATCAGTTAAAGGATTGTAAGGTGGAGTTTGATGATTTTCGGTATCGTAAAAAATGAAGTCGTTAATTTTCACTTTTTTCCAAATCTAAAATATTTAAATAGGTATTTATGACAATTTGAACTAAAGTATTCACCAAGGCAAGAAAATTTATTACCGGTACGCCTATCTTTGAATTTGCAAATTTGAAACTACATTTTGGAAGAGGGTGAACGTGAATTTTTTGATGAAGTTTATACGGAAAACGAATATTACATTTCTCATCTACGCAATACATTTCTAATTAATGATGTTTATTAATGTAAAATTGAGTCAAATTTAAACAAAAAATAGAATTTTAGAAAATGCTCCTTAGAAAATAATTTGTGTAAATTTTTACAAAGTTTGCGGAGATTGCTTAGTTTTGAAATAGAATTAAATAAAAAACTTTGTTTAAGATTAAATTAGTGTTGCCTTTCTTTTAAAGCTTCCATTTGAATGAGTTTTTTTATTTGAATTTGAATTTGATTTAATTAATTTAAAACTGTTTGATTAGGACCAGATAATCAGAAAAGAGCTTTTCAGGGTCTTTCGTGACTCACAGATCAGGCTTAAGAAAGGTTAGATTAGAATGGCTAAATCTAACACCATGTATCGGATGGGGTTAGAAATTTAGCATGGAAAACTGAATTCGGTCTGCTAGGATTAAACGTTATTTTCAAAATGTCAGAAGAAGAAAATGTCGAAAATTTTAATGATTTTTGTGATAGAGATGATGTAGCCTCTGAATTCATTTTATCACTCTGTTGGGATTCTGGAATTCTTGCAGCTTCTTACTATAATTTATCTTCACTGGAAATATCTGTAAGTATTATACTAACTTTTTTATTTTCATGAGGTTTGCAAATTTTCTTCTTCAGATAATTCATGAAACAATAGATCTTCGTCCCGATCATATTCAACTAAGAAATTTATTCAGACAAATTCAACCATCATTCCTTGTTGCATCGGCATCAAATCAATTTCTAAAAGATCTTATTGAACTTTTAGATCTTCCTGAAAACACTGATATAAATAAATATAAAGTATCAGCTTATAAATCTGCCAATGCAAACACATTCAATATTTCTTTTTTCACTTATAATCGAAATAATCAGCATAATGTATTTCGTAAAAGAATTTATGAACTTGATCTGCCAGGTCTTCCTGCAGAGAGCTCTAAAAGTGATCGCCACGTCTTCATTGATTCAGTGTTCCCTATGANTGTGTAAATTTTTACAAAGTTTGCGGAGATTGCTTAGTTTTGAAATAGAATTAAATAAAAAACTTTGTTTAAGATTAAATTAGTGTTGCCTTTCTTTTAAAGCTTCCATTTGAATGAGTTTTTTTATTTGAATTTGAATTTGATTTAATTAATTTAAAACTGTTTGATTAGGACCAGATAATCAGAAAAGAGCTTTTCAGGGTCTTTCGGGACTCACAGATCAGGGTTAAGAAAGGTTAGATTAGAATGGCTAAACCTAACACCATGTATCGGATAGGGGTTAGATTAGCATGAAAAACTGAATTCGGTCTGCTAGGATTAAACGTTTCTACAAGGATTGGCAAGTAATCGTTTAAAATTAAATTCTTACTTTGATATTTCTAACAGTAAAAATTTCAAAAAAAATCCGCAATCCTATGTTTAATGTTTGGAATACCAAATTTATTTGCAAAAAAATATTCTGCTCTGGAAACTTACCAGTTTGTTTCTTCTTTTTCTTGTAAAGAACATCAGTAACAGCTAGATGGATTCCGTGGTTGATGCATGCTTGAAAACCGATATGTGTAATGCGACCATATTTCAGCATGACTTTAGCGCCGTCAGTAGTGGAAGAAACGATATGTTTTGTTAAGCTTAATCCTACTTCTTCAAGTTTGGAAGTGACAAGTTGAGAAATCACATCAGCTGTGCAGTGGCCAGTAGGAACTGGTATAATTCCAAGGTTATATGTTCCTTCAAGATCATGCAAATTGACATGCAAGTACCGACGTCCTGTGAGGTCAGTCCATTCGTCTAATGTAAGACTGAATCTTGCATCTCGATCGGCTTTAGAGATGATTAAAGATTTTAAGTCATCAAACTTCGAGCGTTGAAATGAAGTAATAAGGTCCCATATTTTTTCGTTTCCTTTAGGCATTTCATATCCTTTCATCCGAACATATCCTTTAATTGCTGTTGATTGAGAAATAGCATTGACTGAAAATCCATCTTTTGCAGCACATTCGGCAAGAATCTCAGCTAAGGTTGGTTTTTTTATATAATTCGCGATAGATGGTGTAAGCATGACTGGGCTTTCAATAGAAGATGCGACATTAGAAGATGATTTCGGTTTAATTATCTCTATTTCTTCGTCTTCTGATGAACCCTTGGTTTCTTCTTTTTTCTCTGATAATTTATGCTTCACCGTTAAATGATTAGCCATCGCAGTTGTTCCATAAGCTGCTCATTGAATTTCTCTTTTGCATGCTTGCACTTTGCAACATTTTTACTTTCAGCTTCAAAGTGCCGCCAAACCCAGGATTTTCTTGCTTTTGGCATCTGAATGGGTGAAAAATTAGTGAAATAGTAAGTGAAAAATGATTAGTTGTGCATAAAAATGTATAAAAAGTCGAATATGTGACGCGCCGCGCAATAATTAATCGAAATTCAGTTATTTCTGACAAACGCAAACGCAGAACTCGAATAAAATTCTGAGCAAGGCAAAAATTATTGTTGTTAATTAACAACCAGAATGAATCAAAACTTACGTTGAACAATTTAATCCACAGCAATATTGGGCAGACAGCAGCTTGCAATTACAATTAAATATTTATTTAAACTCCTTTCACTTTTTTCTCTGGTTTTATTTTCAATTCAAGTTTTAATTTCCGAAAGCTTACATAAGTTAATAATTTCCCTCGCTAAAGGGGTGCAATAATAAGGATTATCCCGGTCATACACCGTCCGTGTATAAGGGGTAAAAACTTACCCGGGACAAATGTGTTTGTTTTCAAATCTCAAACTTGTCGACGACAACCACAGTGTGTCTTATTTATTTTCAAAATGTCAGAAGAAGAAAATGTCGAAAATTTTAATGATTTTTGTGATAGAGATGATGTAGCCTCTAAATTCATTTTATCACTCTGTTGGGATTCTGGAATTCTTGCAGCTTCTTACTATAATTTATCTTCACTGGAAATATCTGTAAGTATTATACTAACTTCTTTATTTTCCAGAGCTTTACAAATTTTCTTCTTCAGATAATTCATGAAACAATAGATCTTCGTCCCGATCATATTCAACTACGAAATTTATTCAGACAAATTCAACCATCATTCCTTGTTGCATCGGCATCAAATCAATTTCTAAAAGATCTTATTGAACTTTTAGATCTTCCTGAGAACACTGATATAAATAAATATAAAGTATCAGCTTATAAATCTGCCAATGCAAACACATTCAATATTTCGTTTTTCACTTATAATCGAAATAATCAGCATAATGTATTTCGTAAAAGAATTTATGAACTTGATCTGCCAGGTCTTCCTGCAGAGAGCTCTAAAAGTGATCGCCACGTCTTCATTGATTCAGTGTTCCCTATGAATCAAGAGCTTGTCATCATTTGTCTTGGAAATTTATTGAAGTATCTCGATGAAAATCGGTTGAAATGGCGCCATGTTTTCATGAGTGCCGAAAGAAATCCAATAATTACAAATGTCATTGTTTGTAATATGAAAACGCAACTTTTACTCGATGATACTACATTCAACTCGCTTAACATCTTTTCAAATGTTCATCATCCTTCAAGCTTCAAAACTCAAATACGTCGTGATGGTTTATCACTTTTTAATATGCTAAATCAATGTTGCTCATCTGTTGGAGTTCAAGAATTGAGAGGAATATTAAAACAACCGACTCGAGATTTAAGTGAACTAAATCTTCGTCTATCGACTATTGAATGGTGCTTACAGCCAGAAAATCATGAAAATGTAGTAAAAATTCGCTCATATTTGCACAATATTTTAAACATCAGTGGTATAATGTCACGAATTATTACAAACCATGGCAAAACAGGTGATTGGAGATCATTGAAGAAAACGATTTATTTCTCATTTAATATCTGTGAACTTTGTGCTTCTTTTAATCAAGAGAGTATTAAAGAAACATGTCTACAAGACCTGGCAAATTTCACTAAGGATGAATATACAATCAAAAGTGTTTTATTTGTTCTCGAGAAGATATTAGACTTGGATATGATTGACGAAAAAAGACGATTTACTGTTAAAGAAGGTCTCGATTTAGTTTTAGATGAGAAACGTGAAAGTCTTGAAGATATGAAAATTAACTTTATGCAAATGGGCCTCGATAAAACATTGACAACAATTAATAATCAAACAGATGCTTGGAACTTTGTTCACTTTCGGGAGATGGGATTTGTAATAGGAACAAAGTTGCAAATTGAAGACATGAATATTGAAATGATGATTCAAAATAAAATTGAACTAGTTTTAAAAACTGTTGGTGTTACATATTTTCGGTCACCGAATTGTAAGATTCTCAATGCAGAGTATGAGCAGAAACTGACGGATATTATTGATCATGAGATGAGAATTTTTAATCGTTTAATTACGTATATTAATGAACATTTCGCTGAAATTATTGATATCACAAAGTTGTGTGCAAAGTTAGACGTTCTCATCTCATTCGCAAGTGTCGCAGCAACATATAAATTTACAAAACCGTCATTCACAACTAGAAAAGAGATTACAATTGTTAATGGAAGACATCCACTCGTTCAATTATTGAAAGAATATGTGCCAAGTACAACAATCGTGAATGAGAATGAAAACAATTTTGTGAATATAATTTGTGCTCCAAATGCTTCAGGCAAAAGTATCTACATGAAACAGATTGCTTTGATATGTTTTATGAGTCATATAGGATGCTATGTCCCTGCTGATGAATGTAAGGTTTCAATTCTTCACTCGATTTTTACAAGAATTTATACACCTGAGTCAGTTTATCAATGTTCATCAGCATTCATGGAAGACTTACAACAAATGTCTAAAGTGATTATGAACAGCACTGATCGAAGTCTCATAATAATTGATGAGTTTGGAAAAGGAACTCATTACAAAGACGGAATTGCTTTTCTCGTCGCTTCTATTGAACATTTCGCTGATCGTGGAATCGCAACGCCAATCACTTTTGTTACAACGCACTACACACAAATGTTTAAAATGATTAAATTGAAAGACGTAATGAGTTTGAAGACAATCATAACGAGAAAGAACGAAAGCGGCGTGTTTGAATCGCTTTATAAAATATCAGATGGATTAAGTAATGAACAACAATTCTTCACTGAATTTCCAGAATCGAACAAAATCATGAAGAATATTTTTGAGAGAAAAACGTAAGTTTCAATTTAAAACAATTTCACATCTTTAATTTGAATAAATTTCACAGCGATGAAGATTATGAAACATTTACTTCCAGTTACAATGGAGCTATCAAGGCTTTTGTATTAATTCTTGTTAAAATGTTTATGAAGAAAGGATTGGTTAGCTTTCAATTTATTCGTGATTTAATTACAGAAGTTGATATTGAAAATTTTATTGATGGTTGATTTTGAATAAAATTGAAAAAGTCTTGATTGTAAACAATTTCAGTGGTTTTTAAAACTAATAAGTCAGATTAAAAAAATCATAACAGATAAAAAAATGTCTATGTAGATAGACATTTAATTGAAATTTGAATCATCAAATGAAAATATTTGAATAAAAATGTTAAATTCCAACAAACCATCGTATCAGATGTGTCAACAGTTTCTACGCGGTATATTGTTACATAATTTAAAGAAATAAAAAGTAAACCAATATTCGAAAGCTTGTGATAAGTTGAAGCTTGATGATGTTCCGCAAACTTTGTTTGGGATGCAAGTAACGTTGACTTTGATTATCAAACTGATGTGAACAGCAAGCAATTTAGATGAAAAGAAATATTTGTGACATTATTTTGTTTCTTTGCCTCAACAAGTTTTTCTGGAAATTAAATGCTACGCAGATGCTGCCATGCTCGCTATAGTTTTGTTTTTTCTTTACTCGTAGTGAGACTCGTGGTAATTTTGCTTAGTTAATAAATATGATGAGACGATTGATTGTAAGATTATAATGAAAGTTATAAATAAAATTGTTTAGTAATGTAATGTAAATTTAAGCTGTTAGTCTTCTTCATTGGAGTTGTATTGGCTGCAACTGAAAAACCAATTTCAAAAAGACGTAAAATTAACAGACCAACAAAGGCTAAAGTTCAAATAATCATTCCACCTGTTGATTGTGGTGACCTATATGAAGCCACCAGTGAAATTGGTGACCAGGGACCTTTAATACGTAAAGTTCAACACAATATGGACTGCAAAAAGTATTTTGAATGTGTCACAAACAGATGGCTTGTTAGGGATTGTCCCGATGGTACAACCTTCAATGGCCAAGAGAAAGGATGCGACAGCACCAAATCATGCCGTCCCAGTAGAATCGAAGAGCTTTATGAAGATGGTGTATTGGAACTTAAAAAGTTCATGGGATATGAAGAAAACCCTGAAAATTAAAATTTCCATGAGATAAATAAATGTTAAGTTGTATAAATAATAATAATTTTATTCACTCATAATTAGAACGACATCAATTTTCTTCTTTAAAAAGATGGATCGTAAAAGTCTTCTAAAGTGATATTTTTCTTTTTTAAAAATGCTTCCAAGCTGATACATTTTGTCTCTTCTGGTCTTCTACAATCTTTATTTCGATAGGAAAATATTGTTCCAATTCCACAAGGTTGTAAAGCGGCACCGCCAGCTCCACAACGATAAAAGTAATCACATTCTGAGTCATGGGGTAAATAAAGGTCGTTGATCTAAAAGCACAAATATATTTGAAAAAAGGTTTAGAGACGAAGTTTCATTTATCACAGACTTTGATATTTAAAAGCTTTGATAAAGCTTTACAGTTGATTCCTTCAAGGTCGAGTGATTCCACTTTTCGCATTTTCTTTTCTTCATCATAAAAATCATCCAAGTAAAGATCTTTTTCTTCCAAAAATTCATCAAGAAGGACACATTCTACATCGTCACGGCAATCTTTATCTTTTAAAGAGAAAACAGTTCCAACTCCGCAGGGATGTAGCGTAGCACCACCGGAACTACATCGATAAAATTGATCACATTCATCTTCATGTGGCAAATAGATGTCGTTGACCTTTAACAAATAATGAACATTGTTGTACATAAATATTCCAGGAAGAAAAAAGTGAAAGCAAAACTTACGCCGATTTTCAACAAGCTTGTTAAAGATTTACAACTGATTCCATCCAAATCCAATGTGTTGAAAGTATCGAAGATGCTGACAACAATCAAAAGACCTAAAAGACCCTAAACTTATGTTTAATTTAATTGTCTTGTAAATTATTTAACCACAAAGCCAAATTGTTCAACTTCACCTTGGAAAAACTCATTTTTCGATGTGTCATGTTAAAGCTCTGAAGAAACACTAAGCAAGTGAGAAAGACAAAGTTGATAAACCTGATTTTGCTGTTACTAGATTAAGTTCGGTTATGAATGACAATTTCAACATTTTTTTACATTTCACTGACAAAGCAAAAGCAAGTGAGCGATTATTTTTAAACTGAATTTAACATCTGAAAGTGTGCAGAATCGAATGAAATTTTTTATTTATTTGCTGATAAATAAAGATTTCATCTTATCGTCATCACCATTAAATACGAATTTAATATTTTTGTTGACAATTTGGCACATGCCCTCATAACACATCAATGTTGGTTAATTTTTAACTCTTCTTCTTATGAATAATCTTCATGATAATTAAAATAACTCAATGAAATATTGAGGGTCATTTCATTTCTTGATATCATTGTGTGCTGAAGACCTTTTTTATATTTTTAGTATAACTGAGTTTCAGTTTGAATTTAATTAACATGAATGAAAAAAACGCTTCATTGTAAAGAAAGTATATGCTTGAAAAATTGTTAGGTTTGATACAACTAGAAAATTTCACATTCTTCTTCATATCCCACGATACGAATCTCTCAAAAAGATGACACTTTTGACCTTCTCTATTATAAGTTAATTAAATATCAGTATCTGGAGAATTCATTACTTTTGACAAACACGCTATGCTTATTTCACTCTCACTAACACTTCTAAGAATATTTGAGTTAACAACTGAAAAGAACAACGATGCTTCAAGTGCGTTTCAAGTCAATGTGAAGTATTCAATACAATCAGTTGTGTTTCTGTTTTCAAAGTTATAACATTCAAAAGATAGAGTTTAGATTATCAAAATGAATGACAGTAAAAGTTATCCGACACCTTCTTTGCATGTTTTGACACCAGAAGAAATCGTTTTAGTTAAAGATTCATGGAAGATCCCAAGTGCTAATGTAAGATTAATAAAAGCAATAAAATAAATTTAATTTTGTTTTTGTTGAATAGGCTGTTGATTCAGCTGAGCTCATCTTCTATACGTTTTTGTCACGTTATCCTGAACATCAAAAAAGATTTGTTCGTTTTAAGGATAAACCTTTAAATGAACTCAAGGTAATGTCCTTTTATATGTGTTGACAAGTTTTAAGATAAAATCACTTTCTCAGGGATCTCCATTCTTTCGTGCTCATGCATCTCGAATTTACAATGTTTTTGACAGTGTTATTGATGGCATTGGCAAAGATCCTGAGAATAAAGAAGTGATGAGTTTTATTGCAGAATGTGAGTTTTACATTATTTTTCAATTTTGAGAATATTCATTTGAAGACTTCGTCAATTATTAGCTGGAATTTTTCATGCCAAAAAAAAGGTCACAAAACAAGCTCATGCAGAACTTCGTGTAGTTCTTGTCGAAATTTTGAATGACGTTTGTAAATTGGATGAAAAAGGTAAAAATATTAATATTTATATGTAGATGAAAATAATTGAAAAATATTATTGTATTGTTGTATTAATAGGTAACGTTGCGTGGTCAAAACTTCTCGACATATTTTATCATGTCATGTTCGAATGTATTGACGGTCGCTCTGAACAATTCAATTACTAATTCCGTATTTGTGGTAGAAGCTTATTATATTTTTATCGAAGGTATTTTATTTTTTTTATGTTGAATGATTGACAGATATAAACAATCATTCAACGTTGTCGCACGAATATAAAAATTTTATTAACATTTTTTACCTGCTGCACTGAATAAGGAAGTATCGTTTTATTTTTATTGAATTTTTAAAAATAGTTTCAGTCCATAATTCAGCTAAAATGTAGTTACAATTTTTATAGAATTATTCATAACAACGGTAATAATGAAAAGTGTTAACTATTTTTCACTGAGTGTGCTATCTATTGGCTTCTAATTTTTAAATAAAAAATTCTTTACTTTGCTCAAAGCTTTGCTCAATTTTGTATCAGATGTTAATCATTATTCCAGGTTAAATTCCTAAACCACAAACAGTATTCAATGAATACTCGAACATTCTTGTTCAACTCGATTAGTTTCCAATTAAAACGAATAACGAGTAAGGAACGCGAAAACACTTTTATACTTTTTACATAACATAACGATTAGTTTCCGTTTCAATGATTTTATTTGCTTTACAACATTGTTTCATAAATTACTTGAAAATAAAACAATAAACATGATACTTTATTTACCTATAAATTTTTAAAACTTTTATTATAAACCATCTCTCAAAGATATTTGGAAAAACTTTTTTCTAAATTTTGATCATAGAAATAAAAATTGTTATATCGATACACATTAAAAAAACTTCACAACTTAAAAGTGAACATCGAAAGTGAAAATAAGAAAATTTTAGTTAATGAGCTATTATGATAAATTTTGGTGCTTCTTACAGACAATTATTGGATGAATACCAGTCAATGAGATAATCGGAACTCATTTTTTAAAGTTCATATTTTTTCGTGCTGCCGGTTGTCGTTGTCTTGCCATAAAACTTTGTCCCTGACTTAATGATGCAAGTCGAGAATCGACAGACTCTTTCTGAACATTCAGGGCCATTCGGTAGAAAGCTGATGCAATCAATCGAGTTTCTACCACTGACATAACGTCCTGTTCCTGAGATTCCCCAGACGCTACTTCACAACTTATGTGATCACCAAGCAAGCGAGAATCGAGGCCTTTTATCATTTCTTTGGCTTTCTCTAGACATTTTCTGTACTTCGCTTCAAGCGCAGACAGTTCTTGATTCTTGCTTTCCAAAGATGCTTCAAGTTGACGAACTTTTGTATGTGAATTAGTGATTTGACTTTGAGCTTCTTCCAACAAACGTTCTCGTGTTTCACATATTTCTCGAAGCTCAGCATTTCCATTTTTATTCTTCTCATCCTCTGGGATATTCTGCGATTTTAGAAGTAAAATCTTCTGATTTGCTGTTTTTAATTGTTCTCTTAATTTCTCATTACGCTGATTAGCATCATTCAATAAATCAGAAAGAGCTGTTTGTCCTCCTTGACCTTCTCTTAACGCTTTGTTCTCAGCTTCAAGTCGCGTTATTTTCTCTTTCAAATTATCACCAAAAAGTTCACGTGACATATTTGCTGAATCATCCTCATCACCAGTTCCACCTTGACGACATCGAAGTTCATCGACTTTCTCTTGTAGCACATCGCGTTGTGTCAATAAATTGTCTCTTTCTCTTTGAAGACCGGCAATTTTTGTTTGCATTACTTGTAAATCAAACTCGGCTTTTACTGTTTTTTGCATCTCGGAATCGAGTTTTGAATGAAGCTCTTCAAGTTCTTTTTTATAAAGCTCTACTTGACCTTTTAATCCCGATTGCTTTTTTGCCTCTGATTCGTATTGAAGATTCTGCTTCAAGTAATCAGCAGCACGATCTTCGTACTGTTTGAGTTGTCGTTTCAAGTCGTTATAATCTTCGAGCTTTTTCTTGTACGTTGTTAATTGTGATTCGTAAATTTTCGATTTTTCGCTTGCTTCTCTTAGAATATCAAATTCGTCTTTCATTTGTGAAAGCTCACTGCTCGCTTTATTAAGCTCGTCAATTTTCATTTGAAGAACATGAATTTGTTTCTCTTGTTGACCCGACTTCATTTTTAGATCTTCTTTGACAGTTTCCGATAAAATTAAATCATTTTTGAGTTGTTCAACTTGTTTTCTAAGGTCGTTATAACGAACAGAGCCTTGCACGGGATTACCAAGCGATGTTCCGTCATCTCCAATTATTGCTGGATTTTCATACTTCTCCAACATAATTTGAAGTTTCTGAATTTCTTGTAGCATTGAATTCTTTTCTTCGATCATTATTGCAATTTGATTTTCTTTCTCATGACATTTTTGTGCAAGAATCTCACGGTCATCTTTTATATCATTTTGGATATTGAGCGAATTTCGAGCCGAAGCGGAGCCACCAATATTTTCGATATCTTGAAGAGCTTTCATGATATTCTGTTGGACAGTTTCTTCCATTTCCATAATCTGTGTAATATATGTTTGTTTATCGTTGCAGTTTACTGCCAACCCTAAGATTAACTTCAAAAGTTTCTCAAGTTCTTTCGCATCGTTTCCTTCTGCAATTTTTATCACTTCCGGCTTTAAATGAGCCTCTAGGCTTAGATCAAGAACATCATTATAATAAAGTACAATGCTATCAACGATCTTCTTTAAATTGCTCGCTTTCAATCTCCAATTATCATCTGGAATCATTAGGAAAGATTAATTTAGACAAATTCATTTGATAGAAATTTAATAAAATAAAATTTACCAGAACCAATATTTTTCACTTTTGGAGAGTATTCAGGTGCTAATTGAGCTAAAAGTTCACCTAATGCAACACCACTGGATAAATCTAACGCAGAATCTAATCAATTTAAGGCATTATTAAAGAAATCAAAAATGAGTCATTAAATATTTAAAATTATTTGATATTAAAATTTTACTCTTACCACAAGGCCCAGAAAGCTCTAATATTTTTAACCATTTTATTAAACTTTCGTACATTTCTTTATCATCCATAATGAGGTATTTAATGACTTTGAATGGGATTAAAAACTTAAAAAATTAATAAATTATTGTAATTTTTAAAAAGTAATCTTGCTGTGTTTTTATCTGTTCGTACTCTACCGAATTGAAAACCTCCACAAGTTCAAATTTGTAAAGTTGTACCAAGTTCAATTTCAAATTTGATCTCTGACGGTTAAGAATTATAATTATAATAAAATTACCACTAAATACCTACCTAATTGTTACAAAAGAACCGAAACAACAGAGTCTAAACATTAATAGATTCATTACTCGGTTTTTCAAAAGTTTAGCAAATATTTTAGCACCATTTATTGGAAAATGAATGAATTTCCAATCTCCGTTCCAGTTATCCTTTTCTCTCAATGCTGTGTTTCTCTCTTATTGGAAAATAACTTGGAAAATAACATATCAGTCTTCAAGCACGAGACAAGTAGATGATAAATGTGTATGTGACTCTAACGAAGATTATCAAATATTTGCTCAATCAAATTAAGAAATAAGTAATAAAATCGAAATCATTCATCATCAAAAGTTAAATCCATTTTGTTCTTCTAATGCAGGCTGGATTCCGTAATAAAATCCGGTTAAATCCTATGATACTTATTGGGATTTTTTAAAAAGATACACATATGAGGAATGTCAGAAACGGTCACTTTTCGAATGTATTTACGACCATATATTGAATCATATTTCATCTTAAAAGAAATTTTGTTTGTCATGTGAAATTGATTTCAAATATTGTAGTCGTACCGGATATATTGTGCAAACACTTCCAAAAGGAAACAGAACCAATTAAATTCAATCCTCCCATGCAAATGTGTAGGAGTAGGTAAATATGCTCGTGGTGAGTGTATTCTGCAAAGCTTTCCTAAAAATCCATCAAAGAACGAGGTATTTGCATTGAATTTTCATTTGAATATTTATCGACTTTCTTCAAATTGATGGAAACTTCAAGCATCTTTTCATACAAAGAAAAACTTCAAAATTCTTTTGTGATAATATTAAAGCTGGAATGTAATTTGTTTTCATTAAGAAATTCGATTTGTTGAGAGCCGTCAGAGCATAAAAGCGGAAACAAAATTTGCGAAATGTTACCCTCTTGCAAGCAAATTACATCAAATATCTCCCATGTGTTCTATCAATCCTAAATCTAATTCTAGCACAAAAAAGTTAATCATTAACTTACTTACATTTCTTTTTTATATGCTCACTGAATTTGGTTTCTGTTTTTCATTTCCTAAGTATTTTTTGTTGTTAGATGTTAACCATTGACCTATCACCAACATTCAAGATAATCGCATTTATCTTGGATTTTTTTTTTGTTCTGCTGAATTGTTTAAGTAGGAATCAAAGTAAATAATATACATACATTTATTTATTTATTTATTTACCATATCTAGGTCACCTAAAAACCGCGATGTCTAAATTTTTCTCCCTATTTAAACTGTTCTACTATAGAAACTAGTTAATAATCAATTACATCACATATGAATATCTCCAATTCAATATATGAATATCTCATTTAACAACAATTTCACTTTTATTGACATTTTTACTCTTCTTCAATGAAGTTCGATTGCTTCTGATTTCTGTGTTATTCAATCAACCGTACACATTTAACTTAAAATCCTTTTGCTATGCTTTCTTAGCTACATTGTCTGTTTCATTTTCCAATACAGGCTTTCTGCTATATCAAAAAGGACGAATTGTTCATGTTTAAAATTTAAAAAAAAGTTCTTGTGATCTAACAAAATTTTAAATCTTTTTGCATATTTTTTAAAATACGAGTATAAGAATGGATCATTGAATAATTCATGTTTGTATACTTGAATTATGTTGGTATGATAAGGAATTAATTCAGTAGAATTATTCAGGATTCATCATGCTAATCTTTAGTAAAGATAATTCAACTGTTAGGGAATGAACTGCCGAGATATCGCTTTGACATAAACTTTCTTTTATTTTTATACTTTTTTTCTTGAACTCATAAATACAGAAATGATAACAAAACTCTGAATTTAAAATATTCTGAAAGATATACTTGTGGATCTAGTGAAAGAACCTTTTTTATTTTCTCGCTGCTCAAAATAAATGGTAAATTTATTGCTGACGGCAAAAAAAAAACCTTTGAAGAATAGGATGAAAATTTTATCGTTACAAAAAAGAATTTCGAAGGTTAATGGGGTTTTAAATATCTCCATAAGTACTGATCTATTTATGAGGTGGAAAATTTAGAAACTTTCAGCTTTAAAATTTAACTCATCATGTTGTTGTAGAGGAAATAAAAACAGTTTAAGTAGCTTATTTAAAAACATTCAATTCATTACTGTACATGTAAAAGGATTTTCAATAATTATTTATAAAGAAATCTATGTAGCTTTAATAAATTTATGCGTACTTTAATTTTAACTTAAGTTTATGCGTGAGTTTGATTCCCTTAATTTCTCCCTTTCAAGAGTTTTCTCTGTAAAAAAAATGAACTTAATGGGAAACTTTAGAAAATGAAGTTACATAGACACATGAATGGAATTATCTACATGATAATATAATAATAAATAAATGTAAGGTTGACGAATAAAGCCTATACGTTGACCTTGGATCTTGTATTTATTTAACTGAATACAAGAATAATAAAGAAATATTAAAAATTTATGATTTTTATTAAAAACAACATGAATAAAAAGAGTAAAAAACGTATTGAAAAAGATGCTGTGCCTACAAGTATTGGAAGTAGTTCAAATATAGTGAAATACACGGAAGAAAGTCTCTCAACTACTGCAAATGATAGAATTAATCAATTTTTCAATAATAATGCAACATTAACTTCGCAAAATAATTCCACAGCGGTGATAAATATTGAGAATTGTAATGGCATTCATTTTGGGATGATAATGAATGTCGGCTTCAATCGCACACCTGATAATGTTGATAAACAAATGAAACCTTTGAATGTTGGTGATGAACAGAATATTTACATGAAAACTCCAACAATAAAAGAAATGATGGAAAGCAAAGAACCTTTGTCCCCAATCTTTCTGAATATTGTGTCTGAAGAGTTTGGTTCGAGGTGGAGAGAGTTTTTAATCTTATTACAAATTGATACATTGTTTGTGGATCGAATGAGAGAAGATCATTTCGACAAAGGTGGAACCAGTGAAGTAAAAATTGTTCAAATTATCAATTTTGAAATAATTTCTATTATTTATAAATAATATTCAGGTTGTGTATCGAGTTTTATCCAAGTTTTTTCAAGAAAATTTCGAGAAGGCAAACATTGGTTGGATCATTTCTTTCTTGTGGAAAAACGACTTTCGAAAGACTGTCTGGAAAATCAAAGAATCCTACAAGCAACTTAAAAATTTGAATAATAAAACATCTGATTAATGATTACAGGGGATTCTTGATATAACTCGGTCTTGATACAACGATATTCTCGATAGTATGATGCAATTGGCTCAAAATCTTGAGCAAAATGTTTTGATACAACGAGAGATTTTCAACATCGTTATATTTATCAAGATTCTACTGTAATTCCATTTATGATAATGTTTCGGTACTTGAGATAAATAGGTATGTGAGTTATCGCTTGACATTTAAAATGTATTTTTAAATAAAAAATAAACAATATAATGAATCATTGGAAAGCTCTGCCGTAATTTCTAATAAGTAGTGATCTTATCTTTTACACGATGGCAAGAAATAAATGACGTACATGTAACATTAGCTAAGAAATAAAGATTATAGAATTATAAATTCTAAAAACAACGCAACGAAACTTCTTGAATTAGTAATAATATCAATAAACTGCGTTTCTTAATGTGAACGTTATCTAAGAAAAATTCTGTTTAATATCTATGTTGCGTCATCAATTAAGCATTGCGCTTACTTAATATAAATATGAATGCTTTATAAACTTTCATATAGATTCATTACCATCATTTATTGATTTAATTTGTGATACATTTCAAAATATAATCTTGACCTTTTTACGAAAAATCCGGTGAGCTATATAAATAATTATGTTTGTACATAACTTCAATCATAATTAATTGATTTGATGATACTTATCATCTAATAGATAAAAGAATTTCAGTCTATTTAATTAAATAACTTATTAAAGAATATAAATCTGTGAAATTTATACAAGATAAGCAGTTTGATTCAGCAAGAAAATCTCCGTTTTTGCTAGAAAATATTTTAATGATTGTTGAAAGCGAAAGAAATAAAGCTGATTAGAAAATATCCAAAGTCCCAAGCAAATCTCCATGGATTATGTAAAAGTTTTCTAATAGAAAAACAAATACTATTTTTCCATTCTTGAAGAACATTTCTTATCTATCTGGAAACTATTTGAAAATGTATTTAAAAAAGAGGATTTCGAGCTTTTTTTTCATAGATATTTATTTATTTGATACTTTACTCTTGTAGTTGTTAATTTACAAAATTTTGTAAGTTTTTTATTTGGAAAGGATTTTTAGTTTTATTAAAAGCTTGATACACGCATAACTCTTCTTAGGATTACTAATGACAAATTCAATAATGCGAGTAAAATAGTTTTAAACTCTCAATATTTTTATTACAATTTTTGAAAAATATGTTCGTTGTAAATAAATAAATGTTTTCATTTTCATCATCTTAAAGTCATGTTATTTCTTTTCATTGTAAAAATCTTTCTCAGATGCACCAAGTGAGTTCATGACTTTCCTTTCTTTACGTATTCTCATAGGCCATAGTAACTTATTGTTTTTAGTCGTTGTTAACATCTCATTTGAACGAGTCTTTGTTGATGATGGTAAACTTGATTGCCACCCTTTTTTCTTTTCCTTTGTGTGCCTTTCTTTATGTTTATGGAGCTCAAACATTGAATCCTAAGATTACTGTTGTAGATTTTCATTGTTGGATAAAAACATTCCGATCCTTTAAGAAACTTTATTTTTTGTTACGGACGGATGACGAATAAATATAAAGTCAATCAAGCGACACCCCATCGCAAATTTTTTTTCACCCCATGAGCCCACAAAACAAATTTCTCACTCACTCTAAAAGACGCAAGAGAGAACAATCTGATTAATTTGCTTCATCATTGAACAATTTCTCTAAAAGTTTATTGTTATCAAAAATCAACTTTCTTTCGCTGGAACATTGTGCGCGTTCATGGTTCCCCAAAACCAAACTTAATTGCTTCCATTCAATTAAGTCTCTTAATTTAGAATTCATTTCGATGCGAACATCCGGTGGTACTTCAAATGAACCTTTTGCCATAATAAATGAACTGTCCCAGTTGCAATCGACAAAGCAAGTTATTAAACCATCATTGCGAAAACTTTATAAACGAAAAGAAGGAAAAAGTATATTAAAAAGAGAGCTTATTAGATGAATTTATTGATGACTGAATTTACCTGAAAGCAATTTGATGCCAATGCAAGTCAAAGAACTTTAATTTAATGTCAAACATTTCAGATGTTCCATCTTTTTCTTGGACCACTTTAATACCAGTATCAATCAAAGTAATTGTTAGACTAGAATGTTCATTGGACGATGATCTAAATGATATCAGATGTTCATTGTCATAGATCTGCATATGTCTGTTGACCTGCATGTATGACATAATCATTTATCATGGAATTTCTTCATTCATCTATTACAAGGAAAAAGGAGACAGTACCTTGGCTCTAATTGTAAACATGATAGTGAAATCTTTTCCAAAGAAAGCTTGATTGATGTGGGCACTTATCGCGGCCATGTTCAACTTCGTGTCATTCACCAATGACAAAAGATTAACAGCGTCTGTTGTGAAGATAAAAGATGTATGATAAGGATTTAACAAAGTGCACGTTTGTGAGATTTTTGGTCTGTTCTTTATTTGTGTATCCACTTGAAGTTCGGTGACAAGGAAAAAGTGGATTTTTTCCCTTTTCAAAAGGCAAACAATAAACTCACTTTCCCACATGAAATGATTAATGACTGTTTTAGCAGTTGGTATGTGTTCTGATCTCAAGTTATCTTCCAACACGATGAGAGTGTTAAAAAGAAGAAGCGACTTGAGGCTTTTCTTTTGAAATTATTTTCTTCTTTTTCGTCGTGCGTCTTCAACATGAGTGAACTTTTTTGCTGTTGGAAATTAATCATGGAAAACTAATTTTTTTTTCTTCTCTCAGTTACTTAAACAAAAAGCATTCTGCAGAGGATTCAAAGTCTCAAAAACTTTCAGGATATCTAAATATTATTTATTAAGATATCTTAGTAAAACTTTAATCTATGTGGGTGGGTTAAGAAGTGAAGTCGAAAAAAACCAAACTGAATAATTCAAGTATCCTGTGAAAAAAAGTTTATAAACAAAGTTTTCAATCTGTTGACGAAAAAAATTATCTTAAATTTCTCGTGTTGTAGAATAACGTGTAAGACTGTAATGGAATATGAAAAGTATTTTGTTCCTTAAAGTATTTCAGAAATGATTTTATCTGTAGAGATTTTCATTTAATATTTAGAAGATAATAATTCTGAGATGTTTAGCAAATTTAAGAAGTTCATCGAAGAAATGATTGGAAATGACAAGAAAACAATACACAATTGTTATCATTGTAATTACTTATCTAAAATAAATTTATTTATGCCAAATTTAAGCATTCGATTAAAAATATTCGAAATATTAAGTAGATAGTAAAATTAGGAATCGAGAACGTAAAGCAGATATCTTCGTTTTTTTAATTATCAAATTAATGACTTATTTTTCTTACCTTTGCATTCAAACAAATTACAATCACGTTGTTCAATGTTGTATCCATTACACAAATGCTGAATTGCATTTCGTGATCCTGCTGATTCATAGTCGTTCTCGTCACTCATTTCTTCGTTGCTTTTGTTCTGCTTCTTCTTCAGACAATGACGATAACGCTGTTGAATGCCTTTGCATGATGATGAACACGGACTCCATTTTCCCCAACTACTCCATCCTGATGTGATGAAGAGAAAAATGATTTTGAAAATGAAAATGTGGCTGACAAGAGAAATAGAAAAAAAAGTCAGAAACTTTTCATCTTTAACAATCAATCCCTCTAAAGAACAAAGATGAAAATGTAATTGAAATGCATAGAAAATATTTCCTTTTCTTCTTTTGTCTGTAGCATTTTAGAGCCTTTTACAGAAAGAATTTTTTCAATCGAAATATTCTTGAACATCGCAAGAAGATTTAATGTTCATTAAAGTCGTATTCATTGATATTGAATGATATTGAATAACAAAGCAATAAGTAGAAGCAAAGCAAAGAAATCAGAAACAAAAGGAAAATTTAGCAAAGGCGCATAGAAATACATCAAAAATATCTAATAAGAAAAAACTCTTAACGAATTATTTTTCCGCAATTTTTGTCTTTAAAAGCTTTAGCCAACACGTCCATGTTAAATATAAAAAAGAGAAGCTGCTATCTTGTTTTTCAAGATAATTTATTAGTGAGTTTAAAAAGAGAATTTAAACTCATTTCATAGTTAAATGAAGCAATATGGAATATCTAAGTCAAAGTAGTTTTTTTTATCTCGTTCAAGTGGCTTTTAAAAACTTTTTCTTATATAAGTAGATATATAAAATTTAAGTAGAAGCTTAAGCAGACATTTCTGCTACGATAGAAAACAGTTAAAGATGAAAATGAAAATCTTAAGTGAAAGTTGAAGATTCAAAGTAATTCAGTAAGAAATTTAAAATTCAACGAAACATTTCAATTTTGCTTATCCAGATGATGTGCGAGAAAGTGTCATTCATGTTATCACAACACCGGTGATGTATCTATTTCACATTGATGAAAATGTTTAAAAAGCTCAATTATCTATTTAGGTACAAAAACGTCTTTCAAGGAGTCTCGTTTCATCTTCTTTCTCATATTCATGTCTTCTATTCTTAAAAGGAAACAAGATACGTAATGTTTCTTAAATCTGTAACATACAATGGAGATATTTATTATGCTCACCATGTACATACTCGTACAATCGATGAACCTTCTAATTTATTGATCGAAGTTATTAAACACAATCGAAACGTGATGAAATTTTGTGTAAAAGATTAAATGTTGGAAGCACTTGTAATGAAAATTCGTGCAAAAGATTAAATGATAAAAGCTCTTGTAAATGTGTTTAAATTAATATCGTATCTTTTATAGATTTGTGAATCTATTTATTCTCATGAGAATCGAGAAAAAGGTTGTTTTGTACATTGCGAAGGTAGGAAACATTTGTTAACATTCATATTAATTAACATCATATTCTTCCTATTCATATACATAGGTTGGTAAGTAAGGATATGAAAAAATTAATTAAAATTCGATTAATTAACTTCAGAAGAAAACGTTACCTTCATACTTAATTTTCCAAAAAAAAGGGATTAAACAAAATAAATTAATTCCGAGCTTTAATCCAAGGTGAAATATTAAATTAATGATTTTATTACTACGTGTATAATTTTTTGAGCATTGTAACTTTAGGGAGATAAAATTATATTTACCAAGATTATTCCAGATGAAATTTTCCAGATGTGAATTCCATCGAACAATGCCACTAGTTTTTGCTACCAGACGTTGCCTCGATTGACCATTTTTTTGGTCCAATTTTCCGAATAATATAAGTTGACCAGGAACAACTGTGCGAATCTGCCGTTCAATCAAATGATTCTCGTTCAATATTTGGAGTTGTTCATTAATACTTTGATTGCTGTAACACTTTTTCTGATATTGAATTTTGTCGCTCTGCCCAAGGACTAAAGTTGCATTGAGTTGTCTACAGAAAAAAAAGAAAAAGAAGCCAAAACGATGTCAAATATTTTCTTTATATTTCCATAAATATTTAGATTTATGAAGCTTTTAAGGCAAAGAATATGAATAAAAATATGAATAAGTTCAAAGTTTCGTTCTCTATATAAAGTTCTTAATAGAAACTTGAAATATGTATGTACATAGTTCGAATAAAAACATAAAATGATTTAGAAAATTTTCATTACAAATTGGTTAAAAGATAAAGAAAATAATTTATGAATATTTTGAAGCAAATTTTAAGTTTCATCATGTTCACTTTATCGAGATATCCTTGAAATCATCATTTGAAATGATTAAATTTGAGAAAACGTGCTCAGAAACGCGAATCAGGTGGGATAATTGGATTCAAAATTTGAATTTGAAGGAAAGCTTCTTCATCTGTAGAAGTTAACACATTTTGACATGAAATTTTTGCATATTTTTTATTTACA
Organism: Clunio marinus; assembly: GCA_900005825.1. Taxonomy (NCBI): domain Eukaryota; kingdom Metazoa; phylum Arthropoda; class Insecta; order Diptera; family Chironomidae; genus Clunio; species Clunio marinus. The sequence goes on from CVRI01000057.1 coordinate 1,867,298, forward strand.
AAGAAATTCTACATATATTTAGATATTTATATTTTAATTTATTTAATCCTTGTTTTAAATTCTTTTCATTCGAAAAGGATTAATAAAGACATGTTGTTGAGTCGTAACTTACGAAATATGAAAATTTGTGTTTCTCATAATTTTAAAGTAGAAATCACAATTTTTTCTCTTCTTTCAAATCAAATTGAATTAAAAAAGCATGGAAAAAAAAGAAATATTCGTTAGAAATATTTTCGATACATCATGTGATTTTTGAATATTTTAAAAATTCGTCTTTAATGTCTGTTCTTGCAAGCCAGAAAATAATTCTAGATAGATATTTAAATTTTTTTTTGAAATTTTGAAATTTGTTGAAATGCAAAAATATGAACGGTTCAACATGAGACAGTTTCTTTGAAACAACAAAGGTTACGAACATTTTTTATCAACAGCCCAAGGTAAGATTTCAATTTATACATAAATGATATTTAAGAAATTGAGCTTACAAAGGCCTTGTTACTAAACATCTATTTTCATAAAATGAAGAGAATTTCCTTTGCTTCCTCCAACAACATTGTAACATTAATAGCTCGAGGTATTGTAAGTAATATGTTGGAATAATCTATTTAGCAATATAGAGCATGATAGTCAACAAAGAACCAACATCAAACACTTTTTATCTTGTTTATACATCGTATGGTCATGAGGAAATGAAATCAAGATGAACTAATGTGTGACTTATAACACCGACATAATATTACGACGTAAGAGGAAAAACGTGGAATGATTTTTATTATTCCAAAGCAATATATAAATATTTCATTTCATTTCCACTCACCCTTTAATGAGAAAATACTCTTGAGTGTTGAATGATTCGAGTTCTCGCAAAATGCTTGTTCCTTTAAAAATAGTTATCGGCGTGAATGTCATCAATAACTTGAGTTTCTCCTCCCCGCCGTTTTTATAGAAGTAATAGTCATCATAATAATCATCATTTTCTAGCTCAAAGCTCTTCTCCGATTCCTTTAACTCTCTCGTTTTTTCGTCATCGTTACTGCTTGAATCTGCAATGTTCATTAAATTTCCACTGCAAAATGCTTTAAGTATAACAGAACTTTGATCGATCAACTTTAATAAATTTTTTGTGCTTTCATATGAGTCTGAAAGTGAACTTCCCACTTTTGTCACACACTGTTCCAAGTTTTCAGCACTGCCTATAGTTTTCACTTCAAAAATTTGCAGCAATAAATAAAATAAAGCGTTTTTTATGAAATTCATGATGCTTCGGGTAATTTCCTTCTTTTGCTTAACGACAAAAATTATTTCGGCTTCTTGCTAGAAAAAACTTTTCCGAGCCTTTTTTTTATTATTTCATTAGAAATTATTAAAATGTTAGATAAAGTTTGTTTGTCTTTTTTTCACATTTTTGAACTTTTCCCATAATCACATCATAAAGTTACGAAAAGTACTCTTGTGCATTTTGACATCATTATCACAAAAATAAATTGTCACAAAATTTTGATATCTTCTTCGTTAAGGACATGGAATTTATGTTGAACCTGTGGAGGTGACAGGAAAAATATTTAATGAATTTTTCATGAGATGAGATGATTCTTCTGTCAACTTTGTCGTGGGCACATGGGGATGATTAATAATAAAGTAAAATTTATCAAAGTTTTCACATTCTGACACTTAATTTTAAGAGAGCAATTGATAAAATGGTGGTTTCTTCTTATTTTCTCATTCTATTGGAAGATGTGTAAAGAAGCGATTTAATTTCTAATACTAAACATCAATCATGGTTATAAATTTAATCCGTTTACGAGTTCTATTTTTTGAACGCTAATTTTATGAGCAATTAAACAGGCAAGTCGAATTAATACCTACTGGAATTTTCTAGGCAATTTTATCGTTTCACCCTCATAAAATTTGTAACGCGATATTATTTTCATCCAATATTTGTAAACAACATTTTGGGAAAGCGTTCAAACAATAATATTTGGAGAGTAATCGAGAAATCAATTATTTTTCTTGCAGCTTTAAAACAGAAATAAAAGAAGATATTAAATAATTACCCAAAAAGGCACTGAAAGAAATATCTGCAATCATGAACGATGAATACATAACACTAATTTCTACATTACCATTTCTCGGATGGCGCCATGGGATACAAAGGCCTATTAATAAGTTTTATGATGCTGCAAACTTTTTCAACTCAACGTTTTTGTTTTTCCAGATGACATTTACGAAAAGTGGGGACATCAATAAAGAGAGACGAAAAGGAACAATCATCATAAAATATCCATAAAAAAATTATGCGCTTTAAATAGCCTAGGGAGTCGTTTGACTCTCTCGGAGTGTAAACAGATAAAAACGTAACAATACCGAAACCACTCAGTCAACATCGACATGATTTGTTGGCTTCGGAAACGACAACAGGAAAATTGAGATTGACGTTTGTGTCGTTGGAAAATCGTCACGCAATTTAAAAAGAATGTTTTTTCTTTTATTTTAGCCTATTTAAACAATAAAAAAGTTGATGACAACGAAGCATTAATTAAACAACATTTATATGATTAAAACTTTATTATAAATAGAATCCTTTGTGAGGAGAAATAATATACCATCAACAGACACTGTTATGTTGAATTATGTTTTGAAGTAACTTCATCTTTAAGCGTGCATGTTAACGTGCTTCATTATAAACAATATGAAAGCAATTAAGTCATAAAATAATGACTCTTTCCTGAAGGGGAAAATGATTGCGGAATCCTTTGAAAACTTTCTTTTATAATTTATTCAAATAACGTGTGTGTTTGTCTCTAAAAATGCTAAAGAAAGAAATGGCAGCATTAAGTTGACGATTCTTTTTAAATATATGTTGATATTTTGTCACGTAAATATGCACTTAAATATAATTTTGAATACTTATCATATATACTTTGCATAAGAAAGTTATTGTCATATATGAAATGAAATTATTAGCATTCAGCTTTAAATAAGTTGCTTTAAGTTGCCAAAAACAACAAACAATCGTGTGTTTTACACTTACAACTTATCATGCCAAATCTCGACTCAACACTTTTTTTTCATTGCAAAGCAAACAGAATCATAAACATGCTCATAAAATAAAGTTCTAAAATGCTTTTACGGACTTGTGTGCAGACTTTACGACATCAATTTTTACTTATAGTTCCCATTGAAAAGTTTTTTTTTCGGTTTTGTCGTTGACAGAAAATAATTTCTGTCCGGATTTCTTGATTCGTTTCCAAAATTTATTCTTCTGTTGATATCAGTATTTGAGATAGAAATTTAAAAAAAAAAGCTGAAAAAAGGTCAATAAACTGGAATTTTATTTCTTCATAATCGAAGAAAATAGAAAAGGAGTTCAAATCCGTGCCAATTTTATAAATGGATTAAAAATACATCTGCTTCGAATGCGACTCCAAAGAATTTCATTATAACTTTTTCATTTTCTTGTGTCATATCGAAAACTCGATGAAATTCTCAATAAATCATGAAAAATATGTGCCAGAAAACATACAAGTAATGTACAAGTTCCAAGGAGTTTTAATATCCTACAATATCTTTTTACTTCAGCTTTTCACATTTCACAGTTTCACTGAGTGTACGATTGATAATCCTTACAGTATTTATTTGAAATCTCACACATTTCACGTATCCAGAATTGCGTAAAAACTTTACTGTTAACAATTTCAAAGTTACACCGCGAATGAGAAGAGACTCACTGAATTCTTTGCTTTTATATTTTCATGAGATTTTAAGGATATTGGAAAAATCCATTGGAAATGAAAAAATTCTCTCTGAGTGGAAAATTGGAAAAAGTTTAGTCATATGCTTCTCAATATGCAACAGTTTTCCGTCAACTTTTCCTTTAAATATTGGTTACATTTTAACGAATCGGATAAAATACGTAATGTTAAACACATATTTTTGGAACAAAAATAAACATTCAAGCTCATGAGATGTCTCGAACAAAAAATATCTAAATAGTTTAACTCTGAAACCAACAATTCAAGCAAAGACGCCGCCAAAACATCGACGAGGTTTTTTTAAATCAAATTTATTCACATCTTATAAATAGACAAATTGGAACACTTCGTCTTTACACTTCAAATATCTTATTGTAGTTCAAGATTAAGGCTTCTTAATAGACGGAGTGTTTTAAATGAGGCAGAAAGAGAATTTCCATCTGGGTAGAATCTGTAAATTTAGTCACATTCACTTAATTTTCTTTATTACAAAATCAAAGGAAAATTTTGATGACATTTAAAGTTACGCTATATAGTCAACGACTCTGCCAATCAATCACTTCGACAATTAGTCAATTCAACCTACTTTTCAATAAAATAATCTTTTGCTTTCAATTTCACTTAGTCGTTCTTTCTCATTTTCAATGTACCGCTCCTTGCTGACCTTCAATTTAATTTCGCGCTCTTGAGGTTTGTTATTTACAGCCATGAAGCAATTTGAGCTTCGTAAATTGGGCTTTTTTCGATCATTCCAAGGAAATCCTTGATAAAGTTGTTGTGTCATCTTGGGAATTAAGATGAGATTGAAATTTATAGCGGAATGTGAATATAATTAATGTCTATGATACTCACCCTTCGCTTTTCTTCCCGTTTTTTATACCATTCTACCAAGTCAAGCTGTTGTGAATTCACTGTTTGAACATATAAGAATAAATTGTTGATAGTTAGTTGCTCTCATTTAAGCTTATTTTATTTAAATCTCACTAGGTTTAAACCAAAAGTCAACGGTCGCCTCATCTTCACTGCTATTGCTGCTTTCATCGTTATCACTAAAGTTTATTTTGGAAGTTTTACCATTGTCTGATGTAAACTGAAACTTTCACTCACCCACGAACAATAATTTTTAAAGATCTTCCAGCTTCTTGTATCTCAACTTGTGCTTCCAACAGTGTCATGTTTTCCGTTGAAATATTATTAATGTACATAATTTCATCCCCGATTTTAATTCCGGATCGTTTCGCTAAGCCATTTTTCTTCACATTAATAACTGTTAAAGGTGCATGTTGATCGACTCCACCTGCGATTTCAAACGACCACAGCTTATCAACAAAACTGTAGTTCAGTATCGGATGACCAGCAATCACATGTTCCTTTTCTTTTTCGATTTTATTTAATTTTGGCTTTGGGAGCGAAATGAAAAATGTTTCACTAACTTCAGTCATTTCAGAATTTATTTTAATTTATCTTTTCTGATGTTCTCCTAGTGAAATTTCACATCAAACTGATTCTTTGGTACGAATACAATTTCAATACAACTAGCGTTGATTGAAAATACTTGGCTTCGGTGACGAATTCGAAATCGTTTTGTTTGTTTAGAAAGAAACTTACACTGGCAAATCAATTAACAATCAGATCACCTCATCGCAACTTTCTGCGCAAATGTATTGCTATAGCAATGAAGCATAGAATGAAACCAACAACAACTTGTTTATTTTGTAGAAGTTTTAACTTTGAAATTTTCATGTAAATTTATCTATAAATGGACTTGTTTATAGGAAAATTAAAAAGTAAGCTTATTTTGAAGATATCTCAACAGTGAAAATAAATAAAAACATCAAGTAGGTATATCTGGAAAATTCTAATTTCTTTAAATTGTCTATTTTAGGATGTTTTGGTTGTTTTATAAACACAGTCCGTGTTTTTTTAAATTTAGAAACTTTATCAGTCGTTATTTTGATATTACAAATCATATATTACTTCCTATCTTTGCTATTTCATTTCATTTAAATTTTGATGTTCAAAAGTTCCAGGCAATAAAATAATTTTTAACGATTGCAAAAATAAACAGAACAATATTTATGATTTATGAACTCAATTTATATAAGAACATTTGTGAAGATTCAATTTAAGAAGAAATGATTACAGAATACTTAGATATTTCTACCTGTAAGAAACATTTATTGTACGTCGTATGGAAGAAATCTGCTGAAGCAGCATGCAGACCTGTTTCCAAGAAACCAAAAGCGATGTAAATAAGGGTCGTTGTGCAATTTGTCTCAATTAATTTTTCCATTTATTTTCTAAAATAAAGCAATTCAAATAAAATGATTATGTCATTATTTGGTGAATAAAACAAATTAAAATATCAAATTATGTCTTTTTCAGAACATTTCTTGAAAATTTCAAAATTTCATCATTTGATATTTTCGATATCAATCTTATTAAGGTATTGAAGTCATTGAAGTTCTAGAAATAAAAAATTATTAATTTTGATTGAACGGAAACCCTTTCAAAGGATGTTTATCTTTTGTTACCAAGATACACCCAAAAATCGTTCAAACTCAAACTTCTTCAACCTTTTCCGACGTTGACGTCTGATGCTATCAACGTTTTGTTTTTTCATAATAGATACTTATGAAGTTTCATCCTTATGCTGTAATTCGAAATTAATGTTAATAAATTTGTTTCTCTATACTTTGTATTTAATTTAGACATGAAAAATTCTTAGAATGACAAAAAAGTTAATAAAACTTCAATTTATCTCCAATTTTGAAATTTATTTAAAATCTCTCATAATTATCTAATAAGAATAAAATAAAAGTATATGAAAAACACAAATTCTGCCAATGCTGCTTGAAGCATGAAACTTCCGTAATTTATTTGCATTGTAAGTACTGGAATGATATTTGACAAGTTTGCATGAGACGTGTTTTGTTGATTTAATACAAAGTTGAATATAGATAAATATGTTCTTGTGTTTAGAAGAAATTTAATTGGGGTTTTGAAATTATTTCTATAATACGACTCAATGCCACAGAAAGCTCATAAATTAAGTTGTGGTTATATTTAAGTAGATTTAAGCTACGTAGATTTGTTTTTGTTATCTGATAAGTTATAACTGTTCCTAAGGCAGTGTAACTTAGTTGAATCTTGAAGTTATTCTGTTTTCTCCATTTTAACGATATATTTGCGTCCTAATTATCTACAACTTAATCACATTTTTCGCTTCATGCTAAAAGCTTCTTTTTCAATTTTTGTCTTGAATTAATTAATTGACATTTGATGTAATCGTACTCTAATTATGCCTTCATCTTTTCAAATTATTCATTAGGATGGTTAATTAATAATCCTTTAAGACTAAAACATTCATAATGGACTTCGCTATAGTCTCGCCTTTTCCAAATAATCTTACGCAAACACACACAAACACACACATACACATAACTAATTTTTTTCTCTTCACTAGAAATGAGGTTTACAATTTCAACAACTTTTTCCACTGTTTGCTTGTAGCAATGAGAATCATTTTTCATTAGCACGTAAATTTACTTTCGTCCCATTTCGTGCCTATTTTTTGATCATAATTTTGAGGATGATCCTAAGTTATAATAAATTAGCAACATAATTAACTTTCTTTTTATTATCCTCAAGACATTTTTAGCTCATCACACTCAAAAATATGTCTTGATGTTATTCTCTTTTATTTATAACATTATTTACAGAAGCTAAGGGCAAGAAATGATTTATAAATACGTTGACCCGAACTCAAATCTTCCGAATACGAATTATGAATTCATTTTATTTTAATGATGACAACTGTTGTCAGTTGGTCTTTTCTTTCAATTTAATAATTTCACTAGAAATTAAATTTTGTAGGACGCGTTTTCTTCTTCCTTTCTTTCTGGTGATTCATTTCCGGTTATCATGAAACGTTTTCAAGAATCCAGGGTGTGAATTTGGATATCCTTGTACAAACCCCGGGAAGATTAGCTTCAGCGCCTGTAGAAATGATAAAGAGAATTGAAATTTTAATAGATTACATGTCAGTTAAGTTGTTGGCACTTACATCCGATTCCCCATGAGATGATGCCTGCTAGGAAATAATGCCCATCCTTGCCTTTTACCTACGATTGTGCAAGAGAGAAAAATATAACAAAAATACATAAATCAAAAACTTCAGTTAGATTGAAAACATTTAAAGCATATTAAAATGCCAAGAGCGACGCGGCAGGTAATTTATCATGAAACCAAATGTAACCACATGACAAGGAAGATTTTTCATTTCATGCTTCACCTTCTGTGTATAAAAAATCTAAAAACAATTCTAAGCTAATATAAAATTCAAGAGGCAATAGAAATTTATTGAAAATCAACGGTAACTGATATGCTACGGTTAGAGCGTATATTTGACAGTTGGGATTCTACGCTTTATATTGCACATTGAATAAATTTGGTTGATTTCAGTATAATATCAAATTATTTTTTATAGTATCTATAAAGAAAATTAGATTAAATTTCAAGTTAAACAGATTTTTAAAATGGTTAATAATAAAAGAAGTGGATTTCTTGAAATTTAATCTTATTTCATCAAAATCTGCCTAAGATATTATCGAACCATTCTCACCTGTAAAGGTCCTCCAGAATCTCCTTGACATGAATCTGATTGTCTAAAAAATAAACATTTCAACTATTTACTTCTGTTTCATCTAATTTATATATGTACTAAACTCACCCTTTTTCATGACCCGCACATAAAAATATTTCTGGGATAAATTCATGACGACCAGCTTTAAGAAACATTGTTTTACATCTATCATTACTGACTATAGGCACTGAAACCTAGAAAAAATTAAAGAAAACAAAATAACTTTAATAATCAAATCTCAAGTCAAATCTATGTAATAATGTTTATGAAACAGCAAATGTGAACAAAAAGGAAGAATCACTCATAATATTAATATCGTTACTCGTTCGCAGAAGAAAAAAGTTTTTGAAAATGCTTTGAATATTAAAAGAACAAAAAGCTTTTTCCTCTACTTCACATGATTTTCAAACTTCAAAGACCTTAGAAAAAGTGAATTTTTTTACCCATAAGCTACATAAAGGGTTTAATTAAAATGTTTAAGCATTTATATACGTTACTCAAATTTACAAGAATTATTTTGTTTTTCTTGAATAGTTATTTTTTAAGGTTCTCCACAATAGTTAGGATAAATTTGAATTTAAACTATCGTTCAATAATTTGTGCAGAAACCACAGTGATTTTTCTTTTTTCTCAGCTTTCTTCGACATCAAAATTTTGAAATGGGAAGTTTTCAGATTATTTTAGAAATAATGGGAAATTAAATATCGCAAACACGATGATTATGGTTGTTTTATGACGCTCACAAAATAAGGAAAAAGATCTACAAGGATTGAGATTCCCTAGGCATTTTGCCGAGCTTTTATTTCTTTTCAAACGAGCATGCTTATTTCGTTAATCCATTTCTTTCATTACGAAACAAAAATCTAGGAAAAAGAGAAATGAAAAAAAAAACTGTTTCGATTGCGAATATCCAACCAAAAGTACATGAGACACAACAATGAAAAATGGACAGCATATCGAACTGTCAGCATAATTATAATAGAATACTAAAAGAAGATTGAAGTTGATAATATGGTAGGATATATTTCAGTCATTAATCAGAGCAACAATATCTATGTTATATGAAAGATTTTTATGAATTCTTCAGGATCCGTCTTTTTATTATTTTTCTTAATCTTCTTCTTTCACTTGTCAAGCTAATCTCTCACTGCCCCCATTAAAGTTGAAATGACTTCATCGTTTGAGTGTTGATTTGAATTTCGCTTATCATTAAAATATATTTGAAGAATTTCTTTTGAAGTCAAAGTGTAGACAATTCAAATATTTATGTAAATTAAAATGCTTCTTTTTATGCATAATAATTCCTTGAGCTCCACATACACACTTAAATGTTTCATTTTTCAGAGTCTCGTTTTCTTTCCGTTCTTTTCCTACCCTAGCATCTCAAGCACCCGGAGGATTTTCCCAATAAAATAATTCATTGGTTTAGGATTAAGAGCTGACGCTTTCATGAAGCTGAAAGCGTTGAATCGATTAAAATACCATTAAACGCAAATGGAATTCATAATTTATTTTATTATTCTGAAACTCAATATTGTACAATCAATAGGATTCTTTCAGTCTTCACTTGATTATTTGTCATTTTCCCGGCATTCTTGAAAAAGAGCGGAAATGGAATGGAATTTCTGATATTAAATTTCATTCCCTTTTTCTTTGTTTCGTAATATTTTGTCTTTGGCATCCTTCAGTCTGCGGACGCTTAAAAAGTTTAAAATACTCAAGATATGAAGAGACATTCTCTAGAGAGGGAAAGGCATTCCAGGAAACTCTAAGGATGTTTTGCCTGGTTGTTATACGTAAAAAAATCTATTTCTTCCCTTTCTTAATTAAGAATTTACTTACAATGCCCAACGGACGAGATATAAGATCATTTTAAATTTTTTCATTTACTTATCTCTATCTTTATGACATAAATAAGAAAACATAGCGACAAATTTTTCCTACGTTAAAAAAGATCTGAGAAAGTAAATAACATAAATTGTGAAGAAATTATATGCTATGGTTTTATAAGGATGACTTGTGATTATGAAAAGCGTGAATATAATGCTTTCTCCTTTTTAATCTTTTTTTTTTAATTAATTAATTAAATATTTGTAAGTGTGCGATCTCAACCACAGTAATTAAATAAATATTGCTTATACATAAATACAAACATGTTAAAATGGATACTAAATTTTCGTTTCACTTTGAAAAATTATAACACCTCGATTGAGAATATATGTAGGGTTAGTGATTGGATAGAATTTTAAATGAATTATTCTGTGATGAAAAGCCTGAATTGGCAAAAACATGCATTCGAATGCAAAGGAAAAATTATGGTGATTAAATATTTCTAGTTGCTTGTCTTTTAATTACATTACCCATTTAAACTACCGACCTAGCATTCTTTACAGATACAAAGATTTATAATTACTTTTTACCCCTGAGGGAAATAGCTTGTTGGAATGAAAAATGTTTTCAAATGAATGAGTCAATCTTTAACAGGATGTGGTCTTAATTATTGTGATATTAAAATATTAACTTTTAACGAAAAGGAAACAATTTTCTCCTTCAACTCACTCAAGTCTTTTTCCGTTTCCGAATTGAATTTGTGGTAAATTTAGAATTTTCAAGCAACCGGAAATTTGAAATAGAAAATTTTATTATTTTCTCTACGTACGAATTGAATTGAAATCGAAAAAAAACGTAGAATTATGAAAACACTGTTTTTCTTCGTTTGTTGCTTTATCAATAAAAGACATTTACTTTTCTTTTATTAAATTCTTTCAATGCAAATTCTTTAAGTAAATATCTAGATAATTGTGAGAACTTCCGTCATGCTAAGGCAATAAGAAAACATTTGGGAATGAATCAAATAAAATTTAAATGTAATAAAAGTGAAAAGTTTTATTCTTCTTTCATAGCTTCTTTTCTCATTTTCACCAAGCTTGTCAATAAGCTTTTGAGCTTATTCCGGTTGCAAAATTTCACATTTCGGATCTTCATGAAAATAGCTAGAACAACATATGTTTTTTAATGATTTTTCTCGTCGTTTTCTATCTTTAAGTTTCTCAATTTTGTTTGTGAGATGGTTTGAAGGCAATCCTAGAAAATCTATTTAAGCTTCTCAAACAGAAACTGCTTTTAATATTGCTTTTGACATGACGGAAACATGAGATACGACGATACTTGCTCATCCCTTTTTCTTTAATGCAACTCAAATTTAAAGTTTCAAGTTACATGAAAAGCTAAAATGCGCCCCTTTTTTGTCAAAAATGAAAAAAGTTTCAACAAAAAATGGAGAAGAAAAATTTCCATATTATGAATAAATTTGTTAAAAATATGATGGGTAGCCCCAGCTTACTTTTTTCGTAAATATTTGCATTCAAATGGAAATAACAAAAGGAGAGAGAACAGAGATCTGACATAAACAGTAACCGTAGGACAAATGAAAAGTTTAACGAGCTCATTATTTTACTCAAACAAGAGTTACTCTGGTTGGAATTCACGCTAATTTGATAATTTCACTCCATGGAGATGCTGAATTTGAGGATATGTTTTAAGCGATTCACATTATGATAAAAAATTAGATAAATGGAATAAGTTATTGTGTTTTTATGTCATTTTCACTTATCACCATCTGTTCAAGCTAAACCGTTTTGAATTATAAATGAAAGCAAAGCCGCAGAAAAAATTAGTTTCGCCACAAACGAAATGAAATTTATGCGTAACCACGGTGACAGAATGTTCTTGATGCCGGTTCCTGTGTGGATTATTATGTATACTTTAGCTTAAATAGGAATTACGATATTTGTTTCTCATGAGAAAAACTCTCACGTGACGTCTTCCGACATCTGTTACTATCGGGATATAAAACAACAATGAGGAAAATACTGTGAAAATTTATTTTACTTTTTGTATTCCTCTTCATGATGATAACAACAATCACCAAAGAGAATTTCCTGTTATCTACTAAAAAGATATGGAAACACTTCAGCTTAACAAAGAAGGATGACACAGTTAATACATAAAATGATATCATAGAGAGTGAATAAATTCCATTTTTAAGACGAGAGAATTAAAGGCTAATTCTTTCGGCACGTTTGAGCATTGCAAACAAATTCGAATGAGAGAATTTGGGTCAATTATTCATATTTCTATCAAGTGTTAAGCAAAGTTAAATATTTTTTTAGACTAAACTCTTTATCTTCTAAGTCTTAGAAGCAAGACATTTCGATTAACTTGAAAGGAAATGTCTCTTTGTACACTTCAATGAAGTAGCAAACACATGTTTGTGACGCTTTAACGAACAGAAAATATTGAATCTTGAATAGAAGATAGCATGAAGTCAAGCGAAACATCACGTTATCGGAAAATAAGTGCAATTTATATTCAACATTCTCGTTTATTGAGTCACAAAATTGAAAAGATTTTTTATTTTTTTAGAGACTCGTTAATGTTGAATTCAATAATTTACATAGAATGTGGTAATGTCATGTGTGAATGAAATTGTAAAATCTGACTATTGAAAATTTTAAAGAACATGGAAATCAAATACAATTTTCAACATTTACAAATTGAGTTGTTTAGAGAGTTCATCATTTATCTATTTGAAAGGATTTTATTTTATACTTATTCACAACAAAAATTTCTATTGTGTTAGTTGGTGGTCACGAATTAAATGAATACATAATATGAAAATAAAATAAATAAAACCTCCAGCAACAGTTGCGTGGAAGCGTTTTAAGAAGCTTTTCCGAGATTACCATGAGAACAACATAACTTTACATTTTTATGTGAAGTGAGCTCTTGAAAAATCACTGAACTGCATTCAGATTCATCTCAAATTATCTGAAAGCTCTTGTTTTGAAAAGGGTTAGAGTGAAATTCAATCACAGAAAGATATAAATCGACCTCGTCCTCGAGTTTATCGATTGCCTTCAATTGCCTTTAAAAGATTAGAACTGAAAGAAGAAGCCAAAAAGAATTCTAATCCCGCAGATTATCATTCGTTTAATTCAGCACGAAATGTTACCCCAATAAATTTACTAACCGTACGACAAAGAGAACATTCCAATCCTGACCTATTCTCAACCTTATCTTGTCCTTAAAATTTCACAACACAATGAACCACTGAACTTCACAGAAGATTAAGTGAATTAGATAAATTTTCTCCATGAAGTTCCTTCAGTCTTTCACAGCGAGACTGTGGAATGAAAAATCGCAACTGATAAAAGCCAATTCATTACCAGTAATTCAGTCTTATCTGAAATATATTGAACCAAGTCCCAGTAATTCTATTAAAAATATAAATTGAAGTGATAACAATGAATGGGATTCAATAAATATTGAAGATCCCAATGACTTTCCTTGTAGGATAAGCATCTTAGAAAACTCTTGAGAAATCAAATACTTATATGATGTGAAGGAAAGTTTGTAGGAAAAAGGAAAAACAAAAGAATAAAAATTGATTTTCTTTCTCTACTTAAATGTCAAAGAATTCCACAGAGGGGAAAGTTTTTTTTTCAATTTCCTCAAAAATTTTGTCATTGACCATGGAGTTATAAAAAGAAATAAAAGTTTGTAATCAGCTCAAGTGTCAAAAAGATCCCTCCATCAATATTCGTATCAATAAACAAGCTGGAAAATGATTTCATGCTCCAAATGCGTAGTAAAGGATGAAAAATTATTATTTTCTCTTGAGAAGAAAAGCAAAAACACAATAGGAGCTTCAATTTATCGCCTATCAAATCCCGACTCATTAAATTGAAATGGGATTAATTTCACGGATGAAAATTTAATTTAAATTGATAGCCTATTTGATTGAATTGATTGATTAAGTTAGTCAGTGATTGAGCTTTTGACGTGATTAACAATTTAGAGAGAAAGTAACAAAGGAATGATTAAATGTTAGAACGATTACATATTTCCAACCAACATGTATCATTGAACGATCTCGTAAATGTAAATAAATTATTCAAAGTCATTAAATTATTCAGTCAGATTTTTATCCTTGTAGCAATAAATTATCACAGCTTACCTCTTGAAGGATTGATGGTAATGTCCCTCCTTCACTTAATCTGCCCCATCCAGTGACAGTTCCATTTTGTCCGATCAGTAAATCATCGGTTGCAGGTAAGCAAATTGGGCTAATGTGCGGAGCAAACTCAAGCGGTTGTTCCAGTTTTACTAATGCTAAATCATACTCATATGTATAAAAATTGTATTTGGGATGAACAATTTTCTTGGACACTGCACGCTCAATGTATGGAAGTTGTTCTTGAACATGAGAAAAGTCATATTCACCTACGCGAATACGAATTTGTGAAGTTAAGAGATCATCTACGCAGTGACCTGCTGTGGCTATAAAGTTTTCGTTCAGTACAGCACCTCCACATCGATGTGTACTTGAAAATCCGAAAAATGATGTTCTTCGTACTGACACTTGCCATGGGTAACGGCCAAACGGAGCATTTTTGCCACCGACGATTCTAGTTTCAGGACGAGCCAATACAGTGGAAAGTCCGCAATCGATATTCCTAGATGCAGACAAAGTGTCTCTACCAGGAATTGGTTTAAGAGGTGGTAAAGGTTTCGAAGGAATTGTGTTTTCCAAAAGTTCAGTTGACGGTATCGTGCTTGGTTTCTTCGAAGTAAAACGAGTGATAGGTCTTGTGATTGGTGCGAGGGTGGTGGTCGTAGTTGTCGTCGTCGTTGTTGTGCTTCTTTGTGTTGTTATTGGCTTTACTGTTTTCACCTTAATTGATAAAAATTTAATTAAATCTAATGGCAACTTATTTAAAGTAATTTAAATTGAAAATAATACCGGTGGTTTGGGTTTAAATGTTGTTGGCTTCCTTGTCGATGTTACTACAGTAGAAATATAAGTTATTGGCTTTTTCGTCGGTTTTTGCTTTGGTCTTGACGGAGTTGTTTTGTCCCATGGTGATGGTCGAGGTTTTGTTATGAAATTTGGTTCTGTTGTGACTTGCCAAGGTTTTGATGACCATGTGTCTATAAAAAACGATAAATCTTAAAGTTTCGAAAAAATAACGTATATAGGAAATTTGATACTTACTAGCTGAGACACTAGCAGAGACACTCAATTCATTTTGAGAATCGTTGAAATTGTCGATAGGATTCTTTGTTGGCGGACGTCTTGTGGGTTTCGTTTTAAATGGCCTTTGTGGCTGGAGTGGTTGCCTTATCACCAGCGTTCCACTTCCATTTGGTCTTTGTATCGCAAGATGATTGGGTTTATTGGGCTTATTTGAAGGCCTTAATTTCACAGGTGATGTTGGTTTAATTTGGGGACGAAATGGCGTTGATGGCGGTAATACAAAATTATCTGTTAGATTATGTGCACAACATGATCCAAACATAAACCCATCCATACACATTCCTAAATGCGTTCCCTCAGACTTTATACATTCCCACACAAACATACATGTTCCTTCTATTTCGCTAACAACACATGGTTTTGGGCTTATTCTAAAATTCTTATTGTTGTGACTAGACCCAGCTAATAATGATTCAGTTAGTAAATTTATGATGAATATAATTATTGACGCTTTCCAACGACTCCATCGCATCGTGGAAGTTGTTAGAACTCCTGTAAGAAATAAAGAATATAGTCTCATCAAAAAATATGAAATAAAATTTGAATTTAGTGTTTAAAACATTAATCATTCAATTATCGAGAATATCTCGAGAGTATCACTCAAAAAATCTTATTTCAGCTAATTATTTTTATCTATTTACTTATTTGTATTTTTTCTAGGTCACTGTGTCTTAAAAAATAAATGCCTGCTTAATACGCGGCATGACGAGTGGCCTTGGTAAAGAAAAAATATTTTTATCAAATAAAAATTGTGCGTAATTTTTCGCGGATATTACACCCACAAAGATGATTCAGTGCCGCGTGTTGTGAAAAATTCTTCTATGAAAAAAAATCGAAAACAGATCCATTGATTAAATATGTCGTAAAATGTAAACATTCGAGTTCATTTAGCGGTGCGGAATAGAATTGAAAACAAATTCAAGGTTTTTCAAGACGAGCCTCTCAAAACGGTGTCGTGTGTTGATTGAGAAAAAAAATACGGGTTTCGTGTTATTTTCATTTCAGCGCAAAATTATTTACTACCTACTTCTTTTAGTTGTATTTAAGAGATTTTTTTTCACGACCAGCCTCAACCGGCTGGGAAAATAACTAACATCGTCGTATGTATTAATTGATGTTTACATTCCGACGTTAGAGTTTCAATTCACGTGTCAAATAGATAGACAAAAAAATTGAAAAATAGTAAACAAGTAAATAATAATTGTTTCGTAGAATTTTTTATTACGTCACCCCACACCTCCATTTATTTCTCTTAAAATGATTTCGTTTAATTAAGTAGATTGTGACTATGCACATTCTAAGAAATCATCTAAATTTAGACGTCAAATTTCAATGTAGCGAGGAAAAGATACTTAAAACGAAAATTTACGAATATTTATCTATAAAATTATCTTCAAATCTTATGAAAATAATTAGCGTATCTGATAACGTGAATACTTATAGTTTAGTAAGAAGTGTAATGGAAAAAACCACTAACAATGTGTGAAAAGAAATTGCCAAAATACGCGCTATGACACGTCATTCTCCTTACTTAACATTCAACTAAAACCTTTTGCATGTGTGAAAAAATGTGTTGGTATTGAAACGTCGCGTCGTTTTCAATAAATGTTCACGTTCTATCGCTCAATTATATTCAGTTTGAAATTACTCGTCAACGAAAGCAGTTGAAAAGGAAGTTGAACAAAGTAAATAAATAAGATTGCTAATTAAAGTGAAATTGATACAACGGAAAAGTTTTTTGAAATTGACAATTTTTTGAAGTTTTACAAGCAAGGAAACAAATTACAATTTCAAAAGTACGTTGTGAATCATTAAATCAAAAGACTATAGAAACAAACAAAGAGAAAATAATAAATATATCGGTTGCAGTTTAATTAAATTCAAGTGATCGTGACTCAGATTTTAGATAAGGAAAATAAAAAGAAAGAGCGAACTTAACGAGAATTCTCGAAATGAGTTTTCAACGATTTTTGATTGTGCAAATTTTACTTTGCATGGTAAAAAATTCGTACGAGTCTCGAATATTGGTAATATTGCCAATACCATTTAAAGAACATCAGACAGTGTATCAGCCACTTATTGAGAATCTTCACAAACATGAACATGAAATCACAGTATTGACAACAAATCCAGTTTTCAAAAGCCGCGATGGAATCGTATTTCGTAATGTGACGGAAATTGACCTCAGCTTTGTTTACAATTTGAATATTCTCGATGAGCTTCGAGATGTCGATCTTGAAGGATCGGAAATGTTGAAAACTATTTTTAATGTTATGAGAAAAATTTACGAAGTCGAGTTAAAAAGCCCGAAGGTGGAAGAACTTTTTAAGCTTCGTGCTGGTCACTTTGATCTCGTAATAGTCGATTGGTCTGGCAGTTCATCACTTATGAATATTTTTGCTCATCATTTCAAAGTACCTTTAGTCGCTATAACTAATGGTGAAGCTTTTCCCAATGTCCATGAAGCATTTGGAAATCCAAGCCACCCAATTTCGTTTCCAAGCGTCTTTTTGCCATTCACCAAAAATTTGAATCTCCTGCAACGTATTTCAAGCGTATTGTTCACAATATGGTATCGGTGAGTAGAATTAATCATTCACATAAGCACAGACGCTTTGAACTCTTAACCCAGTTTGAGCAAATTTCACACAAAAATATGTTTTTACTGGACTTTGAATAATTCTTATCGCTTCGTAGGCAATTCCTTATCTGCATTCAATTAACAATCGTTTTTGACTTTGAATTTTTCAGATTTTATTATTTCACTGAAGAAATTCCATTGCAAAATGAAATAATCAAAAATGTTCTCAATGAAGAGAATGCGCCTAATATGTGGGAGATTGCAAGCAGTGCAGATTTATTACTCATAAACTCTTATGAAATCTTAAACAACATCCGTCCTATTGTCCCAACGACGATCTATTTGGGTGGAATTCATCAGAAAGCTGAATTGAAGCCATTATCAAAGTCTTTGAAAAAATTCCTTGATGAATCTGAAAGGGTTGTTTATGTTAGTTTGAGTAATGGATTCCATCAAGATAGACATCGATTCGAGAAGCTTTTGACGACACTTGAAAAATTTGATGTTGATATTGTGTGGAATATAAACGATGACTACATCAATACAACTTCTAGAATGTATCAAAGTAATAAGATTGACCAGGAAGGCATTTTAGGTAAATTATCACTTTTAATTTGTGTTTTCATTCATCTCATGAATAACTTTACGAATTTCTGTTGAGAAAAAAGGAATTTATTTTTTACTGAGAGATAATTAATTCTTATTTCAAATGCACCTCAACTTTCGAAAAAGAAACAAAAACGCAATTTTCTTTCTTCGCGAATATTCTTTAAAATGAAAGGAGTCAAAAGATCATAAAATAATCAAATTGATAATATTCCTTGGTCAGTTGGTAAACAAATGAAATTTTACTGTTTCAAGCGGCTTCTTCTTTCTCTGTTAAAAAAATTTAAAAAACATGTGTTGTGAAATATCTTGGAAAATCTTCCGTTCAATCTAAAGTATTGATCTATTGAAACTGAAAGTAGTGACGGTACTAAACATGTTTTAATCTTGTATTTATGAATTACGTGATGTTGCATAACAGTTGTCTATAATTGGATAAAAACGAATACAGCCCGTTGGAAGTTCGAAGACAACAATTAGATTAAATGACGTGAAATTTCCAATATCATGTTTATGACTCGTAACTAATGATTCATTCCAAACAACAAACGCAATGTTAATAAAAACGATTTGGCTTGAAATTCTCACACGTGTTTGAAAGATTTCTTAATTATCGTTCTATTTATGCAACTCGTTGAAATTTATCTCTCTTTCTAATTGTTCATCATTTCTTCACTTTTCTACGTGTACTTGTGAGGATACTTCATGCTTTGTTAGTCGCAAACAGATTTCAATGAAATGAATAAGAATGAAAGAGAAGTCGAGAAAGAAAAATTTAACGTATTTTTTTTTGTTTTCTTTTTCTTCTATTTAGCTCATCCAAAAACGATTCTTCATGTCACTGATGGTGGTCAACGTAATATTGAAGACTCAATTCATCACACAGTACCAGTTTTTGGCATCAGTTACACCTTAATATATGATCACTACCTTCAACAAATCGAGAAATTCGAATGCGGTCTAATATCAGTCATTGACTTTGATAATCAAAATGAAGTCGAAAATAAGCTTGAGGAAATAATTTCGTCTATGCGGTGAGTGTTACTTTTGATATAGAAAGAGCATTATCACGCCTCGATTAACATATTGCACGAGATCGTTGAATGTAGTATCTGACCTAGCGAGAGTGAAAGAGTTTTATTCAAGTGGGAGAGTTTTGCGAGTTGTGCAGCAAGCACGTGCAATAAAAAAAAAGAGGCCACATCGATAGATCAAATGTCTAAAAGTAATTTTAATTTCTTCCTTTCTCAGATTTAAATCGAATGCGGTTAAACTTAGAAACCTGATTATTGATCAACCGATCGGAAATTCTGTTGAACGTGCCACGTGGTGGATAAATTACGTGATACGGAACGGAGGAACTGTAAGCTCATGAATTAATTTTTAACCGACACAATTTAATTGCATTTTCTTCCTCTAGAAACATCTTCTAAGTGAACACAAAACACTGAGTTGGATGAAATATCTCATGCTTGACGTTTTATTTGCTCTTTTACTTGGGTTTGCGTCCATGCTGTTCTCATTCGCATATATCGTGAGTACCGCATTTTCTCATCTAACTATGATGACGAATCGTTTAATAGCAACGACAAAATATTTACTTTTCTTCATTCTCTTTTTTTCACATATTCTTTCCAGATTGAACGAATAAGAAGATATTCGAAAAGTTTACCATATGAGAAAGTTACACGCGGATCAAAATCTAAAGTGTTATGATTCATGGGACGTTTTCATATGTTCACTAAGGTTGCTTCTCATCCCGACAAACGCTTAGAACTTTAAGTAGGAAAAAAGACTATTATGTTGTTGTGATAAATCATAATTCTTAAGAGAAATGAATCATGTTGATTTCAATACTTGAGAAAAGTAACACAAAGAACGTTTTAAATTAAGTTCTAATTGACAATTGCGAGTGTTCTATAAGGCCATTTAAATTAATCAAAAATATAGGAAATCTTCTTAGTCATTAAAATTAAATTACAGTTTTTAGATGTAAGTGTAGCTATAATAGTGAGAAAAATAAATTATCTTAATCAAAACGCTTACAAAGTAAACTAATAAAATGTTTCAGTGACTTCCTAAATTATTTTTCTGATTTTCAATTGTCTCAATTATCTGAAAATGTATCTAAGTAATAATCGTACAAGCACCTTTTTTTCTTTCCAGTAAGAACTCATTTTCACTTTAACAGTATAATAAACCTTTTAGCCACTTCTTGTTTAAGAAATACGCAAATTTTCTTTCAGTCTCTCGTAAAAGTATTAAGAGAAATATGATTAAAATCTATAAACATTAATTCAAATCGGTACAGTTATAACTCAACTGAGATCATAATTTTGACATTGATATTTGGTTCAGCGGTAGTCAAAAAATGTAAAGAAAGTTTCATTTGGCGAAGCATTTAATTACCACATAAGGTGAGACTCAACAGCTTCTAAAACCATTTTTCTTTCACTTTTAATAATCGTTAATATGATGTTTATTGACTCAAACACTTTTTTCTTTATTTTATATTTCGTTTTATGTTCTCTTCTGATCACTCATAAAATACTCATTTTCTTCATCATTTAAAGTTAATAACGTTTTTATGGAAGTCAGATCGCTCTTATTGATCATTTTTAAGCAAATTATTCGATCTTCTACAACTTGTTTCATAGTGCAAAAATGCTTTTTGTTTAATTTTATTATCAGTAGCGGATTAAAGAAATTTTTTGAGTCTTTTCACTCTAATTATTTCACTTCAAACTTTATTATTTTTATTGGGTATAATAAAAGATAGTTTCATCAATCAAAATCTACAGAAAAAAGTATTCAATCGCTCAATGTTATTATTAAATTTTAAGTGGAAGAAAGTGGGCGAATGAAAACAAAACTTTTTAATGAAAGTGAAATGTTTAGAAATCAAATTGAAGAAAATATTTTGAAAATTGTTATTACAATTTTCGGTTGAGTTGAGTTGTAATAGTTTACTCGGTCATCATTTCGTTTCTTCAAGTGCCAAATTATAGCTCATGTCAAAAACAACAGGGAGATTAGTAATATGGAGACATGTTAAGGTCATACATAGATTGGCGTGTTAAAAGAAAACCGCCTTAATGATTTCCTATCACACAACATTTCCAGACACTTCTTTTATTTGACTACTAACGGAGGCGTTAATTCACTTAACTGCTACACCAACTTTCATTATGTATGTAAAACATGGCTCTGGGGTTAATTTCGGTTGAATTTTTTGATTAAATCTTAAACCTCCTTAAAATAAAGTGGGCTAAGTCAAAACAGATACATATTAAGTTGAGAAATATCATTGCTTCGATAAAGATCGAAGAGAAAAAGGCTTTCAAAAATTTGCGCATGCCGTGAATAATTTGCTCCACGCTTCCATATAAAAATTTGCAACTGAGTCGAGCCTTTGATGTTCGATCATCTCATCTTCGCACGTTCTCATAAACAAGAGAAGATTGTTAAGTTCATGAATTTCTCTGCGATTAATTCTTCTTGATTTTTCATCTCTGTTCATAAATCAAACAATTAAAAATTTCTTCTGACTTGCTGATAAATTCACAAGTAATTATACTTTCATACATCATTTCACAGTGGCACATCGCTTCGAGTCTTCGTATGAAGTCCCCTCATCAACCTTTTAGTTTTTTGTTTAAAAAGAATCAGAGAATAAAATATTTTAACAATCACGGAAGAAATTCAAAGTAAATTTTGAGGCAGATTCGCGGCGGTCTTTATTTAATGTTATTATAAATCAATAATTATCTGATTCGAAAACCTGATTCTCTTCTTATTACTACCAAAGTCAACATTGTTCTTCGTATTAAAAACAATGGAACCATTGACCAAAATAAGAATATTCCCGAAAGAAAAAATAAAACACGACAAAATGAAAAAAGTTTGATATTTTGCAATATTGGTGAAATGAATTTAAAAATTTCTCGCGTTAAAAAGGAAATTATTTTGTGGATATTAAGCTGATTTTGGTTCAAGAATCAATTTTGCATGAACTACATGTAACAGTAAATTTTATTAACACACAACATGTCCGTTGAATTTTGCCGGCTTCGTTCCAAAGATGAATTACCGCATTTAAGAATATGAGAGCTTGAGACGAAATAAGTTAAACCAAAGGTGAAAAGAAATTGCTTAATGACTTCTTTGCTTTGTAGCTTTAAGAGTTCATTGATTTTTGTTTGTTTTACTGTTTTTCTGTCTTCTATTCTAAGCTAAAGAAAGCGTGAAAAATAAATAATTAAGATTATAATAACTTTTATGGTTTAACTACTGCATAAAAAATATTGATGTTTATCGGCAGAAGTCGGAGATTAAAAAAATATAAGAACAAATTATTTTCGAATAATAAAACTCTTAACACTTGTCAAGTCAAGAAAGTGATGAGAAGAGTTGAACATAATATCTTACACTTTCTTATTAAGAGATACTTATGTTTATAATAGTCGCGAGAATCTTTATTTGAAATCCGTTAAACAAAAGTAGTTAAAAAGAAAACAGAAGAAAGTAATCTGACAACTAGAAATGTTTGTGATTGAAAGAAATGTTGTTTAAAATCATTTACAAATTAAGAAAGTCACATGTTGCAGAAACTGACATATATGTTTGTATCTAAAGACATGAGCAAGATACAAACAAATAAAAACTTAATTAAGACAAATTTAAATTTAACACGTTACTATTCAACAACGAAGAGATTGTTTCATGTTAAATTGAAAACGATAGAAAAATTAGTACAAAGTTTCATTCGATTTGAGAACTTTCGTCACGAATTTGAACTTTTTAATACATTCATTTGAATTATTTTAATTGTTTTTATGATATGAGGCCATTGCGACGTTAAGATAGATCAACAAGACTTTCACAAACAAAACCGTTTTGCATATTAAGCAAATGACCGTGAAAATCATTCACAAACAAATTACCAATCATTTTTTAACAGATCATAAAAAGTTCAACTCACCTAAATCTATCATTAAAAATGTGCTATCATTAATTTGAAGATTTGTGGAATCATTCAAACGTGAGAGTCACTTTCTTTCACTTCCAGCATTTCGCGTTCACATCTGTAACAAAAATAAATATAAGAGAAAAATTTTAGGCTTATAAAAAAAAGATTTTCATGCATCTAAATTTATTCAAACATAAACTGTGCAAAAATTCGTTTCACCAACAAGCAACAACAAAGAAATAATGATGAGTTCGGTTGAAATTCTTGGAGCATTTGATTATTGACAATATATCTTACATAATGGAGACTGAAAACTACTTTAATACCCGTAATTTTTCATAATTATTCATCAGGAAGCTGTGCCGTTTGTGTTCTACATACATATTTGAGATTGATATTCTAAGTGCTAGACGGTGTTTTAAGTAGATATTCAAATGACCATGTGGGTAAAAATGTCTTTACTGTTACAAATTCATCAAAAGAAGAAAATAAGAAGGAGAAACAAATGAATAAATCCGCTGTTTAATTATGCTCGAATGTGCGAATGCTCACTAACAAGTACTCGTTATAGAGGAAACAATTTTCGGCGTGAAATCGTATGATGACTTTGAAAAAATCGTTTCTTTTTGATCACCTCTTGTCATGAATCATCATTATCGATTATTGCCAAGCAAAATATTTTGGCTAATAACAGAGAAAATGTTGAAAGCCTTGCAGTCATGAAGTTCATTAAATGAAGAATGGGAAGAGCAAATTTCGACTCGAAGATGATGCATTTCTTTTTTGTATTCACATTTTTCAATAATTTAAGGCTTAAAGTCACAACACAAAATAAACTTTAAAGAAGGAAATTAATTTTCGAAGTTAATCTTCAGAGATTTGAGAGTATTTAGGTCAGTAAAGCCCTGGAGAAATGCATAAATATTTTCGTAATATGATGGCTGAAGAGTAATATATTTCACAGTGGAATTAATATATACATAAACAGACATAAAAATAATGTTATGCTTGATTTTTTCACTTTTCACTCTTTAAATCTTATGATCATGAGCAAACGAAAGTGAAAAGTAATCTTAACGAAATCTTTATGCTTCTCATCTATTGTCATTGAAATTGGAGAAGAAAAAAAAATATTTCTTTTCGTGTCGAAAGCTCAAAACTTCAACGGTGTAGCTGTTGTCTGTGGTTATTCCTATTATTTTCATATTCAATAGTTTTCATTCTATCAACGAACGGAATATCATAACGAATCATTGTAGCTTGAATAGGAACTTTTTTTTCCTTTTATAGTCGTCAATGATTTTTGATATGATCACTTTCAAATGAAACAGAAGTGCTTAAATAATGATAGATACGTAGCTCAAGAAACACATTTTAATTGAGTGAAAAAAAAATATATAAAAAGATTTAATGTTGAGATTACATTGAGTAGCGAATTCTAATTTGGTCTGAAATGATTTGACTTCTTTTCATATTTCTTATTACGCTAATAAAAAGTTTTATTCAGAAATCTTCTTTTTCCGCTTATCATATCCGCACTTTCATTTCTGCATGAATCTTTTGATTTTTAGAATGACATTTTTAGAGTTATCGTTGCCTTAATAATTATTTCCGTTTGATTGATGTGAAAATTTCAGCATGGTTCTTTCTTTGGTTCTTACAACCTTAAATTGCGAAATAGAAGATAATAAAAATTTTAAAAGTTTTCTCATATCTTTTTTATGAAAATTGCCTTCAGTTATCTGACTAAGTTGATATGCATAATCAAAGAACGATTAAATTTATTTCTTAATAAAAGGTTTCGTTAGAAAAAACGTGATAAGCTCAAACACTTTGCAACATACATACATACATATATTCTCAAAAATTTTCAATGTTTAGGAGGATCAGAATTAAAGCAACAAGCGTTAAACTTTTCCCAAGTTTGAATTTCAAATATCTATGAAATAAAAAAACACTGCTGGTTGTTGGCAATCAAGTTTGGATAATTTATGTTGAATTTATTCAGCATTACTCTTGAGAATAAATTAGCAGCATCTTCATAGATGTACCTCGAATAATATAAAAGGTAAAAAAATTGTGTCATATTTTATATTACTTATTTCTTTCCACAAAGTAAATAAAGCATGCTTATATGTGATTCTAATCTAAAGAATTGTTACATAACTGTTGATTGTTTTTTATTGATTTCAACTCTCGACTAAGAATGTTTTAAAATCTAGACCGGTACTCATAAGTGTTTCTCATATTGCAACATCAACTTGTTGCTTTATCTTCATTCGCCTCATTCTTTTCTATTCCCTCATCGGTCAATCGACAAGAAGAAAAACGCGAGTTGAAACTTCAGTAGAGTTGTAAAAAAATTATCTTAACTATAAAAGGAAACATTGCTTAGACTGCAATTTAGGTGCGACATGCTTTTATACTCTTCAGTTTAAAGTTCCTTACATGGAAATGTAATGAACAGAAGAATTCTCTCAGATAATTTTATATGTAAGGCTAATTTTTTTTCCACACATTGTTGCATTGATCATCGAAAACAAACAAAGAAACAAATAAATTGAAATTAACTTCTTGCTGTGACTGCATTTGGCAGAGGACTGTCATGGAATAAATTATTTAATTCCCTTAAGTGAGAAGGAAATGTAATAAATTGTTAATTTTTTAACTCAACCAAAACCAAAGACAATATCTAATACATCCCAGTTGAAGCGATGTAAGCTATTGTACTTTTAAATATTAAAAATATTTAATATCCTAGTCAAGTCAGATTGCGTTACAAAAAATGACAATTTTATTGTTGTGTGACTGAAAACAATCGTCAACTATTATCTCATAATGATTGAGTAAAAATTCCGCAAATGACAAAGCTCATGACTGAAATGCTTCTTCATTATTGTTCTCTATATCAAAATGCATGCAAAGATCCGCCATGTGGAAAATCCGTGAATTACGACACATGTAAATTATTTAAATTATCATGTTACACAAACTTAAAAGATAATTCGAGACATTTCTGATTTAAACTTTTACTTTCGTTTGTGTCAAGGTAATAATTATGAAATATTAAATGAATGTTCGCTAATAATTTGGTGAATCATTTCTTTATTCTTTCCATCTCGTTTTAATTTGTTGACAACTCATACCACATATTAATGACGGAAATGTTTAGCCTTCAATAGGTCACCGGGCGTTTACGCAACGTGAAAAGCGAAAGTTTCATGACCACACCTGAGTCATTATATTTGAAGAAGCCGCAACACATATTGACACGAAGAAATTTGATTTTTAATCACGTTTTTCCATAAATGATAATACGAATTGCGTGAGCTTTAAAATTTTCAAGTGTTATTTTTTCTGTTATGTCTTCCTTTAATTTTTCTTTTCTCATTCTATATTCATGGCTTCAAAGACCGGAAAGAATTCCGAATCTAGATCAAGCATACAAGATTAGCCAACACAAATCTGTTATAAATCTCTCATTTTACATTATTAGTCTGTTAGAAACAAACGGTAAAGAGATTAATGAGAATATTGCGTAATTTTAATTTCGTTCTGTGTGCATAAGAACGTTTGTTAAAATAATGAGTCTTGGACGTTGAGGTCTCCATAATAGATAAAACGCTTTCTTTGGCTCGTGACGAATTTTTTAACAATTCTATTTCCACTTCGACGATCAGCATTCTTGAATAAAACCAACAATTTCTCAGCTTTCATTTGACGACTCACTCAGCGGAAAGTCAAAGGAGAAATATGAAAAGAACAAGAAGAAAAGTAAAGGTTCAAAATCTCGCTTTTCAGTTCTTCAGATATACCTGAGATGGGCTTGCCTCAAGGTTGTAAGTTACAATGCCGTACCATTCGATCAAATTACTTTTAATCTATGTTATTAAATATCACTTGTTTGATCGTAAACACTCTTATGTTTATATTTAGAATCGAATATCTTAATTTATGATTTACAGATTTTGGATTCTAAACTTTAATTTTTCTTTCTTAGATGAAACTCAAATATGAATCGCAAAAACAACAACGTTCAATTTAACAGTTAACTTTGCTCATAAATATTTTTATTGATCTCGCCAAAGTACAATCCTAACAAATAAAACATCACGTAAGAAATTTCCTTCCACATCGATTGATGGTAGATGCACTTAAATAGGAAATGATTCAATCGATTAAAAATAGATTATTTCAGATTGACAGGTTGACCATTATCCACTCAAGAAGATTGCACTATTGCGTGTAACCGCGTGATTTCCTAAGATATCAACTTACCAGACTCAATGTATTTTGTTTCTGTTTTTATCCAATGTTTCACTATTTAATGTTTTAATGACTAAATATTTCTCTTGTATTTCTCAAAAATGTTAAATTAATAATCACGGAAAAACACCTAAAAATTATCATTATAAAAATATAAAGGAAACTTTTCTAAATTTTTCTTTTATCCACTAAGAAATTTTAAATATTTTAAAAAAAAATCCACACTTCAAAAAAAAACTGGCATAAATATTGCAATATTCAATGAAGAAAGGAACTACTGCACGCGTTGACCGTCTGCGAGAAACTAATGTGAGCTCTGCGTAGTAATGTTATCATTTGCTTTTGGTTAAGACTTGAAACTATAGACAGCAAAGAAAATAAAAAAAGAGATGAAGAGAAAATAAAAATTGAGTGCGCATTATGTGCAAGAAACTCTTGAAGAAACTGAATCACGATTTTCTCTTTGGTTGAAAGTGAAAATTTACCAAAAAACTGTGGAAGCAACTAACGTCAATAAAACTAAATCAGTTTGAAATAAACGCAATTTATTAAATAGTTACTAAAAATTCACTGAATGAAACACGGTAAGGAAAGTGATGTTAGATAATTCTTGTGTCTTCACATTTTGGATTTTTAATGCATAAAAGAAATGTTTAGTGGTTTCCAAAAATATTACACCAGTAGGAACATTTCGAATAAATTCAATAAAACGAGATAAATATACCACAAACAAGATTGCATCAATAAATGTCAATCATGTAGAAATGGAAAGCATTGATTAAGATGAAGAAACAAATAAAAATTTTCTCATCGATCTCGTGTTCCACGAAACACACTTTCTTCCCTCGATTGAGCAAAAATTCCACCAAAACCATAATATTTTCTTCTTTCTATGTTGTACCAATTTATTCTCTAAGATATCTGATGACACACTCCAATAACCATGAATAAAACTCCAAATGATATCCATTTTATTCAATAAGTTAAGCTCCATTTCAGAGAGTGACAATTATATTGGGATTTTAATCGGCGATCTTAAGCATCATTGATCAATAAATTCATAAATCTATTACACTTTTAATATTTTAAGAGCAATCTTATAAATAGTGTTATTACATTTACAATGAAACGAATCAAAATAGAATCTTCTCTTCCTATAATCGCATAATTCTATGAAAACTGCGCTAACTCTATGTGAATGATTACTGTTGAATTATTAACATAGACTTTAACACATCAGTAGCTTAACGAAATCCAAAATAAATGAAATAGAAGTAAGATACATTATCTTTTCCGTTCTTTTCATTAAAAATTCTTCTTTGATGATTTCGCTTCAATCATGAAAATTGTTTCCTATTGAGCGATAGGTAGGTTCAATGAATTGTAATTAAAGTTGAAATGAAAACGTAAACGTTGAAAAGAAAGTATCAAAATAAACTGAATTACCTCAAAAAAAATTATTATTTGAAATTCACGATTGAGAAAGTGACGATGAGCTTTCATCTATACACTTGACAACGATGAACACGACTCGCCCTTTAAATTTGATATTAAAGGTTTGCCACACTTTGTGGCGTATGCCAAACAATATAATATTTAATATTCATTTTTCCCACACCTCAAGAAATGTGGTAGATCTCTAACGCTTATATGCAGATGAAAAATCAATAAATTTACGTTTTAACTTTTTCCTTGCAATAATTTTATTTCTTCATATTGCGACAAGGAACATTAAGTAAATAAAAAACAAATCGTTTAATAATTCTATTCAATAATTAAGTTTCGAACAAAGATCTACAAAATAAAATAGAAAAATGTATAGAGGAGAAGAAAGAAGTTTGAATCTTCAGACCAACATTGCAGTCGCATCTCCAATTTCTTATTAATAATTATTAAGTACTGACCATATGGAAGCTCTTGATGTTTCCTAACAAAATACCAAAGGAGGATACAGACATCATAACGATGAAGATTTTAACTATACCTCATTAGATCTAATGAGTTCAAATTCGTGCTTCGATATCAATCAATTTCACTTTCTCAAATAAAAATCGTTTCTTTCACCTTTAAGTTAGTAAATAATATCGACTGCCACTGGGAAAAGCAAAGGGGAATGAAGTAATTAACGACAGTTGATGAACGTAGAATCGATAACAATAAAAAATGATTTTATGAACAAACAAAAATTGAAGGTCGACCTACATTTTCATGTATGAAGAAAAGGCATTTAAAAACGAAAAAGTTTTCAGTGCTGTAAAGAGTTATGCGTAAAATGCAATTTCTGATTTCACTTTTTTGTTTTATGTGCCAAATTTCCGGTGCTTTTTAATCAGTGAAATTGCAGCATTAATTACATTTAAATTGCTGCAATGTGAGATGAAGGCAGTGACACGTAACTTATTTAATGATTATTTTAATAATGTTTACATACTTATAATTACCATCGGCAATCTCATGCGGTAACAAGGCGTGATTATTGCGGACTATCTCAAAACATAAGACATCGAGATAAGACGTGTAAGATGTCTCGCATGAAAATTCTCAAGCAGGATTTCAATAGCATAACTGTTATGTTGGCTAAACAAGTTAGTACGTACGTATTACTTCACAGTATAAATATTTATAAGAGAAAGACGATTTTTTTTGTTTAATTGATGAAGTGCAGTTTTCTCAGAGAAACTTTGTTTAAAATAAAAATTAAATAAACTCCTTTCTCTGTATGACATGATTCACTATCATTAATATGTTGAAGTTACTCAAGATTATTCCTCAGAAACATGCCATTAATGACAAAGTCGCGTGTTGAGTTAAAAAAATGTGTAGAAGACGTCACGTTACATCTTAAGTTTTTGTCAACATAATTTATGTTCTATTAAGCATTTTTCTTTTAGTTTCTGAATAATAATATGATGATCATCAAATACTGTTCTTATTTAGTCATTAATGGCCACGTTTCAACACTTACGCTATGAAAGCCTCTAAAAAAATGATTAAAATTCAATTAATTCAATCTCGTGTGAAGTGTTTCACATATTCAAAGTTGTTAAAGTCTTACGCAAATCAGAATAATAAAATCTAGATGTATGTAGATACATATATCTAATTTAACGATAAAATATTTAAATTATTTTAATAATATTGAGGTAGTTAAATAAAGTTATAAAATTTGTTTCCTCCCCTGCATTTTTAATTATTTGTAGAGTATCAAAACTCATGTATTTTTTATCATCATGATGAACAAGATCAGTTCTCATTAATTGATCTGCTTTTAGTGGGAATATTCTTAATCAAATTGAGGCGTTAAGACGAAGATACCTCAAAATTCATCATGCTCCTTTTACTATTTCTTTCTTCTGTCAATTCAATGAAGTATATAAGAATTTCTTACAACTATCAAATATATGATTTCTCAGCATAAACCATAAAAGCGCGAAATAAATGTTAAGGCTACAAATTAACTCCTCATTTTGAAATCATAAAGCTGAATTCATGTAAATGAAATAAATTTACATGCTTTCAGCCCATAAAGAAAATTTACAAAACTATGTTTCAATGCGCTTCGTCATAAAACTTAATGTATTGACTCAGCATAAAGAGAGTTGATTTATGCTTCAGTACCACCCTGAGAGATTTTTTAATGCTAAATGACATTTAAAGATAAATTGAGATATCTTCAACTTTTCAAAGTGTCAACCGTTTCCAAAATCACGTCTTCCGAAATGCACTTTCTCAAACTTTCTTTCTGACAATTTCCCAAAGACATTCCCTTATTTTTTTATAATTTTATTTTTAAAATCCTGGATTAAAAAAGACACGATTAATTCGTATTTTCTTTATTGTTCTCATCTTTTTGCAGACCACCACTTTGTGTCTTAATCAGCAAAAAATATAAAGTTATTCACTCTCAAACCTAATTAAATCATGTCTCCAAGCTGAACAACGAAAAAAATGTTGAGCGACATTTTTACAACTTCCGTGGCAATCTTACAAGAAGCAATGATTTCTGGACTGATGTTGGACGATTTATCGCGATCGTGACCCATTTCTTCTGAATTTCAGCTTGTGTGCTTTTTTCTACATGTGCTATGTGATTAGATACAGTAGTCGAGATTTAAAAAACAAGATCATTTGCGAACAAATAAATGAAAAAATAAAATAAAAAGAGTTTGAACCTTCGCAGCTCAAGAGAAACTTTTAAACAATGTTAATCCACTTGAAGTATAAACCGATTTAAAAACTCGTTAAAAGAGAACTTATTGAGCTTCACCACATGACGCAATTCAAATTTTCTTTTATGTATTTCTTTTCATTTTTAACTCTTAGATTTAGTCGACTACTGAACCAGAAACCGGCATTAATAATCATTCCTATTCTCGCCTTTTATTGGCCGCATATTCCAGACACAGTGGCATCGCATCACCAATGCTTACCTTAACCGTATTAAATATATCTTCGGGGCTCAGAGTTGTTTGAATAAAATAAGACTTAAATGTAGAATATTTTTCAACATGTACGTGATCATCATGATAAATATAAATGACATGAGAAATATGAAGTATCTGATTTCAATTAAGAAATAATTTACGATGATTTCTGATTGCGATAATAGAATGAAGATATAATTCTTCTACTTCAGAATCATTCAGTGATGAATTGGCCGCTTATTTAATTCTTGTGTATCATTTTCATGTATTCACCGATGCGTTTTTCTCAGTTTTCAAACTAACATGTTTTGTTTCATAGGCAGATATACAAAAAACTCAGAAGAATAAATATTAAACAATAACTGTAACAGTTCAAAGTCATAGCATAAAAAGCAGAACAAACTTAAAGTATGTGAGTAACAAAGCAGATTCTTTGTAGCCATCGTTTTACATTACTTAAAGTATGATGATTGAGGAATCAACTTGAAATAGGAAAATTTACAAATTTTTAACTCTTAATGATTTAAAATATAATCTAAGTAATGTTACATTCATGAGGATTCTGATTAAAAAAATACAGTATTTATCTTTGCTTGCTTTGATACAATGGTTCCTGGTTATTCACGAAAACTACATGAACTAATGTTTCGCTTATTGCTTGAGAATCGATTATTTTACTTCATTCTTACTTAAATACACTGCCCATAACAGTAAAAATAAATGATTAAACACACCAAAAAGCATTTTTGCAAGAACCTTTAGTGGTTTTTCGCAAAATGAAATCCCATTTATAAAATTCGAGTAATCAAGAAAGATTAAGGCAGCTTAAAAAAACGAAATCAACAGCAACTTTCGTAATGTCGCTCCTTTGAGCATTTAAAAGTTCAATGGTTTTTGTTTGCCTCTTTCTTTCGTTCTTTGGCAGTTAAATTAAAAGCGTGAAAATAAATAATTAGCAGCTTAAACATTTCGTGGTGAGTTTGCCAAAAATATCATGGGATGAAAATCTTTTCACAAGTTCATGGCTATAAAGAATATAAAAATAAAAACAGTGGTTATGCTTCACGAAGTGATAACAACAAGACTAATCGTTAGAAATCTATTCAAGTCAACAGCTTGAGAAGGTGACTGAAGGCATTAAGAATAAAACTCGAAAACGATTTATCAACAACAAACCTAATAGTCACGATTTTGAACTTCTAGGTTACACTTATTCAAATTAGTTTTAATTGTTTACGATTATGAAGCAAGGTTTAGGCAAAGAGAAGAAAGAATACTTAACCAGACTTTCACAACTTAAACCGTTTTGCATATCTGTCTACTAACCAAATGGCCAAGAAAATCTTTTCTTTACAAATCGCCACTCATTTGTTAACGAATCATAAAATAGTTTCTGTTAAATATTTTGTTCGACTCACCTAAATCTATCATTATGAAAATGCTGTCATTAATTTTAAGATTTTTGGATTCGCTCAATCGTGAGATTTACATTATTTTACTTCCAGCGTTTTCGTTAAAGTAAAATACAATGAGATGAAAAAAAAATTAATAAAAATTACAAAAGAGTTTATTTGCATGTTTCCATTTTCACAAATTGTTGCGAAACTTACGTTTTGTCGACATCACATTAGCACGTAATAAAACTGGCATTAATCGAATTTATGCTTAAAAATCTAAAAAAAAAAGCTGAAGGCAAGCAAATAGTTTAAAAGCCATAAAATTTTATATTATCGAGAAAATGTGCCGTTTATGTTCTAAATGCTTTATTCTATATATAAATCTACCACACTTTGTCTTAACATACTAAAATTGAAATAATGCGGGATACGATTTTCACAGTTAGAGTTCATCGAAAGATGAAGAAGCTGTTGAATTCATGTGCTGTTTAATTATGCTTGTACCATGTACGTGAAAACAGTAACAAGCGAAGCATTCTATAGAAGCGATTTTGGCATAAAATTCATATTTTTTGCTGGAGCTGGTCGTCATGATTCATCATTATCGATTGTTATGAAGCTGCTAATTTTCTTTAAGTAATTTCAGAGTGTAAGGAGGCAGACACAGTCGCAGTGTGAATATAATTACCAAGCACAAAAGAACAAAGCCAAGATTCCGATTGAGAGACAAGAGGCAAATTCATACATATTTGAATTTAAAAATTAAAAAAAAATCGAATGGAACCATTCGAAGAGGCAAGCTTAACATTGTAAATGTTTATTTTCCAACGGATTTTAAAGAAAAATAAATTTGGGTCAATGTATAAATATCTACTTCATGATGCATTTAAAACTTATGGAAATTGGAAATTGCAAGCAAATATTTATGTTGCGAAATTAAAAAGGTTTTACGGCTATGCCAAAAATTAAAGTCTTGAAATTGTTTAAACATAAGATAATGATTGTTTGAAAAAATATTTATTTTACTTTTCGGCTACTCTTTTTTCTGTTTTTTTTTTACAAATATTATATCTAATATCAAAAAATAAATGAAAGTGAAAACTGAACCTTTTATCTTCATATATAATCTTTCTTTCACTGTCATCAAAAGCTAGTGAAAATATCTTGATTCATGTCAAAAGACTCAAACCAAACACTCAACGTAGCTATTATTTTGATATTCAATTCTCTTCTATCATCGTCGCATTAAAATATCATATCTCAACTTCAAAGTTGAATGGAAACTTTTCCCTTTCTGTTCGTGGCTAGATATTATTTGATCAGATCACTTTCGAATAAAGGCAGAAGTGTTATAATATTTAATTATTGTGAGTCATTGAAAAGTGCTACATAAATCAAAAGATTGATCTCAAAAGATACCAGAAAAAGATAAAAACAGAAATGAAAAAAAAAATCAATCGGAGAATTTAAACTTTGAAGTATTTGAAAGTCAGCTTCTATTCAAGTTTTATATTCCATAAGATCTATGTTATCAAACATTACTTCTATTCTTTGATTATGATTCTAAACTTTAAGAATCTTTATATTCTCAAGCATTAATTAACCTACTTAAAATTGTTTATGTGCTCAACGATGCACAAAGATTTAATTAAATCTTCAAAATATGATGTTGGATGTAGTTTGATGACATAAAGGGGTTTGGTACATGAAGTATCAATTATCTATCTTTAAACATCTCTATGATGAAGCGGCAGAAATTCTAATCTTCATTCCGTCTCAGATGAAACACTTCGCTACTAGAATGATTAAATGGCTGTTTTATTAAAAGAACACAGTAAACTTTATTCAATATGTTTAAAGATAAATTATAAAGAAACTATGCCATTTTTTTCATTTCTCACAAATCAAATAATGCACGTTTCTGCATGATTCTAAACTAAAGAATTGTTACATAACTGTTGATTGTTTTTATTGATTTCAACTCTCGACTAAGAATGTTTTAAAATCTAGACCGGTACTCATAAGTGTTTCTCATATTGCAACATCAACTTGTTGCTTTATCTTCATTCACCTCATTCTTTTCTATTCCCTCATCGGTCAATCGCCAAGGAAAAAACGCGAGTTGAAACTTCAGTAGAGTTATAAAAAATTATCTTAAGATGTTAAAGGAAACATTTGTAAGACTTCAATCTAGGTGAGATCTGCTTTAAAAGACTTGGATTCTACACTTCCTTATATGATATCGCATTTGACAAGAGATGTTCTCTTAGTTAATATAATTTCAATGATTGTTAATTTGCAATGTTAAAGTCATTTATATCATGTTGTAATGAAGGCCAAACATGAGAATGTGAATGATTTTATGGCCAACCACAGGTTCATGAATTTTGCTTAAAGGAGTTTTGAACAATAAAATGAAAATACAATGAAAATATGTTGTTAACATGCAAACTCAAGCGAGTTTTTATTGTTCAAAAAGTTGCTTCATGTCAGAAACAATTTATATCATAATCTTTCATACATACGTTGTGCATCAAAGTGTCAGCTTTATTCCGTCAACAATTCGAAGGTGCTTGCGAAATAATTAGACAATACAATTTTCCATGAAAACGCAGTTAATGCGTTTCATTGTTACGGAAGATTCATTGTGGAATTGTGAATATTTACAGGTGAAATTTTATTTATATATTTTTTTTCTTCTAAAGTTTGCATAAAATATAAAATCATAGATCGTGTAAATGTGATTATTCAAACTTATGAAAAACAAACAAACATACAAAAAAGGAGGTTTTATTTGTATGAAAATGACAAATGATGTTTCATGTCTACTTTCGATTCACCGAAGATTACACATACATAGGTTGGAATTTTGTTTTCTGCAAATCGTTTTCTGAATCACACGTTTTGTTGTTATATATTATTGATCATTCATATGCTAATTTTAAGGCGCTTATACTCATCATCAGGTCAATGAATGTTAACAAATTGATGAAAGCGAAAGTTGGAATACCACACCTGACTCATCAATATTCACTTAGCTTAGACATGCAGTTGAACCTTTGATGTGATTTTATATGCAAATTACTTATCGTATGTTTTCTCGTTAACAATGTTTCTTCGTTCTCGTTAACTGCAACGGAATTTGTTCAACATCTCTATAAATTTTAAATTTTCTTTTCTCCATTGATTTAGGATTTCATTTAAAAGACCGTAAAGTATTCATATCTATTTTATACACACTAGGGATTAGTGAAACAAAATCTGTTATAAATCTGATATTTCAGAATCTTTGGTCTGTTACAAACAAAACGGTAAAGTGATTAATGATATTCCATATTGCGTAATTCCTTTTATTCTGTGTGCATATACTTACACTAATTTAAATTAATGAATTTTTGAGATGTTCTTCTTCCGAAGAACTGTTTTCTTGGCTCGTGTTTGAAATTAATTAAAGATTTTCTTTACTGTTTGTTCTTCAATTTTGAACTCTTTCATTCTACGCTGTTCTGTCTTTAATCTGAAGCAATAAAAATATCTGAGTGTACTGAATAAATGAAAAAATCTCAAAGAAATTGAAGTAGATAGAAATGAAATAAGAGCAACAGTTCAAAGCTTCACTTTCCCGTTTCTTTTATGAATAACATAGCAAAGGTATGTCTCGACACCCAAGGTTACAATCTAAGAGAGAGAGGGTCAATCAACATTTTTCCTTTCTTCTGAAACTGTGTCACATTCATTTCACTTGACTTATCATAAAATTTAACACATTTACGCCCTTAGGTTATAATTTCGCAAAACTTGATTTTTTCACTTGTTTAAATTCCAGTATAAGATTTACAACAAACCATAACTTCTCAAGATGGATAACGAATGAGCCGCAAAATAAGCAGCGTCTTGAACAGTTATGTATTCTCATATTTCTTTTCATTTTTTTTTGCAAATGCAAGATGCAGGAAAAATAAGAAATCACGTAAGAATTTTCCTTCAACTTCAAATGGTAAAATGTTCTTAAATAGAAATCATTTTATCGATTTAAAAAAGCTTTTCATAAGATTGACAGGTTGACCATTATGCACTCGATTTAACTGATCTATACTTTTTCATAATCATCAAGTACCTATTTAATTCTGATAGTATGAAAAAATCTTCTTACCGATTTTCAATAAATTTTGAGTTCACTTTAATCCACTTTGAGAGTTTATGTTATTAATCCTGATTTCTTGATAGTTCAAAGTTCAACTCTTTTAATGCAATTTGAAATAATCAACTTTAATTTTTTACCGTTCACAGGTTTCCGTTTAACTTTTTTTTCAATAACTTTTCAC
The DNA here is from genome assembly GCA_900005825.1 of Clunio marinus. Lineage (NCBI taxonomy): Eukaryota > Metazoa > Arthropoda > Insecta > Diptera > Chironomidae > Clunio > Clunio marinus. The sequence goes on from CVRI01000057.1 coordinate 1,905,362, forward strand.
GTATAAATTTCAAACGATTTCAATGCACAAACAAGAAGAAACCTTAATAATTTCCAGCCTTATAAGAGACACTTCCGAACAAGCTGAAAGTTGAAACGAAACTGACGCAAGTACTACGTTATTGTTATCATAATTTTTGACCATTGTATGTAAGAGATGGAGTAAGAAATGAAAGGAGTATAATGAGAGAACGTCGATCAAAAAGAGCTTAAGCTGTTTTGCGCATTATGCGGAAAGAAAATGCTCATTTGATCTTGTAATATTAAACGAAAATACTTTTATTTTGTATGAAACATCTCTCAGAATGAAAGTGAAAATTATACGTTAAATTCGTGGAAAATCATTACTATTAAAGGTGATAATTTAGAAATCAAGCAAGAAAAATTTCTGTATCAATTTGAGCTCTTTAATTCGAAATTCATATATTAAATAAGTTTGTAGACTTATGAAAGTTAATTTTTTTCCATAGAAATTTAATACTCGCATAGTTCAGTGAAGACGAAGCTTTATCGTCGTAAATTATATAAATTGACACTTTGTCGAAACAACATTTTTATCTCTGAAATCGTGAGCGCAGAATATTAAAGCATGAGAATAAATTTGGTAACTTTATTTTGCTGGGGACGAAGCTGCGGCATAAAAGATTGCATCAATAAATGTCAATCATGTGGAATGAGAAACATCACCGGAGAAAACAAGACATTGAACTTATGTGGATTTTTTGGGTAAGCATAACAGCACTAACTTTCTTCTTTCAATTATTCATCGATTCAATTATATAGCGTTTGGTTTGGAAAAACATTTTTTTTTCTCGATAGCTTCTCTTTAAAAGCTTAACCACGCAAAGATTTACTCCAATAATTTTTCTTAGATTTCTTTATCATTTAGAATTGAGATTCAGAAATAAAAAAAGAAGCAATTTTTTTACGTTGAGCGTGAACACGTCTTCATTGGTGAGTGGTTTGTATACTTAAATGTTCATAACCTATGAAATGTTTCGTATCAATAAGCTTGAACTGTTTATGATTTGTAATTAGCTTTCAACTATTTGACTTTATCATTGATAAGTTAATATCATATGATTCAATGCTTATTATGACCGAAATAATTAGTTACATGTCAAAGATGAAATTGTTATAAAAACCTTAAGTATACTTAACGAAGGCAAGTTCATAACTTTTCATACGTAAAAGAAAGTGTGTAATGGAGAACTTTCATTTCAATATTTCAACACTGAGCATGACTTGCCCTTTGCAGTCATCATTTGAGGTGTTGCCACGCGTTGAGATAAACAACTCAACGATGGATATTTATATTTTCCCACACCTGAGAAATCTTAATTTTGAGAGTAAACTTTTTTCAATTTGTGTAAAACTCAAAGAAAGCCGACAATGGAAAATTCCGAACAAAGAGAAAATCTTTTTTCTTTTACATGTACGTAAGTAAATAATCATTTTTTCCGATTATATTTTATATCAGACGTCATTCTTATTTCAGTGATTTTAACAAATCATAAGATTTTGTGATAAAATGTCTAATTAAATATAATTTAGTGAAGAAATCAGTGAATGATGGATTTCATTCATAAGAAATCACAAAAATTATGCTTTTCCTTTTACAATTTTGATAATTTCCAGCTGCTATTCAATATTACAACATTCAGACAATTTTTCCATGTTGCATTGTCTATTTATTGTTGTACATATTATTGAGAAGAAACACTGCAACAAGCTGACTTCTACTTTCAAAATCATATAAAAATGGTAAGCAAGCTGCGTTTTTATCTAAGATCTGCTAATTATTTATAGAGATATCAATCAATTTCACTTTCCTATATTAATGAAGTCTCAATTGAATTTTCTTTCTCATAACGCACTTTGAACATAAATTACCGGAAAGAAAAGAAAACTTAAGAAATCAACATCATATATGCGGATGAATGATTCAAAGAATTAAATTTCCTAACTTACCAAAACATCATAAATACCAATTGAAAAAAAAAATTAGTTAATCTTGTTCAAGCTTTAAGAACTCTGGTTTTATTCTACATCTGTACAGAAGTATCTACATGAAATAATAATTTTTTTTGTTTCGCATATTTATGATAAATCTAACGGCTTTCAAGACGATTTAACAATTCACAATAAAAAGTATTAAAAGAAAAATCTTCTAAAGGGCGGCAAAAATGATCATCGATGGTTAAACTTCTCGGTGGTCTTATTTCATTATTTCATCATTTCAACTCTTGTTTTTTTTTCCTTTAGGAAGAGGAATGAGATAATTAGGTTTTTATAGATTTTACGCTTTTTGTGGTGCAACATTATGCTTCAATGAAGCATCTTTATTTTTCAATCCATTGATTGAATTATGCTCGGAGACATTGTTTTAGAGTATGAAATTATAAAAGTAGTGTTAGGTAGGTTAATTTATATATACCTAAATGTAAGATTTGAAACATATTTTGATCGGTGGTTCTACACAAGTTTTCTTAAATGATATGTCAGAACATAGGACATTGCAGTTCGTAAACTACACGAATCAAGAAGAAAAGAGATTATTTATTTTTTTTGTAACAGAATCTTTTCTCTCCGTTATCAAGTTGTTTGAAATCTTTTAAACGCTAAATTATTTAAAACTTTTGCATCTTGCAAATATACACAACAGAAAGAATTATGAGCACCATAAATTTTGTAACTTGACAAATTTAAAAATATCAAACAGGTTTTGAATATTTCGGCATGATGATATTGAAAAAGTTAAAAAGAAAAAGAAAATGCAGGCAAGGTACATAAATAAATAAATAAAATCAATAGAGAATTGTCTGGCACAAACAAGATTGCATCAATAAGTGTCAATCATGTTGAAATGGAAAGCATTGAGACGGGAAGCGAAGAAGAAACAATGAATTTCTTGTCGCTTGCTCGGTTTCATAAATCAAACTTTCTTCTTTCAATTGCAAAACGATTGAATACTTTGATTTTGGTGATGATTTTTGGATCCTATTAAACTAGTCCATGATACCAAATTCCACACTCTAATAAGTACAATGAAAAAACTGAAAGCTGTTCATTAATTTCATTAAATGTTTAACTAAATATCTACTTGTCATGTTGACATAATGTAATGAAGATTTTTCAGCATCACTTTGTGAACGATTTGCTCTGACGATTATTAAGGTTTTACTTTTTCTTAAGTATGTAGGGAAAAGAATTAAAGACATTGTAGCAAACGTAACAAGTATTAGATTTGCTCTTGAAATTTTGAATTGTGTCATTTTATGCTTTATAAACTTAACCTTCAAATGAAGTTGCATCATATGAAAAAAAATATTTCCTTACAGAAAAGAAAGTGAATTTTGAAATAAAGTCGAAACACAAAGTTATGGAACGAATTTAAATTTTAATGGGAAACTTCGTGTCTTTAATCTGTTAAAATGTTTAATCAATGTCTCATTTCAACAGTAGCCTGTTAATGGTCTATCGTGTCATTATAGAAAATGTGAAATGTAAAACATTTGAAAATTCAAACGCAAAGATTGAATTTCCATAATTAATTTTATGCTAAAGTGTCTTGTGATAAGTTTCTGACAGGAATGTTGTAGCAATGTTGAATAAATGAATAAAAATATCTGCCTAAAGCAAAGAAAGTGTTGTTTAAGAAGACAATTTTATATCAAAAAAAGCTGCTCAAAATAATTAAATAAATTTTTCGTAATTTAGATTTATTGTTTCCTGATATTAAAATTACCTCATATCAAACTCTCATGTATCAAAATGAAACTTGTCGAGAAGTCATTCACTTAAAAGGATCTAATATCATCATGAACATCGAGAAAATATTAACAACTGCTATCAACCTTAACATTTCCATGAGGTTTTTCAATTAAAGTAAATCATGATCGGTGTAAAAGTCTACGTTGAGTGCACATGAGTGCATTGAAGTAGATGTTAACTGTTAAATAAATAAAAGAATGCTTAACAATAATTTAAAATGTAATATCCCCTACAAAGTAGAAAGCAACACGTGAACAATTCTTTCAATTAATTATGTGTAAGTACGTGTAAATGTTTCACCATAGAATTGCTCACTGTAAATACTCGGTGCAGTTGTAAAAATTTTCCCAACTAATGATATAAAGACACAACTTGTGTATATGATCAAGAACATCTGATCGAGCTTGAAAATAATTAAAGTTCAATGATATTTAATATATGCTAGCTATAATTCTGAATTATTTCATAAATGATAATGATCGGAAACAGTGATTCTTTTCCAATGAACTTCATGTGCTCTGTGCGTAACGCAAGCATGCATGAAGAAAAATCTCATGATGAATGACCGTTAAATAATAAAATATCTTGCTTAAAAGGCTTTGCAAGCAAGTAAATATTTTGTATGTAAATATTTTTCTTGAAAATTGATAAAAAAAAATTAAACTATTTTTGTTTTTCGATAACTCATTATTCATTGTACGATATTGAACACAAAATTTAATTTTAAGTTAACATCTTCAACTGAAATCAGTTTCACTTTCCAGTTACCTATATTTTAGGCTTGACGATTTAAAATAACTTCTTTTTCGTAAATATTTTGAGAAAACCAATTTATAGGATTAAAAAATTTCACTAATGTTACATGTCTCTTCTGATATTTAATTGGTGTTTATAAATTATTCGTTGATTATCAAAATTATTTATGAAAAATTTGAATTGACATTATTTTCTATATTAAAAATATGTACAAATTTATTCACTTCTCACATGCCAAGACTTCATTTCTTTCACTCATTAGGTATATAAAGCTAGAGATTTTATTAAATTACAAGTAAATTTATAATGATATTAAGTGTGCAATAACAACACTTTGCTTAATTAATTTTTAACGATATGTGAATGCATACAACTATTGTATGAAACTTTCACACTGCAAGTACGAGTTTTATTCTCAGATCTTTTCACAGATAAATCCAGTAAGATTTTCATAAATTTGTTCTTTAACGTTAATTTAACAAAATAATTACATAACTGTTGGAACTTAAAGAATATTCTTATTCAGAGATAAATTTTTCTGATTTCTTCTGGTTGATAAACGTATTGATTTCTCATTGCATTGAACGAAGATTTGACTTGAGAATTCATTCAATTACTTCATACTTGTAAAAAAATATACTTTATTAATACATATGTATAATCAATTCATTTTTGATGAATATCGGAACGATCTTTGTGTTCTAGGCTAAGTGTTGAAAAGAAAGTGAAGAACTTTTAATTTGCTTTAATAAAAATATTACTAAAAGGATCAAAGTTACGATTCAAAAGTTGCGATTCAAACAATAACTTGGAATAGTTTAGTACCGTCTTTTTTATTATTTCAACAATACTTTTTATTGAACATGAAAATAAATGTAGAAAGAGATTTAAAAAAATATATGCTATGCTTTCATTCAGTAAAAGACGGTAGGTCAAAAACACCAAGCACGTTTTCAATTACATCGATTTACTGAAGAGTGAAGATGCTGTTAATATAAAAAGATTCCGAAAGCAAAACTTTTCTACCAAAGAAATTTTTCTACAATTTTTCTTATTGATGACTTACCTATTAACAGTAATGAGAGAAATTTCAGAAAGAGTTTTCCAAGCTTATATAGGGCAAGTATTTCTAATTCAATTTACACGGGATTAATTGAATTAGAGAAAATCAAAGTAATATCTACGAAACAATCATTTGTTATTTTATTGCTTTATTGGCTGATGATTATGCCTCAATCATTAACAAAATCAAATCAATAATAAATACATAAAAAAAAAATTCTTATCAATCAATTACGTTAATGATTTATGATTTCTTTATGATCAATTTTTTATATTTAAACCGTAAAAAAATGTTTAGTTTAATTTTGTTTAATAATTTCTATTTAGATTTATGTATATCTAAAAATTCTTATATCTTATAGAGTAAATATTATCGGAGTATCTTTGTTTAGCTTGTTTAAACAAATACCTTTGAGGCAGCCAATTAACATGAGAGCAGCATAAAACTTTAATTTATGTTCTAATAAATACGTTATAACTTCAAGTGATTCAAATACTCATTCTTGACGTCTTTTAAACCAGTTAGGAAATTTAAAATTAAATTTTTAAATTAATTGTTGCTGGAAGCGCAAACTTTAATTAAGTTAAGTTATTTAATAGTTTAAATATTTTAATATTCAAAAAACACGTTATTCTATACACATAAAAAGACTTCTTTATTATTAAGCATATTTAATCACACTTGTTATCCCTTTATGTTTATTTATTTCTCCATTCTCTCAATAATATTATGATGCACCTGATCAGCACATATAGAAGTAAGTATATGTTTTAACATTGCTATGCTATTATGTATTGTTGAAGTTATTACTTATAAGTAATTCACGAATTCTAGCTTACAACATTCAATGTGAATGTTTTGATTGAAAGCTGAAGAAAATTATTGTAAGAAATCGTCTGACCAGTAGCTAAGTACTTTCATGCAATTTTACGGATGCAAAGTATAAACACCCAGGAGCTATGTAGATACTTATGACAAGTAGATATAGGTAATAATACTAAGTTTGAAAATCACAAACATAAGAATAAGTTTGAAGAAAATCTAAGAATTTCCTGAGATTCATTGTTTACTGAATTCTTTGTAGACGTTTTATTTCATAGTTCTTCAACAGTATAATAAATCATTAAATCTTGCAACAAATTTAACAGAAAAAATTTCCTAGCTATCGATAACTACAGTAAGATGGATTTGTGTCACGCAGTGCTTTTACAGTATAGTTCAATGATTGATGAACTTCCTATATTTATCATCATAACTTATGATTCTTCACTACATCAGCTTAGAAATTGATACAGATATATTCATGCTTAAGCGTCTTGTTAACACATAGACTATGCAAAATTAACGAAATAATAACATCTAAATGTTGTAATGGGATGTGTTAGTAATAAAACTTCTCTCAATTAAATAATTTTTTATCTCATAAAAAATCATAAATATATGCTTTCATGTTCAGATTCATTCCAATGGCATTGATCAATTTCACTTTCCGATAATTAATATGTTATCTTCTATAATATTTTTTACAACCTCAATTAAAACTGACTTTTACTGCTACCCATTTTTCTTATTTATGTGCTTCCTTTGAAGAAGCCAACAATTAACTATCAATCAATCCAATGAAGATTTGTGAGGAAGCTGTTTGTGTCACTTTTGAACTCGCAAAGGTATTTATTACAAAGCAGCACATTAGTAATTCATAGTCAACTATTATTTATGTTATAAAACTCAGAACATGAGTTACTAATTTATTTTTGTATTTTATTTATGATCATCATTTCATTCATATGAATGCATTCTAAAAAACGAAATGATGGCCTACATACTTTTATGCTTCACAAGAAAAACTTAACAAGAAAAAGAAGTTTTCATGTAATAAAAAAATTATGTGCGAAATGCGATCTTAAGATTTCACTTTTTCCTCACAAGCTTTGTGTTGTAAATATTTCGTCGAACATTTATTTATTTACTTAATCGAATAACCACCACTTTTGAATTTTTTTATGGCTTATTTTGATTTCGAGTGGTGCTTGCCACTAAATTGTCCAGTCAATTACTGAAAGAAATGAAATTCAGTGATTTTACAGCATTTATTTATGCTTAAATTTTAAAGTGAAATTATTATTTCTTTTTCAAGTTTCAATCGTATATTATTTTAATAATTCTATTAACTTGAGTGTTTACTTTATGATTATAAGATAATAATTTATGATCAATGTGTCAGCGTCAACAATGGAAAATTGGTCACAGACGTCGCAAAAATGATCATCAATTGAAGATTTTTTCGTGCAAAGAAAAGAGTATTTTGCGAGCTAAAGTACCGCTTTAACATCATTCCTTCATCAGCCAAATCTCAATTATCGGAAGCTTCTCCAAAAATTATTTTGATAAAAATGAAAGTTTCATGAATGAATGAAGTTTGAAATTAACTTTCAATTTAAAATTTACATCAAAGGCTATTGATTCGACATGAGCCTTGTGTTGAGTTAATAGAAAGTAATTTGCAATGATTAAATCATAATCAAAACAGCCTTTCAAGGTTTTATTTGAACAAAATTAAAGTGCTATGGCACCGTAATGTATATTTTATGATCAAAATACGTGTCAGAGAGTTCCGCTTTGTATATTTCAACAAATCAACAATATTTAATTGACACAGCTATCGCAAATATCTACTCAATAATGTTTCAAATTATTTTTTAAATGGCAACATAATCTGATAGTTAATTTCATAAATATTACAGCAAATAATTACTCATGCATTGAATACTTTGTTTTGTATTTTTAATCATTTTGTAAGTTGTGAAGATTGACACGCTATAAATATTATCTTATGTTCTGCCTTACTTTAAGAAGCGTATAAGAAACTGATTGAAAGGTGACAACAATCATTTACTACACAAATTGCATTCCACAATTCTTGTTTAGTTCGTAGCATTTCGAAGAAGGCAAAAAAGAAACTTGTTAGTTTCAAGTTAAAATGATGAAACGTTTTAATTATCTTCCTCTTTAGAATGTTTTCTTTTTATTACTTCTTTACAGATAAGATGAAATGTTATAGATATTATCCACTTATTTAACATGAAAAATAATTATTTTACTATTAATTTAAACTGTTGAAGGATTTAAAGAAGAAGTAAAATAATATTTGTTTTAAGTAAAATCAAGGTTTACAATAAATAGAATTCATAGCATAAATAAGTAAATAAAATTAACGCAAAATGTATGTCTTTAACCATTGTGTATAAAACAATTCGTTCAAGTTTTTAGTAGTGAAAACAATGCAAAGTATTTAATAAATACGTCTACGCGAACAATACTTTTCTGTTACTGATACTAAAACTTTTACTTTCATTTTGAATATGGTAATTTAAAAGCACGACAGAGCACTTTGCATAATTTTAATTCTTCTTATGGAAGCATGTTTATGTCTCGCCGCTGCATATAGTTTTTCTATTGAAACTGTGTCATAATAAATGCTTGTTCACGTTCAATTACATACACAGCAATGTCTATGAAAATTGATAATATCTTTTTATTATTACTTTATGCTTCATAATGTTTTAAATTTTCTATGAGCAATCTTTCTTCAGACTAAAGTTTTATCTTTTTATCTTTATTCTTTTGTGCTACTAAATTGTTTAAAAAATTTCTTGTGCAATCTTTTTATTGAATTGTCTTTTGGAAATAAATATTTAATGTTGCTTTTAATGTCACAATCAAAGAGAAAGCTTTTCGTGAAAATATGAAAATTTTTGTTTCTTTTGATAATTTTTTGTTGTTTTTTTAATGTTTCTCTGAAAATTTGAAATAGTATCCATCTTTTTATGAAATAATAATTTAACGTCATCATATATCATGTGATGTTAGGAAGACGTGATAGATGGTTTCAATTTTGTCCATAATCTTTTTAAGAAAAAGAATAATAGTTCTTAACAGTCGTTTCTTTATAGAGATACTTCTTTGAATAAATTTTGTATAATGTTTTACAAACTTAAACATAGGATGGTATTTGATTAAAAGTTTCAACATATCTATTTAAAAACAAACATTTGCATCAAATCTCCATAAATGCACAAAAAGTGTAGTGACGAGAAAAAGCGCGTGAGATATTATGTTTGCATTGAAAGTTTCGAAATTTGTCGTCTTTGATATCGAAGATCAACCGACGCAGATGTGAGAAGAAAGTGTCTATCTCTTTATTTAAATCCACCTGATTTCATGCTGAAAGCGTCTCTGTTAAACAAAAAGATCATAAAAATGAAAACTTTCAGCAATAAAGCTTTGTTGCATGCATGTTTAAATATGAATATTTCAAGTCGTAAATTTTGTTGAAAAAAGTAAAGACTAGAAGTGTGTACATTTTTCTACTGTGACAGTAGCTGGTAAGATTTAAAGATATTTTATAGAATAAGTTTGAAATCGTAGTTTTCATTAACTTTGTTCACTTTATAACTTAGTAAAATTATTAAAGAATATGTACATCAACTAACCGTATTTCGATATTTCTTGATGTAGTCTTAAAGACGTTTTTCTTTCAATTTCTTATTCTTTTGACTGCGTTGTGATTTGTGTTTACAAATGAATACGTTTTGACCTCTCATGGGAAAAGAAAGCTTTCTTAAATGACTCAATATAATGAGTTCCCGAACATATTTAGTAACCATAAAAATTAATTAGTTTCGCTTTCGTTCTTAAATTTTTTCACGAGTTAACATAAAAAGTGCAAATTAATTTTTTTACTTTTTAAATAATAAATTTAATTAACCATAAAATTATGTTTTAACCTTTTTTTCGTTGAAAATATAAAACAAAAAGCAACCATGATCAGTTTTTGTTCATATCTAATCAGATTCATATTTGATGTATTCATTGTATTCAATTAGACTGTATGCATACTTTGTGGTTAGATAATTTTGCCTTTAGTTGGATATTAAAAATGGAAATTTATTTGCATGATTTCCTAATTGTTACAGATTTTCTGCATTTTATATTGCGTCGAAGAAATTTAAATGCTTCAGTTAATGAAAAACTGACGTTTGATGGAAATACATTGATATTGAGTTCTGCATATAAAAACAGAGCCACAATGAATAATATTACATTACATATAATTATAATTATAATATGTTGGTTTTATTATAAAATGTTCTTATACCTAATGGAGAAGAAAATATTAGTCTCTTGTCAATTCATCTCATGTCTTGTGTCTCATCATGTGAATAATCGAGAGAGAGAGCAAAAAACTAATGCGCGGTAAAATATCGCGACGATAATACGCACGAATAAGCAGTATTTTGCTTTTCATTGCCAACACAACTTTAACATGCTGACAATTTGAAACTATTTCTAAATTGAGATGATGAGAGGTTTATTAAAAATGTCTGAAACATTAACCATGCAATCTCTGCAAACGGAAACATCAGAAATGTTTTCAAAAAATAATTTGACTTGGATTTTTCTTTTTATTTCCTTCCATCCAACAATGCAATAGCTATTTATGATTAAATTTACTTTTGACACGTCTTATCTATTTTCATGAAGTTTTCAACAACAGCTAACCATAATCTCGACTGCCGTAAGCTAAGACATTTCATTATGACGCGTGTGTAACAATTCTGTCAAAAGAGTTGAAAGTTATCATTTTTCTCCCAATGCCGGTGGCAGTTACGTTCTCTTTCAGACATTTCATTTCCATTCATTCGTTAATTATAGTCTCATAATAACTCTCCTAAATAGATCGCTTTTGACTATTCGTTGAACGTCTTAATTGTCGACTTGATATCGTTTTAAAGATCAAGATAGCGACACATTCGTATTCTATAAAACGGATTAATTTGTGGTTTTTAAATAATAAGAAACATTTTTAAAGCGCCTAAGAAATTGATTTAATTATTTCATAAAACTGAAAAGTGAACATTTTGACAAATCATATTATAACATGATTTTAGTAAAATTCATACTTAGGAGAAAGTAAGATTCGATCGATTAATTAAATCAAGCAAACAATTTATCATTTTTAAAATAAGTGATTTTACTTTCTCAACCTCTTTTTGTTTTTTTTTTCATCTATGGTTTTTTCAATAAGATGTGTAGGAGTAAGATGTATATACTTAGAGAAAAACCGCCAAAATCAAATCATATCTGCAAAAACGATTAGAAAATTAAAACTACTCTCAATAGTAATGCGAAAAGTAAGAAGAAATTGACGAAATTGTTTGATAATTAAATGTAAGAATTTCAGTTTTGCACGTTAGTGGGTAGTCCGTTTCTGGTTCCATATGCGTAGTATAGAAACAATTCAGAGCAAATTCATTACAAAAAAACTAGTCAGTGTCAATCAGGTTATTGAGACTCTGAATGATGTGTCGTTTATCTTCGCTGAATCCCTTTATATCTTATCTCAATTTTGTAAGATTTTATTTGTGAAACTAACACAACTTCAAACATAAATTTACAATTTTTATACTTATCGCTCGAATTATTATATATTTATTTTTAAAGCAGATGGGATTATAGAGATTTATTTCAAATATTTTGAATCTGACTTTTCAAATTATCATTGGCAGAAATGCTAAAACATGAAGCAGAAAAACAAAAGAAGAAGGTTTTTTCTTATCTAAGTTTTTTAGATTGAATAGATAATAAAAATCAACCATCTACGTTATAGAAATATGTAATTATCTAAATATTAAAAATTTATTCAAAAGGACTTTGCAAAACTTTCATTTTATTTTAGAAATTATTTAAATAGTAGCGCTATGACATTAAATATTCAGTAGAATAAAAAATTAAAATAGCAAAAGTATATCATTTAACTTTTAGCAATAAATAAATTTCGTACGATTTTCGATATGAAAGTTTGCGATATTATAATTATAATTCTCCTTTAATAAAATTCTTTGGCATTTCATTAGTTTCTACTGGATAGTGAGCCTTCAAGCTTTCCCAAAATGCAGCACGTTCGGGATATAAATCTTTTTTCATGATCAAAAGATCATTATTCTTTCCATTTTCATTACCAATTTGCATAAAGTGTAAAGGAAAACCTTCAGTAGGAATCCACTTGATTAAGCCTCCATCTTCAGGTGTTGGATCACTAAAATAATAGAGAAAAAGTTTTTGAAAAGTCATCAGATCATTCCGAAGTTACCTACCTATAATAAGCAAATGATACCCAAAGTTTCGTGATAAGTTTCGTTAAAAGTTTATCTTGTTCAGTTGGAATTGAATTGAAAAAATATTTCAAATCTTTTCGTATAGGGAATAAATATTGAAGATCTTCAGCGTGTGATGTTCCATAATAAGCTTCTGCTCCACCTTTGAAAATCTCAGTAAAGCTACACGAGCCTTTATGAGTGAACAAATAAACGTATGTCGCTGCATGATTATCGCTGGAAAAACGAAGTTTAAGGTAATCAATCATAGCATGGAAGAACCAACCATCTGTGTATAAATTAGTTAAGTTCTGTTGAGTATGCAATTTCAATTTTTCATTGTTAAAATAAAAATCATTGATTTTCGTTGTAATCGCTGCTTGTTTCTGATCTGAATAGTGATTGTAATAAAGTGAAATTGGTAAAGCACGATTCCAATTCTTCAATAAATCTCGAGTTAAATCATCATTGTAAATTAAGGCTGCAGATTTCATTGCTCCTTCTTCTGATGTGATTCCCGTCATCCATGGAATTTCATTACCATGCATATTTGTCGTAAATCGTGGATTTTCAGTCAAGAAAGCGTCTGAGTGTGGACCTTCAATAACAGGAGGGAATGGAACCATTTGATCAGTATCCCATTCGAAGAAATCATAAAATGCTTCAGTTATGTTGAAAGCTGGTACATTACGAAGACATTCAATCATTTTTTGATAATTTGAGTCTTCAAGAGAACATCCCATCATTTCTCCAAGTCTTTCTGCTCTTGTTCGTGCAATATTTTCATGAGCAACTGCTCCCCAAGGAGCCAAATTTGTTCCTGATTCAGAAATTCCTCGATGAAAAAGACCTTTTGATAACTTCGAATGCATGTGATATGTGACAGAAGCGCCACCAGCTGATTCGCCGAAAATTGTTACTGAATCCGGATTTCCACCAAACGATGCAATATTTTCTTTAATCCATCGCAGCACTTGAGTTTGATCTTTCAAGCCGAAATTTCCCCAACAATTTTCTTGTTCTGTTGATAAGAAACCAAGTGGACCAAGACGGAAATTAGCTCCAATATAAATGATATCGTGATCAAGAAGATAATCGGGTCCATAGAATGGTTTGATTCCACTTCCACACATGTATCCACCACCATGGAAAAATACCATCACTGGTAATGGTTCTTCAACGACTTCAGGAGAATAAACATTCAAATACAAACAATCTTCACTTCCTTCAACTTTTAAATCTCTTCGGAATGGATCACGTTGAATACATATGGGAGGGTTGTCATAAGCTTTCAAAACATCATCCCATGGCTTTTTCTTCTCCGGAGACTGTTTGGAAGAACATGAAATGAGAGAAAATTGATTGTAAGATGATAATTTGAGTTCGTATATCTTAAATTTATGATTAAATGTTGTCGACATATTTAATGGTTGTCTTTTGCTAATAAGAGATAAAAAAACGCAAGTTGCCACCTTTTCAGAAGTACTTTAGAAACAAGTTTATTTTATTGTTAAAAAATCTATCTTAATAATCATTGTTTAAACACTTACTTTGAAATTATATCTTTAATTCCTTTTAAGATTTTAATCTGTTAAACAAGTTGTAAAGATATAACTTTTATTTTCGCATTCTTAAGGAGTTATTTAATTATATCTTACTTATATGAGAAAAAGTTTTTTCAAAGATTAATAAACACATCTTGACATGCAAAGAATAATTTTCTAAACGTTAATACAAAAATAATAAAAAAGATATCTAATAATTTATCTACTGGACTTCCATTTTCTTCTGTTAATATTTACAAAAATAAGTGGCCATAAATTGCAAAATTAGTATCCAGAAAAACTATAAATATCTATTCTTGTTAGTTAACTTCTTAATTATCTTGAAGAAAAATACTTGAACTCAATACTGAACAGACGAAATATTTTCTAACCATAAGTCACTTTAGAAACAAAATTTCTCCAGTCAAGAACATAAAATCTGGTCCATGATCATTAGCAACAGAAAAAAGCGAAATGATATTTTGAAGTCATTCCAATTAAAAAGAGATAAATGATTTGAAAGTAATATATTATTAAATGCTCTCAAGACGCTTTGATTTATGTTTACAATTGAGAAAATCCAAGAAAAATATTTCAATGTATTTACCAGATACAAATCTACAAACACATGACAAGTCATTTATGTTAAATAATTTATCTACGTGGGACTTTGATTATTTTTTCTATAAAAATTTTAACTTTAAAATGCTATTCTTTCCGACTTATTTTGTGTTTTCTAGATAAATAAATATTAAGATCGTCTGTGTTAATATTCATTTAAAATATAATTTAAATGTTGATGATAAATGTAGGTCATTAATAGCAACATTATTTAAATATTTCTTACAATTTTTAACACGTGAAAGTCACATTAACTCAACATTAGTTTGTAAAGTTCATGGCCCAAATGTGATGCATGGATACATAAGAAAAAAGAATAAACTTCTGAAGGTCATAACTACCTTGAATCTTAAATTTCCTACTGGAGGTTCAGCGTAGGGAACTCCCATCCAAGCACGGATTCCCTTTCCAGAGTCACTTGTTAGATATCGCCCCACTAATCTGCTTCCATCATGAAGTTGAACTTTCAATTTTTCTGATGTTCTTGCAGTAACAATTGCTGTTAATGTTAAAAATAAAAATGAAATCTTTAACATTGCAAGTTTGAGAGACCGATCACTACAGAATTGTTTGAAAATCAACGCAAAACTAAAATTTTGTTGTTTTGATTCTCTTTTTAAAGCCTAACAAATTTTTTAAGCTAACTTGTTTTCACGCACACATCAACGATTTAACATCGCTCTCAACATTTGAAAACTCAAAAGGCTTCTCATTAACAACCAAACACAGAACTTTAGAAACTTGAGATAGATTTTTTTGTAATAAATATTCGATTTCGATAATGACGAAAGTTATTCAGATTGAAAATGCTTCATTCATATTACAAAACTTGACTTGAATGATAACTTCTGCGGATATCTTGAAATATTAAATAATTTATTAGATATGTAGCTATTCTAAATGTCTGAAATTTAAAGGAAAAGAAGAATTAATGCTTATTAAAAAGTGAAGTTTGTTTAAATGTATTTTTTATTTTGCATATTCATGAATACAAGATGATTCTTGAAAATAACTTTTTCATTAATTCAGTTGAACTCCTGCCTTAGGTTATTCTTTATACGTTTTAACTGCTTCCGGTCAAAACTGTGTGTCAATAAAATTTGAGAAAGTAAAAATATTGGGGAAGGTTTTCATACCAAAATCTTAAGATAAAATCAATATTCCAAGTTAAATGTCTTAATCTTCTTCTTCCTGATCTCGTTTCTTATCTTTCTTCTTTTTCTTTTTCTTCTCACTTGTCGGTTCAACCTTTGTCAATAAAAAGAAATATTCATGTTAAAATGTAATCGTACTTTAAATAAAAATTAACTCACAATTTCATCAGCAGTGATTGAAGCATCAGCGATACTTGTATCTGGAGCTTCTTCATCCATTTTCTGTTTCTTCTTTTTCTTCTTCTTTTCTGTCGTTGAAACGTCCATTGAGGTATCTGCTGTTGAACCAACACTTAATTTTCGTTTATTATTCTCATCGCTTGCTCCATTCTGAGTTGTTGCAGCAGTCTTCGAGTAATCTACGTAACCAGTCAACCATTCTTTTGGAGTGTTTTCATTTGGCTTTCCATACTTATCAAGTTGACCAGCAGCTATTAATTCTTTCTTTTTTGATGCTTTCGGTCCCATTCCCCACTTTCTAGGATATGTGTCACGTTCCATGATAACTCGCTTCAATTTTGCGCAAACGCCATGGTCACAACTCGCCATTGTTGCTGTTGTCATCAAAGCGATAGCTAATGCAATAGCTTCACCTTTTGTTGATACAATTACGATTTCATCATTTAATTCAATTCCATCTTCATAACGGAGAACACCAGGAAGCATTACTTGGGCTCCATAACAAATGGCATTGACCTGAAACATAAATTCAATAAAACTTCTGAAGGATTTTACTATAAAATTGAACTTACCGTGCTATCTTTGACAATGATTCTCTTGTGACTAATTAAAAGTCCTTCAAGTGGCTTAATAACTCGGTGTAATAACGATTCATCCTTGTGATTTTCGTAAGCATATTGAGCATCAAGAACATCATGCATTGTGACCATTCCATCGTTTTCTGTTTGTATTCCTGAGCGAACACGACGCAACTCCAACATTTGTCCTCCAACACCCAACACAAGTCCCAAATGAACACACATTGTTCTGATGTAAGATCCAGCTTCATAACTACCCCAAAAGACTCCCATGTTGCGAGTCTCATCGTAATCAAGTAATTTGCTGTCATAACAAGTTCTAACACGCAGTTGACGTTTGACAGCAGAAATAAGAGGAGGACGTTGGAATAATGCACCACGAAGCTTATCTAAAGCTTGGTGAACTCGTTGAACAGACTCAACAGCTGAATGTAATTTAAAGACAGCAACATACTCCTTACCAGCACTTTGTTGACTTTTAACCAATCTGGTTGCTCTATCAATACAAACGATAAGACAACCTGTTACTTTGGGATCTAATGTTCCACTGTGACCAGTTTTCTCAACTTTGAGAATTCGCTTGATCCATGCGACAACTTCATGTGAACTGGGATTTGATGGTTTATCAAGATTTATAAATCCAGTTTTAATATATTCTTTAAGTGGTCGATTCAATGGCGATGCTCCAAATGGTAATGGCGTATAATGATTTGTACGAATATTAAGACGATCAAAGTTCTTCAGAAGTAAAGGCCAGTCAGATGTGTCTAATTTTGAAATAGCGTCAGATGGTTTCAATTGAAAATCGCCTGATTTTTGAATCTCTCCCAAGTTTTCAATTTCTTCCTTCCCTTTTTTCTTATGTTTTTTCTTCTTTTCAACTGAAAGTTACAAAGATACTAATAAAGATTCAAGAAATATTAATATTTTTAATCTTACTTATTTCTGCCATTATTAAATTTAATTTTTTTTTTGTTTGATTAAGTTTTGTTAAACCGCGTGTTTAGTTTCTTACACTAACACTATTACAAACATCTTTTCGACGCCGGTTTTATTTTGTCGACACTAACCCATACAAAAGAAGTGTTTTGTTGAAATCATCTAACTAAAATCATAAATAAACAATCGAGCATAAGTATCTAGGTATGTAAAATATTCTCTAGAAAGAAAAAAATGGGCAAAACATCTAAGGATAAAAGAGACATTTTTTATCGTCTTGCTAAAGAGGAAGGTTGGAGAGCAAGAAGTGCTTTCAAACTGAAACAAATTAATGAAGTTTTTGATATTTTGAATGAAGTAAGAATTTTGAAAAAAATGAGTCCACAATAAATGAATTTGGTATTTATTAACTCTCTCCAATATTCAAGGTAACAAGAGTAGTAGATCTTTGTGCTGCACCAGGTAGTTGGAGTCAAGTTTTATCAAAGGAAATTTATGAACCAAATCCGAAAAAAGAAGATGTTAAAATAATTGCAGTTGATCTTCAACCAATGGCACCTTTACCAGGAGTTATTCAACTTCAAGGTGACATCACGAAGCTTGAAACAGCTGAGGCAATCATTAATCATTTTGGGGAAGGAAAGAAAGCCCAGCTAGTGATTTGTGACGGTGCACCAGATGTTACAGGACTTCATGACATTGACGAGTATATTCAAGCTCAACTGCTGCTGGCAGCATTAAATATAACAACCCACGTCTTATCACGGTCTGGAACATTTGTAGCGAAAATCTTTAGAGGCAAAGACACATCCCTTTTGCATTCTCAACTCTCAATTTTCTTTAAAAAAGTGGCAATTGCAAAACCAGCCAGTTCTAGGAATTCATCGATCGAAGCTTTTGTGGTGTGTCAAGATTATCAGCCACCCGATGGTTATATTCCACAAAAAATTAATCCAATGGTTGATGATATTGAAATTATCGCTAATGAAACCGGTTCAGAAGTGAATCGCCAAATTATCCCTTTTATCGTATGTGGTGATTTACGTGGATACGATAGCGACATGTCCTACCCTCTTGATAAAAAATATGTTCATCTTGAACCTGTACAAAAGCCAATTGATCCAGCATATAAAAACGTTCTTGAAAGATTAAGTCAAATATCTTTGAAACATGAAGGAATTTCAATTGAAAAGAAATAAAATAAATCTCATGAAAATTTCACTCTCTGAAAATGTTTCTCTTCTTTGTTTTCGAAAATAAAATTTTGTGAGAGTGAAGTTTGAGATTTTGCTGAGAAAAAATTATAAAGTTTTATATTTTAGTTTTTCGTTTGACGCGCAAGTGAAAGGACGAGTTGTTCAATAAGGTTTTCTATAAAGACCTTTTAAGAAAAATATTTCTTTTTGGTTTTATTAGTGTCGTTGGAATTTAGTCTGAGCTTGGACTTGTGAAGACAGTAAGGCGAAAATACATTTATTTAGATAAGTGTCTACATCAAGCAGCATTCCAACATCTAGAATCTAAGAATCGTCACATCTGGAGTTTCACTTGTGTTGATAAAGACGGTAAAGACATGAAAAGCTTTTTAAACTAAAATCTTAAGAAGCCCTCAGGGAGAAGTCGAATGTTTTCAGTTCAGTTGAAATACAGAAGTTGCGACGATAAGAGGTGATGATAAATGTCTCTCTGTGCGGTATTAAATCGAGTTAGATCTCGACACGCTCAGTATATATTGATTTTATGCAAATTCGTGTCTCCGTCTCTTCTATTGCCTAAGTATCTCTATGTTGCTATTTATTGATTTCTTCAGTTCATCCGATAAACCAATGCATAGTCGAGGAATTTCCTTAAATAAAACTGCAATAAAATTAAAGTTTTATTAACCTTTCTAGTCGAAACACGTTCTATGTTCTCCTCAAGGTCTTGCGTGCAATGTCATGAAGAAATATTTATGTAAAAGGCATTCATGATTATGCAACCTATTTATTTTTCACTTCGATGAAATTACCTTTAGTCGGTCTGCTCATTTTAAATATATTTCAGACAAGAAAACGTCATGATTTCACAAAAGTTTTCATGAGAAATGTCAATGTAGAATTTTTTTATTCCTATTTTATAAAACGGAACTGTTATCATACTTACAAAATGTTGAAAACTATTCTATCAGAAAAGCTTTCATGACGCACAGACCAGAAGCTCAAATGTTACAAAACTAACAAAAAAATTTTTATGATTTGTAGTGTTTGCTCTTAAATTAGAAATGTTGCCATAAAAATCTCTTTTTAGGACAACTGACATGGAATGAATCCACTTAACAGCACTATCTAACAAGAAAACTTTAAGAATATTAAAGCAACCTTATTTTGTCACATCGCTGTTATATTTATTTTTGTAAGATCTGATGCAAAATACTTTCTGTCATCCGATCGATACTATCATAAATTATAAATAAGCTACAAAAGAATGCATACTCATGACATTTAGGTTTGAAGACGAGATAGTAAACATTTATGAGTGAAAAATTTTCATGAACTTTCTTTTTCGTCTCATTTAATTTTCTTACCATGGAAATTTATTATGTTTTTCAAGTGATTTCATTTTATAGCTTTCCAAAGAAATATAAATGTCAGAAGTATTTATAGCAGCAGTTTTTCAGAAAACAAAATTAAATATGGAAATTGATAACTAGAATTTTTAACTTATATAAAAATTTAAGAATAATTTTATTCTTTAGAGTAATATCTCTCCTTATTTTTCACAAGGAAAAAACACGTAGATATTTCATTTTCCCATAGCCAATTTATTTTTATGTTTCTTCTGTTCTTAAGAGACAACGAGATAAATTGAAAAGAAATCGAAATGAGATTGACCCTTATGGTTATAGAGTGAGAAACTTTTATAATTTAAGTAAAGTCGGTAGAAATTCTAATTTGTTCAAAATTGTAAGAAAAAAGGACAATTGCGTGGTAACAAAAGCGTTTTGTTACATAACATAAAATGTCAAAGGTTAAATGTGTCATGTTATGAAACTTCGAATTCTTTTGAGATTATGTAATTAATCATTCTGGTAACGATGGTGTGACCCATTAATGCAACTGTATCACTGCTTTTCTGAAATAAACAATATGAAAATCAAACAGGGGTTGTGAATCAATTGAAGGCTGAAAGTTCAAACCTTAAAAATTAATGTGAAGTTCATAAATCGTAAATAATTCCCAATCGTATGTGTAGCTCATATAGCCACTGATGAATTTAACACTCTATAAACCAGTAAATATATGAACACAAAGTTCACGAGTCGAAAGAATCAATATATTGTAAAACATAAATTACAAAAAGAATTAATTTAAGCTTAATGAGCCTTTTGTGATAAATAACAAGAAGAATTTAATAAACATGTAAATGTGAACAGTTTGCAAGTTATCCTTTCAACCCATTAAGGTCCTATTTTAATATGCTTGAAAATTTTCATACCACAATCCTATATAAATAAAATCCAAGTTGATAAGGATCTCAGAATAATCATATCGTAATACATAATTGATGACAATCTGCTTTCATAAAAACGTATATCTAAACATCCGTCGTGTTTCTTCTTATTTAATGATGGTATGTACCCATTTTGATGTCTTGTTAAGCAGTAAAATACTCTCGAACCAGCATTGTTTCATTATGTAAACATAATTTTCTAGGGTTTGCGTCCCTAAATAAATTAATGATAAAAACAAAGCTTTCATGTTTAAATAAATAATTTATAACAAGAAACCTTCATACTTGTTTTTCCATATTATCTATTATTTGATCACAATTTCTGTTTTCATTTTATTAACATGTCGAAGCTTTATGACAAAGTTAAAAACTTTACAAGCTAGAGGATAAAGAAAAGAGTGCAATATACAAATTTCTACGTATTATCTAAGTTTTTCTTTTCTGTTCGAATCTTTTACAAAACGAGCAGTGAACAAAAAATGTCAGTGTAACGCTAAAATATAAAGTTTCATGACCTTTTCTTCTTCCTTTTCTGAAAACATTTTCTTAAATCAACTTTTATGGCGTTATCGGGCACGTTTTTAAAGAAAAGTTATCAGTATCTTCGCAATTCATATTATTTCACTTCATCATGATGCTCCTCTATGATTTTACTTTTTGTTGATGAATTCTTTTGAAATATCTTGTTCTTAAGAAGAAAGTGAAATCTTTATTTCTTCAGGTGAGCGCATGTGGACTGTTGCTGGGACACTTGGAGACTTTTCTGATATGTAATCTTTTTCTTTCCTTTTTTTCTATTTTTCATTAATTAAATGTTTATTATAAGTATGTTACATTTTTAGCAGTCTTGATTACTTATTTCATTAATTTTTCTTATTAAATTGTGAACCATAACTTATGGTGAATAGGAAAAATATCTTTCGAAGACGAATAATGTTAGAAAGCTTTTAGATGTGCTATGAATATTTAAAAAGTAAATAAGAAGCTTTAATTGACATTTTTGTTTTGCTTCAAGGAACGAATAGCATGGGGGTCAAGAATTTTAAAAAAGATTTCTTTCATGACTTTTACACGGTACAAAATTTTCATTAAAGTTCATTCTTCATTGTTAGTACTCAATTGCTAAATTAAGAACTCATTCAAAATTTCATTCACAGAACGCTTCAATAACTCATTCATTCATTCGAATGCTTTTTTCTATTATCGATTTTCAGTTGTTCACATTATCCACAAATTCACATTAAAAATTCATTCTGAAGGTCTTAATGTTGGAAGCAATCAAACAAAATACATTAGTTCATTCCTGATAATAATTGTAACGATAGTTTAATGATCCTCAACGAGCTTCAACATCGAGCATTCATATTGAATAATCTTCTGAAAGTTCTTGACACTCAAACATTAGATGAGCTTTCGATAAACATAAAGCGATTTCTTAATCTTATGTTTGTAGTTGACGAACTGTGGCTTAATTGGTATAAAGAAGAAAAGAATTCTAACTTCTTTAATAATAAGAATTAATGGCCCATGGAGGTAATTACAGTCTCTATATAACATACAAATATTTATTATTCAGGAAGCATTTTACCCTGAAATTCTATCAAATAAAACTTTTTGGGATTAGAAACCAAGAAAAAAAATCTTTTGGAAAACTTTTGCTTATCTAACAAATTTTTTATTTTATTTAGAAAGTATCTTTTTTCAAACTTTTAACATTTTGTTTTTTATTTTCATGACAAGATTGAAGTACTTTCTGCAGAAACATAATATGATGATATCTTTAAGCGCTTTCAAACTAATTTAGATATTTGATTTGAAAGAAAGTGAAACTTAGATATGAATTGATTAATGTCGAGCAATAAATTAAAATAAAGGATTCTTAAAGATAATCGATCAAAACACAAGTGAGGTGGTGACAACTTCATTCATTTTCTTTCTTTCTTTCTGTTTTCTTTTCTTTTTCCATTTAAATCTCTAGAATACAACTGGGGATTGTGTGACGATATGTCGTGACGAATCTAGTTTTCGATCACTTGAACGGTAGTTGCTGTTGCTTCGTCTGTTATTTTCTGTTCGGAAGCTTGTTCGACATTGATTTTTTCTCCTGAGGTCGTGTCAAGTGCTTGTTTCTTAGCTGGGGAACATTCAACGTCACTGTCAGTTTTCTTACGTTTGATAAGATGAGAGATGTCTGTAGCTTTTGGCTTTTCAGCTTCCGAAATTTTCGATGAAGAACTTGGAGCAGCTGATGATGAGCTTCCAGCCCCAGAACTTTCACCTACAACTCCTGGTCCAAACATCTTTTCCAATTCCTTCTTGACATGAGCAATTTCTTCTGCTTTTGTTTCGCCGATTTCAGCGATTTTATTGAGAATTTCTTGTTGTGTTTCTTCCAAATCTTTTATCGTTGCCAAGACGTCATCTGTTTGCTCCTCCTTTTTCTTCTCGACGTTTACTACTTCAGCAATAATATCAGCAGCTTTTTGGAATGACTTGACTGACTCTTCGTAGGCGTTGGTGGCAAGATGACAAAGTCCAATCTTATAATAAATTTCAGCGTTGATTCTTTCATTCTGATCAGCATCTTCCAAATCCAGGAAAACATTCAAGGCTCTTTTGAAGTCGTTTATTGCCACTTCAAAATTTCCATTTTCAAGTGAAATTCCAGCCATTTCAATGTATACATCCATGAGATTGTTCAAACCTTTAGAACCTTGACGTTCGAAAATAAGTGCTGCATTTTGAAGAACTTCCCAAGCCAATTCCAAATTCCCACCATCATCCATTTCTTCGTTTATAAGCTCTTGAACATCATTTGAATTATCGTTTTCCATCATACCGGACGTACATGGTTGTGGCTCATCAGCTGCAACTGCTTCTTCATGTCCATTTACTGTATTTTCACCATTTTCTATTCCGTTTTTTGTTTCTCCTTTTGTTGCGTCAGCTTCAGATCCTATTTAGTTATAAAAAGTTAATTTTTTTGTTATTTAAAAATGAAATTAATAAAATAACCTTCAGCTTCTACTTCTGAATCGCCATCGTCTTCTTCTGCTGGTTCATCTTCAGAATCTTCTTCGGGCACATCAACTATCTTATTTTCATCTTGACCCACAGCAATTAAAGCTTTCGCGTACATCAAATATGTCTCCCCTAGTTCTTCCCCATCAATCCCATGAACTTCTCCAAAAAGCTTGCATGCTTCACTTAAGTCATCAGCGGCATCCGAATAAGTTTTGACATAAAAGTTTCGACATCCTCTTGCATAAAGTTCCTTTGCCTTCGCAATTTTTTCCTCACTTGAAAATTGATCTTCTGGTTTTTCAGCCATCGTTGAAGTCGGTCTAAGAATGTATAGATAATAGAAAATTAAAGAAAAAACTTAATATGACTCCAGATCAATAAACATCATGAACGTTGTTAGTCGAATCAATGTTGATAAATTCGGTACGTGGGCCGTTAACACGTACGGAAGTGAAAACGTAACTGTAACTTACGTAACATACTGAAATATAAGATTTTATGCTACGTACATAAAATATCTCATAGTTACATATTTTTGAAAGAATTATCGATAAATACATTGGGATTAGAGTAGTTTTCCGTCATTTTATTATTTCAGATTGATCCAAAAACATAAAAAGTTGCATGACTAAAGCTTCAAATGTGTCGCATGACTCGGGAAATTCAATTTACCTAATCGTTTATAAAATCTGCAAATAATGAGCAGCCGTCTTTTATATCAAAAAATTCAAAATAATGAAGGATTATTTTCGTATTGTAAATACTGTTTCGAATTGATATTCCTCTGAAAACTTCTCTATCTTGTTTATGCATTTCAAGATGATATCTTGAATATATGACATATGTTGAGAGATTCAGTATGATAGAACAAATATTTTTGGACCATAAAAGAATCCAATAACGAAGTAAATTTCACGAGGAAGTTTTAAATTTTCTACTCTATAAAATATTTCTTTTTTGATGCAAAATAATTTTTAAGCGCTCTTAATTCAAATGCATTACATCTTATGGAATTCACCTCTGAATTCGTTTTATGTAATTGACAGCTCCAAATTGATATCCTACATTTTCATAAACGATTTCTATCAACACATGAATATAACATTTTTAGAAATATTTACCAAATATATGTATATTGTTTTTTTTTTAAATTTTTTCGTTTCCCTTTAACTTTTCTTTTTCTGTTTATAAAGTTTGAAATTAAGAACTATGAATAATTAACGAATCGAAGCGGAGGAAATACTGAAAGGTAATGATCCAAAATGATTCTTTTGCGAGTACATATTCTATGCTATTAAGCGATACTCGAAGAGAAACCGACGAAAATTTTCGGTTCTCTCAGCATTTTATGTTCGAAATACAAAAAGAAAATAACGCAACTAAGAGAACGTTGACTCTTTAGTTTCGTTCTATCATAGCATTCGAAAGGATGTGAATATTTCCGCGTTTAGAGTTGCTGTGAACGAGCAATCATTAAATTGTTGCTCCATCCTTTTAGTCGTTATTGTGGCGGGCCTCATTTAATATTCAAGTGAGAACAAAAACATTTTTATAAAAAACTGTTTCCCTCTCCTCAAGCTAATTTATTTTCGATTTTGTGGAAAACAAGAGTAGAAAAATATCTTGAATATCTTGCATCTGTGATTTTAAGCTTTTGATTTCGAGAAAGAAAATGCTTTTTATGTGCCATCAAAAGAATAGAAAAAGACTACATAAGAAAACGAATCTGAAATCTCTTTTGAAAATAATTGGAAGAAAACTAGATGAAGTGAAGCTTCATATCCAATTTGCCGACGTTTACATTAGAAAGATTGAGAGTGCCATAAATCATCTCAAGCTTTCAGAAATTGATGTTTCAGACTTAACTTAGAATTTCCTACGGGTATTTTAATCTTCAACAGTCATATTTCACCAACAATAGACTTGTACTCGAGAAAAACGGAAATCGATCTCATGCAAATTTGTTATACTTTCTGTCGCTCTTGAAAACTTTTTCACTGTTTGAAGGCTTGTTTCTATTGATTTTCAAAGCTTAGATGTTTACATTCAATGAAATGAGCAAAAATTTATCATGAATAAATGTGAATGAAAAAGAACAAATGTTTATGAAAATCGAATGAAAATTTGTTGCATCATCTTTGTACATATACGTTTATCATCCATCCATTCATGACATAAGGGTTGTTGAATGACGCATAATTTTTTCAAAAGCACAATTTCCCAAAACCTTACTCCGCTCATATTTAGATATTTATGACAAAGGAAATTTAACTTGAAGGATGAACCTCAAAAGCAGACGGGTGATAATAAAATTTAAGGTTCACCTTTTTTACATCATCGAGTACGTAAAGTGACGTACTGAAATTTCAAAAACATGGGACGAAATGATATATCACAAAGCATCGTCATAAGCACATAAAATCTGAGACATTTCGCAGTGTCAGATTCTTGATTTGTGAATTTTATATGCGTTAGAAGAAATAAGATAATTTATCTCTGCTGATTAAAATATTTTACTCTGATTAAACATAAATCGTAGGAAAATTTAAGCGAAAATTAATCCATAGCCATAAAATTTTGCAAACACAAATATCGTAAATTTTACAATTAAACTCGAGGCAAATTATTATCACATCACTTCAAAGAAAATCAATAACATTGATAGTGCTGTGAGTACTTTCGTTGGGCGGTTTGGAAATCTTCACAAAAATATGTAATGGGAAAATGTTGATTATGCAATCAATTATAGTTTCACAATGAAACAAACTTTCATTCAATGTTTTTCTCTAGACAGAAAAGCGCCACAAAAATTATCAAAGAGCATCCATAAAATTCTATGTTTATACACGAATTTGTTTTCCATACAATGTATAAATTTGGAACAGCTCAACAAGATCCGACAACTAATAAAAGAAAACGAACAAAATAATGTATGCTTAGTCTCGCATTCCTTCATTCATATCGCTAAACTTCGATGAACTTCCACAATAATCTTTTAATCGTTAAAATTTTCTTATCAAGCATAAATTTTCCGTCAACACGCTAATTTCGATTCACAACGGAACATTAGCTTCATGGCAGCAAGTCATTATTCAAAAACATTTGTAGCAATATCAGAGTCTTCATTCATTTGATTTCGCTTTTTCATTTCTCCAATCAGAGTTCTTTTCAAATGGCAGAAAATTTTTCGAAAAATATTTTGCGAGGGTGGTGAAATAAAATTGGGTAAATAATTCAAAAATTCACGAAAATATTTACTAGATAGCGAGAGAATATTGAGCTTATATGTATATCAAATGAAATAAAAAAGTCTTTTTCAAATATTGATTCAAGCAATAAATAAATACCATATTTGTTTCAGATCCAAATTGGAAATTCGCTTTTTATTTCATCAAGAACAATTTCATTCAATTAAATAAAAATATACATAAAATAAAGGACTAAATAAAAGTGAATCACCGAAGCTAGAAGAGAGTTGATTTCTGTTCAAAGTGCGTTTGCTTTACGAGTGAGAAATATCAATTATTTCAGTATTGCTTGTAAAGAAAATCCATCAAGATACAGTCGAGTAAATTAAAACTTTCGTCACAGCCAACATTAGCAGCTGTTCCCAAAATGAAGAAAAAAGACACAGATTTATGACTCATAAAAAATCGCGGCAGCGGTAAAGTGAAAGTTACAACGCGTTGTATCGTTGTGCCGCCATCTCCAACACAACATGAAGCCGAAGATAATCCCACAGATTATAACATAGATGGTAACAATAATAGTAATCTCAGATCACCTTTATCACCCTCAACAATCCCCAATAACTTATTCAATGCTCAAGACTCTTGCACAAGCGAATCCAATGACATCGAATCTCATAACTATGCTAGAAATCGCTCAACTACCCGAAGCTGGCCTGTCATTTATCGCAACAATTCCATATCCAAACAAGAAAATTACTTAGGCTTATCGAAGACCGAACAACTGCAAGGCAAAAATGATCTCAAACGAAAATCTACTCATCAATATGATTTTGATCAAATATTTGGCTTAAATAATGCCAATTACCAGCAATATCTGGCAGCAACGATACGAAAGCAAAGTAATTGTGACGTTGGATGCGATAAATCACCATCCCTCTATGACATGCAGAATCCTTCACAAGAAAATGCAGAACAATCTCCATCTGGACCACTATGTAACGCTCCACCGACTGTTGTTTTTCTTTTGCTTACATTGTTTATGACCACAACAGCTACAGCTATGTTGTGTGCAGCAATCATGACTGACCATTGGGAGAATGTCGTTTGGGATAAAGAAGCTCTTACAAAAATTGTGAATCAAACGGATTCATCAAAAGTTACTAATCAACTTGAACTTTTACTCGAAGGGAAAGCTGCAAGATTGCCGTTTAAAGGTAAGATTCATTGGATTAATTTTGTATATTAAAAATCTTTTTAAAACTTGCTACATAAACATTTGACGATTGAAAAGCTTTCTCTCTTAAAAAGCCACTCAAGATAATCGCATTTTGAAAAGATTGTTTTCAAGTTTTCTGACACTTTAAACAGCATTTGAAAGAAAAATTTCTCTTAAGTACAAACACGATGGGTTGGCGTAGGAGGAAATTAGAACATTAAGAATACTATTCATCGCATGTTTTAATAAGTTTCTTGTTCTGCCTGAAGCAAAGCTGGCACAGTTTTTTATATGAAATGCAGAGATTATTCCCATTGAGCAGTAACTGGTAAGAGATGAAAAATAATATTTGGAAAACGAGATGGAAAACAATAAATCTTAATGCGAATCGTGATGGTCGAATAATATAAGAATTGTTAAAATTTTCGTTTCTTTATTTTCACAAATCGTGAAACTTTATTATGTCGGAAACAAAAAAGAAACAAAATTAAATGAAAATGTGCTCATAAAAACCAAATAAATATCTACGCGCTGTCTTATACAGGTAACGACCGTGGCGGTGTTTTTCTCGTGCCAATGCATGGGGGAATTTGGACGCTTTGTATTAACTTGCGAGAGGATGAAATAAGAGAACTAAGCAAGAAAGGATTCCCATCAGTCAACATGTGTTTCAATTATTTGGCTGGAAATAATGATAACGGACGCTCAGGCGGGGGTGAGGAACCACGTGCTGACTGGCAACATAGTGAGTTCCAGACGTCAATTCATCCTCATTTAAGTAGGTACAACAAAAATGTGTTGAGTGCTCTGATGAACTCATAAATTTAAAAAATGTTTTTCTCTAAAATCTAAATGTTTTCCAAACTTTTATATTCAGCGATTTGAGCTTTTATTCTCAACACAAATAACATAAATTTCAAAAATGTTTTATTTTCCTTGAATAGACTAAAAATTTATTAATTTAAGGTTCCTTTGAAAACTTTTTTTCCTTTTCTACCTATCTGGAAAGAGCATAATTGAAAATTTTGTTGAAGTTATCGGAAAAATTTGACACCAGATGGAACGCATTCTGTTGTACCAAAAAACTATTTTGCACATATTTTGCTTTAAACTTTTTAAAGAAAAATAATGTTGAGCTTCTCAAACAAAAAATTTAAAAACAAATGTAGATGGAATGTATGTAGATATGTAGTTGATGTTTTTGTGCAAGCATTTTCTCTTTGTGAATCTTTTATTTACTTAGTCTCTTTAAATTTTTCTGTCGCACGTTCATGTAGACTACTTATATCATTTGAAAACGAAACTTTTGCGTATTAACAAGGATAGCGATGCTTCACTTCTCTTTTATTTCATATAGAATGATAATAGTTAAGGTAGTCTTTAAAAGCAATTTCTTTAAATTGTCATAATTTGTTTTAATGTACGAATGTGCTGTTGTATTTTCGGCCACATTTATTGAATTGATGATCTTTTTGTATAAGAATTTTGAAATTCTATTTTTCTATAATACGCAATAGGAATGCAGAATTTGTCTATTTCCTGCGCCCTTGTATGTCTAATTATTTTGGGATCAGCTGCACTGATTGGAGCTTTCGGGGTTT
Organism: Clunio marinus; assembly: GCA_900005825.1. NCBI lineage: Eukaryota > Metazoa > Arthropoda > Insecta > Diptera > Chironomidae > Clunio > Clunio marinus. The sequence goes on from CVRI01000057.1 coordinate 1,935,648, forward strand.
GTCAGCGCCAAATAAGCGCTATTTTAGTCACAGGCGTAATGTATTTGTTAGCAGGTGAGTTATAGGCACGAAATTTTATCTCAAGAGATATAAAAGCTTAATAAAATATGATTTCCATAAATAATCAATGGCAAAACATTAAAAACGTTTACATTTATTTTCAGCTCTCTTTGCACTGTTCACGTTAATGATAATTCATTTCAAACGACAAAAAGGAAAACCGATGTTGGATAGTGATTATGATGGAACTGTTGATGGACTTGTAGCTACACGAGGATCGGCACGAATGGCACAAAGCTTACTTGGCGCCAGAATTTTTAGCACGTCATGGAGTTTAGATTTGGGATGGGGAGGTGTAGCGTTATGTGCATTAGCGTCATTCTTTTGGATTTTCTTATCAAAACTCATGAGATTTACACCACTGTCTCAACTTTTAATGTGAAACAATGTGTCATAAATACATTACATATAATCAAATATCATCGCGTTATACTGCACACTTTTAATCTTTCTTGTAATGAAAGCTAAATGTGATTTATTGTACTGTGCTTTAAGCCTTAAATTGTAGAAATAAAGTTTTAAAAAGACATGTTGTTTATTAATTATTTTGAAACTCTAAAGCCATTAATTGATTTTTTCACTGAATACGACACTGGCTGCTTTTATCTTGGCATTTGTTTTGTTTGATGTACAATAAATTTGTTATTATTATTTTCAATAAAGAATAAAATTAAATCTTCCTTTGTGCTATTTCTCCAAATGATAATTAGAATATTCAGCTGTTATATATGATAAACTATTAAAAATCGAAGCAAGAATATGATTGCAAATAAGAAAACGAAAAGTTTATATTGAAATTGTTTCATTTAACCTCAATCAAACCGTAAATTAAAATTAAATAACTAAATTCGCAAGCCCTCACTTGATATTTACTTACCTTTCAATTATCAATTGTTCTACTGTGAATTTCTGCTTAAGTAATGTTTTTTAATTGACTTTATTTTGTTGAAAATTGAAAAAGTTGTGGCGGTATTTAATTTGTAGAATATATTGTTGATATCACACACTAACACAACTAAAACAAGGCGCGAAGTTTGAAACATGAATGACGTTGAAAATTTTTAATTATTTTTTGTGCAATAATATTTGAGCTGAAAGTAGATATCTATAATTACAAACTTAATTTTAATTTTTGTTTTTCATATCTTAAGTTAATTTAAAGGAAAATATTAGGAAATATCTACACATAATGTCTTATAAAAATGAGACAATAACTTTTAACAGTTTTCGACTTAATTTTTGAAATTTTAAAAGGGTATGAAAGTACAATATTTTTTTTATTTTTTGAGGGAGATGTTTAAAATCTTTCTTTTCTTTCTTTACTCTCAACGAAGTAAGACATGGTTCTTAAAAACTTTTAAATAAAAACGTGGCTTCTTTTAAATATATAATGTAAAACATAAATTACACGATGGAAAATGATTTCCAGAATAATTTAGTTCTTGATAAACTACCGGAATTATCTGATGAAAAAAAAAAAATCTTGGAAAATCAAAATTCACGCATGGTTTCTGAATTTCATGCTAAAAAGTTAGAAATTCAAGCTTTAAAAAATTGGGATCTGTTTTATAAACGTAATGAAACTAAATTCTTCAAAGACCGGTAAGATTTAACAAAATTTATCATCGAATATTTTAATTACATATTGTACACAATTTAGGTTATGGACTACTCGCGAGTTTGAAGAACTTCTTGATAAAGAACAAACCAATACGTGCGAAAAGAAGATAATGCTTGAGGTTGGCTGCGGTGTTGGAAATCTCATTTTCCCCCTAATTGCTGAAAAATGCAATAATTATTTCATCTATGCATGTGACTTTTCACCTCGTGCTATCGATTTCGTGAGGAGTAATGAACTTTATGATCCAGACAATATGAAAGCATTCACATGTGATATTACTACAGAAGATATCTTCAATGAAATAATACCTGAAAGTCTCGACATAGTAACAATGATATTCGTTCTATCAGCAATTCATCCAAATAACTTTCAACAAGTTGCTCACACACTTTACAAACTTCTCAAGCCGAATGGTTTGTTAATGTTTCGTGACTATGCCAGATATGACATGGCACAACTTCGTTTTAAAGCAGGAAACAAAATTGGTGAAAATTTCTATGTAAGACAAGATGGAACGAGATCATATTTCTTTTCGTTGGATGAAACCAAATCAATGTTTGAGAATGTTGGCTTTGATGTTCTTAAAAATAATTTCATCGAAAGGAGAACAATAAATAAAAAAGAAAATATTAATGTCCAGAGATGGTTTCTTCAAGGAAAATATCGTAAACCAAATAGGTAAGTTAATGAAAATGAACGTGAATTTCTTAGACTATTTCTAGGATGAAAAAGAGTGTTATGACAAATCCTGATTATTAAAAACTCTTTTATAGACATGTATTAGCTCTAACTGAAAACTTCTTTGATTTAAAATCATTTAATATTTAACGTTAAATGAGTTTAATTCTAAAAGTTTTCAATGTTTTACAGATGACGAGTACAGCATGGGGAGCTTCTTGGCCATTCGAACAAATTCATAAAGAAAGGTAAGACAGATTTTCAAACATTCTATGTTGTCAAATAAATGATGAATGTTCTTAATTCAGCTGAATATCAACTGTTGAATTGATAAGAACGGCCAACTGAAGAATAATTTCTTCAAATCTTTAACTCATTTTTTGGTGATAATTAATTTATTATTTTTTCTGTTTCAACAGCATTTTTCATCTGCTGATTGCTCATTACAGAAGATCAATATGAAACATCTGAATGGAGGTAAATATTTCAACATTATTTTCTTTTTTGTTTACTTTTGTTATGATGATAATAATTTATTCTTACTGAATACCTCAAACAACCCTGGTGACAACAATTTATAAAATAAAAGCCAAAAGGATACTGATTTTTAATTCAATTATTATTAGTTATATTCTTATCAAATTTTGTTTGATGACTCATAGGTTTTTCTCAATACTTTTAATTTTAGACTAGTCCGGAAACAATGTGGCATTGACTAAATTTCAACTTAAACTCAAAAGCATCTTTCAGTCCCAAGGTAATAAATCTTCATAATTTCATGGCATTTTTAACCGATATTTCGATGATGATCAAATTACGCTTGCTTGTATGAAATTCAATGATTTTAAACATATTTCTCCATTGCCAAAAGGATGCTGATTGAAAGCATTTAAGCGTTAACTATTTATTACCTGATGTCTACTAACTTTTTTTTTCTTCTTGTTTAAGATTTTAGATAAGACATAAGACATTTCCGGCATCAATTTTAAGGTGAGTTTATTTTTTTTAAAGATTTTAATGACCGAGAAATATTTAAAATGATGACGCATAGTTCATATGATAAACCATGATCAAATCTATAAGATTTATAGCAACTATGTAAAATTATGGTCTTTCGCTCCTATCTGACAACAAATATTTTCCCTTCAATTTCATGTTTTGCTTTATTTATAAATTTTTGAATGAAAAATATCTTTCCTTTACAGATGCATTTCTTGCTGTACTTAGACGACAAATAGAACAACTAAATACTTGCGTCGAAGGTAATAAAATGTTTACTAGATAAATGTCAATAATTTATCGTGATGACTTTGCTCTCTTGAGCTCCCTCTTCTGAAAACGAACCCCAAATATAAAATATAAACACCATGTTGAGGCATATTTACTGATAAAACTTGTCATACGATATCTCAGAACTCTTTTGATAACCAATCGATTAAAAAACTTTTATTTTTTTCATTCTTTTTTCAGTCATCTTACCAGATTAATTGGATTTCTTATGAATAAACTGTAAACAATATTGAAATATGTGAAGTTCAATAAACTAAAGTTATTAGAAATAAACTGTTTTAATTTACTTGGCACATTGTTTTCATATTACAGCAAATCGATAAGAAATGAGAATTAAAAGAATTTAAATTACAAGGAAAAATAGTCGGGAGGGGAGTGAGTCGTTTTATTGCGATTCTAAATTCCTCAGCGTATCTTATCGAATTCGCGATAAATTACATTACTTAATATCAACGACGGGGAAGGTCAAAAAAATTGATAGATAAGACGATCGTATGATTTTCTATCTACTGATATTTTATTATACATCATATCGTTTAAATAAAAAATTTTCACGTAGATTAAGTAGAGCAACACGTCAATGACAACGCATTGTACTCGCGAGAGAAAAAATGTTTGGTTTCTCTCAAAGATTCGCACGAACTGAACAATAAAGGGAAAAAGTCGAATACGTGGAAGATTTGAGTCCGCAGTTTAATTTTGCTCGCCGATGAATTCGCATCGTTATACCCAGTGAAGAAGAATTTCATATGAGGAATAAGATTTCACTCAAAAGAAATTAGATTAGAAGGAAATTTATATCGAAAGTGAATAAAATAAAAACGTCAGTGAAAGTTTTAGAAAGAAGAGAAGTCAAAAATAATTCTATGAACAATGGCACCAAATAATAATATTCCAACGATCCAGTTAACCGACATTCCAAAACCTAAAATAGCTGTAAGTGAAATCGGTGACACATATCTAAATAAAATTAAGAAGATGAGCGAGTATGAAGTGAAAATCGAAGAATGAGTCAGTGATGAATTATTAAGTGTTAAAATATGTTTTGAGCGATTAGAATTTTTTATCTAAATAATATCCATAGGGGTCTGAACCTCGTGATATTAAAGTTTTTCGATAAGAAATTTCCGTCTGACAAGTGGAAATTTTTATTTTTTTCGATTTAGAACTACGAAGAAAAAAATTAATAATTCACTCGTTCAATGGCATTTATTCGCGTTATGAAGCAATTGTGCAATCAATGTTCAAGAACAAAAGCATTTTTAATTCTATCGTTCATTTACTTCGAACTTCAAGAAATGAAAATTAAAGGCGATTTGCTTGTCGATTCCATTTAATGCTATTTTGATTTATGACCTTTAACACGACACGCATTTGATAATCATAAATCGTAATAAAAACTACGTTTGCCGATTTATTTGTAATTTTTGTTACACAATCCTCTGATATCTATTTTTAGAGTTGAAAAATTTTTGTTTTCAAAAATGTTTTTAGCAAAATTTCCTGGCATTGAGATTTTTTTATACTTTCTGGTTTATGTGATAAATGCCCACAACTGATAGTAACTGCGAAACATGTTTCAAGAATAATAAAACTTAAAAATTTCTTTTTTCTTAAATAGACTTTGTGCAAACCTGCACCGTACTCGACTGATCCTGAAGCAATAGCTGAACGTGAAGCATGCGATTATTCGCAACGAATTAATGTGGATATGGCGAGAAATGGAAATTGTCCACGAAAAGTTCGTGTTTATACTGATGGTATTTATGATCTTTTCCATCAAGGACATGCCCGTCAAATGATGCAAGCCAAAAATGTTTTCCCAAATTCACAAGTTTATCTCATCATCGGTTGCTGCAGTGATGAATTGACTCATTCACTAAAAGGACGAACGGTCATGACTGATGTGGAACGTTATGAAGCTATTAGACATTGTCGTTATGTCGATGAGATTATTCGAGATGCTCCATGGAAGATAAGCGATGAATTCATGGAGAAATACAAAATTGATTTCGTTGCTCAAGATTCGACGCCTTATGTTAGTAATGGTTGCGATGACGTCTACAAAGAGATTAAAGAGAAAGGATGTTTCGTTGCAACCGAAAGGACTGAAGGTGAATTGATAAATATTTTTAAATATTTAATGATTCTAATGTTTTCTTATATTTTAAGGTGTTTCGACATCTGGAATTGTCGCCAGAATTGTTAAAGATTACGACTTGTATGTACGAAGAAACCTCCAACGTGGATATACAGCCAAAGAACTCAACGTATCGTTCTTGAATGAGAAGAAGTTCCGACTTCAGAATAAAATTGATGAAATGAAGCATAAAGGAAAGAAGGTCATCGATGATGTCAAAGGAGATTTTATTCAAAAGTGGGAAGAGAAATCAAATGAATTTATCAGAACATTCTTGATGCTCTTCGGGCGAGACAACTTGAGTCAAATTTGGGATAAATCGAAAGGAAGAATCAAAGACGTCATCCGTCCAAGAAGTTCAAGTCGTGGATCGACTTCATCGAATGAAAATTTTGACAGTAGTCAAACGGATTCTCCACCACCTAAGAGATTTGCTCGTGCCAAACATTATTCCATCACTTCAGACGAAAGTGATGAAGAAACATTTGAAACTGCATCTGGTTTTCCATCAATTTCTTTTAAGATACCATCACCATAAACTTCAAACTATGTACATCATCTCTTGTTCATCCTCGTCGTTATCATCCGTGTTTCCTATTATTAATATTTTCTGTGATAAATGAACCTTCGATGTTCATAATTAAGAGAATTGTTGAGTTTTGAATGATGGAATATTTTATGGGAAAATTTAGAGTTTCAATTTATTTCGTAGTGAAATGGTAAAGTGTAAATTCATTATACGATAGGACAATTATGTTGTGCTATCAATATGCAATAAAAATGATTATTTAATATACTAAAACTATTAGATATTTAATAATTTTAAGGATTATTAAGATCGCCGTGATCTACTTGGTTTCGATGAGTTCAATTTTGGAATATTTAGTGACATGGAATGGTTAAATAAGGTTCAATACTTCTACTTAAAGTCTTGTTGTTTGGTAGTTAAACTTCATTCTAAACTGTACAGAGAGAACATTGTGTAGATATTTAAAAATTGTTGAAAATGGAAAACGATCAACATCAATAAGTTTTGTTCAAATTCGCTGTACATGTTATTCAAAAATTAGGTTGAAAATAAGATCCTGGAAAAGTTGTACCTATTTGAAATATAAAAATAATGTATCTAAATATCTACATTATATTTTAAATAAATAATTTTATTCCAATTCTTAACTTTCGATTGAAACATTGTTTGTTTTTCAATGAATTTCTACAATTTTTATTATTAGGTGTTTGTTTTGTTTTATTTTTAGCATGAAAGTTTTTTCATTTATTGCTACTTTAAGAGCATATTAAACGTCTTTTAATTGAATTAAAGCATTTTTTTTCTTTAGTGTTCATAAACCTTTTTTTTCTTCATTTTCTAGTGACTCAGATAATATGGTTAAGGAATTTATAAGTGAACTTAACAGTTACAATAAGCGATAAGTGATTGGTAATATAATTTACACTAAAGAGATTTGTCTTCTCATTTGTCGTCTAAATCATTAGAAAACCTAATTTGAAAATTCGCCGCAAGTTATCTTTTTTTAAGCATTCTGCTTCAACTTCTTTTAAGAAAATATAAAAATTTTAATTGCTAGAACACGACAGAAATCAAATTAAATCAGCTAGGAAATCTACGAACAGTACAGTATCATTCATGTTTTCAACTATTTGAAAGATATTCTAGATTTTTAAAATTCAACAGATCACTAGCGAGCATCTTCAATGTCCATCTCGGATGGATCTAGTGAAGCCCAGTGATGGAAATGTTGTTGCTGTTGGTGATAAAAATTCTTCATCCTCATCATCGTCTGATGTCAACGATAAATGATGTGCACGTTTAGCTGGTGGTGAATCATGTCTCTGGTCACGCTGATTATCGTAGTGATCTTCCTCAGATAATGACGGACTCATTCCACGAGTTGGGCTCCTTGGATGAAGAGCATCTTTAATTCTTCCTTTCGATTTATCCCAAATTTGACTCAAGTTGTCTCGCCCGAAGAGCATCAAGAATGTTCTGATAAATTCATTTGATTTCTCTTCCCACTTTTGAATAAAATCTCCTTTGACATCATCGATGACCTTCTTTCCTTTATGCTTCATTTCATCAATTTTATTCTGAAGTCGGAACTTCTTCTCATTCAAGAACGAAACGTTGAGTTCTTTGGCTGTATATCCACGTTGGAGGTTTCTTCGTACATACAAGTCGTAATCTTTAACAATTCTGGCGACAATTCCAGATGTCGAAACACCTTAAAATATAAGAAAACATTAGAATCATTAAATATTTAAAAATATTTATCAATTCACCTTCAGTCCTTTCGGTTGCAACGAAACATCCTTTCTCTTTAATCTCTTTGTAGACGTCATCGCAACCATTACTAACATAAGGCGTCGAATCTTGAGCAACGAAATCTATTTTGTATTTCTCCATGAATTCATCGCTTATCTTCCATGGAGCATCTCGAATAATCTCATCGACATAACGACAATGTCTAATAGCTTCATAACGTTCCACATCAGTCATGACCGTTCGTCCTTTTAGTGAATGAGTCAATTCATCACTGCAGCAACCGATGATGAGATAAACTTGTGAATTTGGGAAAACATTCTTGGCTTGCATCATTTGACGGGCATGTCCTTGATGGAAAAGATCATAAATACCATCAGTATAAACACGAACTTTTCGTGGACAATTTCCATTTCTCGCCATATCCACATTAATTCGTTGCGAATAATCGCATGCTTCACGTTCAGCTATTGCTTCAGGATCAGTCGAGTACGGAGCAGGTTTGCAAATTGTCTTAAATGAAAAAAAGAATTGGAATGATAGAAAATTTTGGAAAACGAGAACTAGGTATCAACACAAATAAATTCACATCATATTTACGCTGATTCGGAAGTTAGTTTTGTCAGACAAAGTTAAAATAACATTGAAATACATGAAATAGCATCGTACGATCGAATCATAAGTTCAAAGTTTAATACGACTCGTTTAATGCATTTGTCTGCTTACTTTTGCGTGTTTTTTTTATTTTGTTTGCCTTGGATTTTCTTGTCTGGTTTCATTGATCAAATATCAAGAAATTACATAAAGTTCCGGTGTTTGATGACGTAAGTGAGAATTAATCATTGAAATTTTAAACAAATTATTAATGATCATCCATAATTAATGCGTGAGAATTGAACAGCTCATTTTTAAAATGAATCAATAATTGTAGTAACCTACTTTTGTTTTTGTTCCAACAATGTGACAAAAGTTCTTGTTTCTATAATAAGTCATTGCAACATTTTAACTTACAACATCATTTCCTAATGGGACATCTTTTAAAGAAATATTCGGAACAATGTTATTCGGAGCCATTGTCTCTACACTTTAAATGTTTTATTAAATGTTGTATTCACTTGATCCAAAAAATCTTCTTAAATTCTACTTATATTCGGATATAAACACTTCGATTAGAAGCTTATAACTAAAACATTCCATTCCACGTATTCGATTTTCGTTGCTTTTTCTTCATTTTGAGAGCAAGAGAGCAAACGAAAACTTTCGAGAGAGTAAAATTACGTGCGAGCTTACAAGCAAATTTACGTCATGCAAAAACGTGAATCTTTCTTAGCAACGCGACTTTTAATCAATATCAGATGATCTATTAAGAAATCATCAATTTCATATTTACAACACTAGATCTTGATCTAACTGGTACCTATTTGACACGCATGGACTTGATGTATTTTCTAATAATTCTTATAAAATTTAATTAAAATTTTTCTTAATAAAATATTTCAAAATTGTCAGAAATTCACATTTATATTCTTACTTTTATGATAATTGTAATATTACGCTATCAATTGAAACATGAATGCGCATTAGTTGTGCAACTTAGAAAATTTTGATAAGATTATAAGAATATTAAAAAGAAAATTCCTGTACAACGACTTTTCTAATTTTTTTTGGAAATGTTAAACAAAATTTTCTCCTATTAACAACTGTCTGACAACACCCGAATATTCATGTTATTCGTCATTGTTTTTTTACTTTTTAATACCAAGTCAAAAATAATTTATTTTGGTGATCAAGGTCATGTGGTTATTTCACATCGTCAATTGCTCGCCTTATCAAGCAAACATCTAAACGCGCTTAGTACGTAAATACTAATAATACTTTTTACTTTCAAGTAACATTGCATCATTGCGTTGAGTTTCATTTTGAACTCACACACTTTTTTAAATAAAAGTTTCTGATTGAATAATTTATCCAGTTTTATTGAAATTTGTCCGCCTACAGAATTATTTTCATTGTTTAACTTACAGGCCGATTTATGGGATATCTAATGTAATATTGATCCGATTTCGTGTCGTTATCTTGATAACTGTGATCTATCGAACTGTTGCTTCCGTTAATTACAACATTCACCTCTTCAAGTGAAGAGCTTAATCCATTATTTGGCGTTTCAGTTTTCGAAGCTTCATGTGATCGCTTTCTTGATGTCATGATAAGAATTCTATGTGGAACTTTTTTAGAAATTTATCTGAAATCGAAATAAGTAAATTAACCATTAATAAAAGTTTTCAAATGAATTTATAATTCAACCTCAGTTGATAAAACACAATAAAAGTGATATAGAATAAATAACTTGCTATTATTAAACTCAATTCAGAAATGAAATATTTTGCCAATTCACACTCACTAAATTTCGCGATTCAATTTATTTATTAAACGAAAGAAAATAGATTCAAAATGAAAATGAACATAAGAAACGAAGAGAGTCGTCATAAAAATGCCAATTTAAATTGATTTTGTTAATCATTCAGTTATGTAAAATAGAACGAAAGCAGAAAAATTTGTTGAAATTTGTCGATTCAATTTTTTTTGTTTTTATATTTGTAGTTAAGCCCAAAAATGTGTTAATTCATTTGTTATCTTCTTCTATTCATTAAAGAAACAAGGAAAGTTATACATCGTGTGCTAATTTAATAAAAACTAAAAATATAACACGCCACTGCTAAAATTTATTATCATGAACTCTCATCTAAACCTTAACAAGTTTACTCAATCTTCATTTTATTTTGTAAGAGAAATGACGTAAAACAATAAATCTATTCAATTATGAGTCACTTTGCAAACTGATCTTATAATAGCATGTTGTACGCTCTTGTTACATGAATAAGTAGTAAATATTAGATATTCATTCACTTCATCCATAAGATTAATAATTTATTATTACTAAGTCCGAACTTTCTATTATTCCGTAACTTTAAAACTTTACTTACAAATTGAAATCCGATGTGAAAACAAACACCGGTTGGTTAATATTTATTTATGTTTAACGGGTAATTTTTGTTAGGTCTGATCACTTGTAAATCTCGAGTCTATATGAGACTGTGACGCTACTAAAGGGTGATTCCATGCTCAGAGAGTCGAAAGATCAGCTGATATTTTACTGCTCGTGTTCTCTCAGCGCATGTGCGAAGATTTTGTATGTTTAAAGTCTGCCGAGAAACACTATGTAAACGTCAGCCACATGTTAATGTTTTAATATGAAACTTGTCTTAAGTATGTTCAAAACCGGCGAACGGCTTTTAATGAAATAAAACTTGAAAAGTTCTTCGTGTCGTGCCCCTAAAATTCTCAACCAATCAAAAGTCATTGAAAATATCGTACGATTGATTCTCTTGAAATTTTTCTTTTACATCGTAATATTTAAATACATGAAGGGATCTCATGATGAAGGAATCAACATTTTGAGAACTTTTGTTATCAACTTTCATTTCATGATGGTTCATGAAACTCTAGCAAAGGTTATCGAGCTCATGTGTTTGACATTTTGAGATCAACATTTGAATGAATGGAAAAAAAGAACTTAAATATTAATGTTGCATGTTTCGATACTACATTTCTACTAATCACATGCACAGTTTATTAGAAACAATGTTAGTGTTCAAAAGTTTATTCGTTCTTCTAACAATTTCAACAATTTTCGCATTTAATTTCACAAATTTTTTGAACGATAGCTTTTACGTTTTGAAAGATGAAATTGAAACAAGAGAGATTCAAGATGATATCATCGATCTCATCAGTTCTATTTTAATTAAGTTTAAAGTTTCAAAGGTTTCTATCATCACAGATTCCATTTACAAAGGCCATCTTATAAACACAAACTTGATTGACTCACTTGAATATAAAATAATCTTTATGATGTCGATAAAAGATTCGGAAGCGTTTGACGAAAAGCCATCAGGAAATATCGAGACAATGTTGAGGATAATGAAGCGAGAAATTATCGATGCTTATGTAATACTTATAACAAATGGAATACAAATGTCTAGCTTTTTAAAATTTGCTGACTACTATCGCCTACTCAATTCACAAGCGCTAATTATTTTACTTCATGATTATCGTCTTTTATCGCCAAATTTTCATTACCTTTGGAAGCGAATTGTTAATGTGATTTTAATAAGAAAATGCGAGACGATACATAAAGACATGTATGAGATTTTAACTGTTCCGTTTCCAGAGAAGATTCGAGAAATATTAGTGTTAAGCACAATTAATTATTGGTCACCACTGAGAGGATTTAAATGGAAACATAAAATCTTCGACACAAGAGCGAAAAATAATCAGTTAAATGGTGTCGAATTAAATATCGTTGTTTTGGAACATACACCAACTGTTTTCAAACAATTAGAAGAAAATGAGACTATTGGATATTACGGATTAGAAATTGATTTGATAACTACACTTAGTTCTGTGATGAATTTTTCAACAAACTTTTACGAATCAGAAGATGCGATAACTGAAAAGTGGGGAAAGAAAGTTTCACAAGCGATTTTTTCAGGGATGCTTAATGAAATGGATCAATCACGAGCCGATATTGCAATCGCCGATCTTCATTACACAAGTTTTAATCTTGATATTATGGATCTATCGCTTCCCTACAATGTTGAATGTTTGACTTTTATCACACCAGAAACACTTGGCGATAATTCATGGAAGACTTTGATTCTTCCATTTAGTTTTGAAATATGGATCGGTGTTTTGACGTCGTTAGTTTTAATAAGTAGCATTTTTTTCATGTTTTCAAATGTTTATTTCTTCGCTAGAGGGAAACCCACTGAAAAACTTCAGTACTTTATTAAAGATCTTTTCGACGAATTCTCAGCTTGCATCCTATACACATATTCAATGATTCTGGTAGTTTCACTTCCACGATTACCATTTCGTTGGTCTATTCGAGTGTTAACTGGATGGTGGTTAATTTATTGTCTTTTAGTCGTTGTGGCATATCGTGCGGCATTGACCTCAATTCTTGCTAATCCTCAGCCTCGTTTGACAATTGACACAATAGAAATGTTAGCAAATAGTTTGCTTAAATGTGGAGCTTGGGGGGAACAAAATAAAAACATTTTTCTTTCATCATCCGATCCAGCATCTCAAAAAATTGGGACTAAGGTCGAACACATTGACAATGCTGATAAAGCTGTATGTATTTACAATAGCAAATTTTTATTCACGTTGATTGTTTTCATAATTTTTTTCTTAAAGATTGAACAAGTCGCCCAAGGAGAATTTGCTTATTTTGAAAATCGATTTACTTTGCAACAGCTTCGAATGCAACATGAGCAACAAAAGGATTCTATTCAGAACCTTCATATCATGGATGAATGCGTAATTAATATGCCAATTAGTATTGGTATTGAGAAGAATTCACCATTAAAAGAACAAATTGATAAGTTTATAAGGTATATAATAGAAGCAGGGTTAATTAAGAAATGGTTGATGGATTCTGTGAAAGGTTTTGAATCGAATACAGAGTCTCAACCCGAAGAAGCTTTGATGGATTTGAAAAAGTTTTCTGGAGCATTAGTTGCCCTGGTATGTGGCTACGTTTTTGCTATACTTGTATTTACTATTGAAAAGTGTTATTGGAAATTTATTATTGAGAAACATCCCTATTATGACAAATATTTTAGAGCAATTAAATTGCCTAAGATCAAAAACACAGAACCACAAAAAATCACTAAGTCAAAACGTCCAATGACATCAGATAAAAAAAATCACGCTGTTTTAAACTGAACTTTGTATTCAGTCATCTGTTTTAATCAAACCGGAAATTATGAAAAGATGATTGATACATCACGGATTCTTAAATAACTTTAAGCACGTGTTTTAATGGTTTACGCTTCAAAAGGCAATTTGAGAAGAAAATATTTGTGATTATTCAATGTAAAATAAGGAGAGGAAAATCAATACAAAGCCGCATGAAACTTAAGAATTTTAATCTTGCTCACAACTTTAAAACTAAATTTCTTTGGAAACAACACAAAGCAAGTGTGTAGGCACTTCCTAAATGCAAATATTTAATAAAATATTTTTATTTACCTAAAACTTCAGTTTTCTTTATATTTTAATGTTAAAGTGTTGATTAACTTATTTGAAGTTGAACTTATACTTCACACTATTTGTTATGAAACTTATAAACACATAACCAACATTTACAACTTGAATAAAGCTGAACTTTTGTATTTATAAAAACACAACAATTCGCTACGAAAAAGCTGAAAAAATTCGTAAAACTGTTATAAATATTTGAAAACTATTATAAAATAAAACCGTTAATTTTTTTTCTTTTTAACAAGAAAATTTAAGATGAGAGAAATTTGTGTTTATAGGTTCTCACTTTTAGATATATAGTGGGTTTTGCATCCCAAAACAATAAAATAAAAAATCAAAGTTAAATTGGAGATGGGGAAGCTCCACATGGGGAGCTTCAAATTATGCATGCATAATTTTAAGTTACTCCGGCCGGTGTGGAGTTTCCGACTGTCCATGGACCTTCCGACTGTCCATGGACCTTCCGACTGTCCATGGACCTTCCGACTGTCCATGGACCTTCCGACTGTCCATGGACCTTCCGACTATCCATGGACCTTCCGACTATCCATGGACCTTCCGACTATCCATGGACCTTCCGATTATCCATGGACCTTCCGACTATCCATGGACCTTCCGACTATCCATGGACCTTCCGACTATCCATGGACCTTCCGACTATCCATGGACCTTCCGACTATCCATGGACCTTCCGACTATCCATGGACCTTCCGACTATCCATGGACCTTCCNAGAGAAATTTGTGTTTATAGGTTCTCACTTTTGGATATATAGTGGGTTTTGCATCCCAAAACAATAAAATAAAAAATCAAAGTTAAAAAGGAATTTTTCAAAACTTATACATAACAGCTGATATTAAGTTTTTATTCATATTTACTTATTTTTCAAACATTTGTACAACGCTTAGAAGCCACTATCTATTTTAAGATTAAAAAGATTAAAATATTCAAATGTATGATACATAGATAGTTAATATTTATATTTATTTAAAACTCGTTTAATCTAATGACTTCATTATAAAGTGTCTGCGCAGTTTTAGTTTGCCTTGCCAGATCTCTGCTAGTATTAAATATTTTTGAAGGCATTTGATTATGAGTATTTGGCTGCGCATCTTTGAAAATCAAAGGAAATGATCCAATGGTAATTGGTATTCGAATGCATGGAGTTTGGTGAGGATCATCAACAGTTGCAGATATCTTAATCATATAAGTTATTTGAAACACTTTGCAATTTTGTTCATTTGAAGGATTTAACATTTCGGGAACCATCAGAAACTCTTCAAGTTTTGCACTTTTACCAGATTTAACTCCCGCTGCTAACTTGTAATCCAATCGATACTTTTCAGTCTGCTTGCATGTTGATGGATAGTCGAAATTGAAAGTGTGAAGGCCTTTTAATGTGATTTTTGTTGATCGTACATTTACATGTGACTGATTATTCAATTCGATAGTAATCGGAATTTTTTGACCTGGAATATATCCTGTGTAGGGAATCGAGGCTGACATTAAAAGCGGTGATGATCCAAGACAACAGATAAAGAAATAACAAAATGTCTTCGTGATTTCTTCCCGTTTGGGATATTTCAGTAATGGCATTGCATTGAGATCTTCATATCTGATAATAGTCAAAGGAAGTCTAATTTCCTTATCAAGCTCATGTGGAATGTCAAGCACAACTTTAATTCCGTAATATATTTCACCGTATTTCCCTTCGGTGCTATAAGGAATATTACTTGGCAATTCATATTCAAAAGTATAAATCATTTCTCCCGGTTCTACCAACATTACCATGCCGTGCTTTTTCCCAAAAAGATCTCGTACATAGTGAAAGTATTGCTGTTCTGCAGAACATCTTGTTCTCCCAACGTCCATTTGACATTTTGCAATTCCTTTTATACGAAGTTGTAATCCTGGAAAAATTCGTAAAGAAAACAAAAACAAGAATGATTGTCGTACGGTATTGATCTTAAATTCAGACTTTAAGGCGCCAGTTTCAGATAGATACATATAGGATTGAATTTTTGTTACATTTATGTTTGAATTTTTTTATCTACCTCTTAATTCCATTTTTATTGGTAACGTAAAGATGACACGTCCTATAAATGACATTCATGAATAACGACAACATTACATAAAAAATCACCAACAGATGTTGCATTTTTTTAATAACTCAAACCTGTAATCAGTTGTCCTGGAGCGTAAATTGCATTTTGATTATTGTCCAATTTTAAAGCAAGTTTGCAATTGATTTCGCTCATAACTTTTTGTTTTATGTTTCCTTTTCGTGACTTTAATGTTCACTCATTCACGTCATGTAATGCTCGAGAATAGAATCCAACTGTCTTTGATGGTTTAACGACACAAAAAAAGTGGAACAAATCATAAAAACAATGCGTGTGCGTAGAAAACATCTCGGTAGATGGAAAGGATCCAAAAAATATCAATAACCCAAGATTTAATTGTGTAAATAAAATTTATTTAAATCAAGTAATTTCTATCCTCAATCATTTAGTACTAAACATCTAATGTAAATGAAATAAGTATTTATACAATAATTTTGAATCAATAAGTGTTAATTTATAAAATAGGTATGTCTCTCTTTAAATATTATAATCTTACAATTTTTTAATTTGTTTGAAGCAAGTTTTGAATGCTTTGCATTAGAATTTGTTTTTCTTTGTGACGTAACATATTACAGACCCCATTCTTTTGATTATAATTATAATATCTTCGAGAAAAAGAAGAAAATGAAAAGTTTTGAGATGATCAAAACTATTTATTTGAGCTGATCAGAAAATTAAAATTAAAATTTTGTAAAGTTAAATGAAATTAAATATGCGAGCTTGTATCTTCTTCCTTTTCTTGCAAAATAAAGTGTGCTTTATGGCAATCATCAATGAGAGAAAGAATATCGTAAAGTAGAGCTTTCCTTACGTATTAGGACTAATATCTAACATTATAATATTTATTTAACTTCTTATCGGTTTTCTCACAGAATTATTATTCATTTTATATTTCCTTTCGTACATTTGTTAAATTTATTATTCGTTAAATTACAGATTAAAGGAGATGGATTTTATTTCGAAGGGATTTAAAAGGGATGAAAAATTTTTAAAAGCTTGGGAAATTGTATTTATGTCAATATGGAAAACTTTTTTATTTTTATTTTTTGTTTCATTTTATTAAAAGAGAAATTTTACACCAAAAAATTACACCGTAAAAAAAGCTTTCGCTGCATCGAAAAGCTTTGCTTGATGAAGGCGTAATCGTCATCACATGTTTTATTTTTCTTATTTACAATGAAAATAAAGTAAAATCTCAGCATTAATCATAATCTACGAGTTTCTTCGTAGTACCTAAATATTGGTTTAATCCATCAAAATTTCTATTGTCAATGACAGCAAAAGGAAATCCATTAAAGAAAAGAAAACAAAGTTAATGTGATAACAACCTTAGGAAATGTTCGACAATGTGGTACAAGAAACTTGACCACATTTTCGTAGTTATAAAATTTCATGCACTGAAGCATTCATTATGTATTCATGAAAAGAACTCAAAACATTTTACGAATCATAACAGACTGGCTTGAGATCATTTATAAACTTATCAACCTATTATTATGTGTGGTAATTTTTAAAGGAAGGTTTTCTTTCTATGATTCTATGATTTTTCAGCTTTTCCATCTGACTTTTATTAAGAATCTATTTCCTTAGATTGTTTTTCATTCGAAAGAATCAAATTCACATTTAAACAGTTTCAAGCTCATAAGAAATTCATTTTCAATGTTCAATAGTTCAAGAAACGTTTTTGAACATGTTTTGTTTGTTTTTTCTTTGAATTGAATATGAAAGTTTCATAAAAAAAACTTCACTTAATAAAAAATGATAAATTTTTAAACTCAAAAAATTTGGATAAAATTATTTCTGATGATGGATTCAATGTAGTAAATATTTCCAGCAAATTCTCGTAATTCTAACTTAGCGGCGAATCTTTAATGTTCTTCTCAATTTGAAGCTAAGAACATTATCAACCTAGAAGAATAATAATTCAGAAAATTAAATAATAAAAATATATTTTATCCAAAATACCTAAAGTTGATAGTCTTTGCAGCTAACAAACGATTTGCTTCGGCGGTATCGGGCAACGGTAATAGATTAAAAGCACTCTCGTTCTCATTATCGGTGAAATCGTGCTTGTAGATCTTTGTGTTGACCTTCATGTCTGAGAATGGTCCAGGGAGAACGAAGAAATGAATGGCCAGTGGGTATTGTGTCTTAGACTTTAGTGTGACCTGTTCAAACGAAATAGATGAGTTAAGAAGAATTTTTTAGAGGTACGGGATCGTCCGGATGTTATGTCACACTTTCTGAATTAGTAAAAGATTTTCAATGTTATAAAAGATCTTAAATTTTTGAGACAGAAACCGTTTTCGAGTAAAGACAAGTGACATAATCAAAGGACGATCCCACTTTGTAAATAAATCATCACCTGATAAGTAATCTGACGATCGTTAGATTGATGAACGTCACGCTGCGAATTGTTGATGATTGCTTTAACAATCCATTGGTGATTGAATGCCGAAAAGCGGGTTGTTTCGTAGAACAATTTATGAACATATTCATCTGTCCGATACGGTTTCATTTGAAGATCTGTCATGGAAAAAGACTTTTTCAGAAATTGTCTCAAAAATTTTCGCAAATCGTCGATATGTGGTTTAAGTTTTTCAGTTGACGGAACAGTTGTTGATGAAACACTATTGGTAGAATTAGTAGCAGGTGTTGTGGGATGGACGGATGGAGAAGCCGTCAATTGTCCCTTTCTGCGCTTTTTCTTCTTCTTTATCGAGTTTTTTATGGTTTTAATAACATTCTGACATCGCGTTACTGAATTTTTATCTTGAAATCAATCATAATATGATGTAAAAAATCAGTCAAACCAGTATCCATCATTTTCTTTTCATTATTTTAGCTACTCGCATATTATGGTCAGCAATTGAGATGTGTGTGCATCGCACATCATCTTGATGATCACATAGGAGTGCTTTGAAACATTCTTAATTTAATTTTTAAAATTTTTAAATAACGAAAATGGTTTTCCCTTGTGAGACTCGAAAATTTTACTTTTTTTTTGATAAATAGCGAAAGAAAATGGATTTGTTTAATTAAAATGCTACATTTGTGTGTGTAACATTTTATTTAACTAAAATCCGCAGTAAAAAAATAATGGAAATAAACTCACCATTGAATGTAATCTTTTCATAACTCAAAAGATCGACGAGGCAAGAGAATAACTTTTTCTCTTCATTGTACCTCGCCTCGCGATCTTCCAAAGCGGCCATGACGTCTGCACCAGATTCTAAAATAAATGGATTGTTTATTTGAAATGTTGATGAAAATAAAATTGTTTGTGTTACTCTTTGGATGAGCGCACGATGCTTCATGTTCTTTTGCTTCATGTGTTGGACCATTCCATTGGCATCCAATGATTGAATATTTGCATTCTGTTGGACGTTCTTCACATTCATTACGCTCATGGTGATCCAAAGATGAGCGTGGAAACTCTTGACTGCAAAACTGTTGATGATATTCCGTAAAGAAATAAGCAAAATGAACTTAACTTGATCGTAGAAGTTAATTGAATAAGTGAACCGAATCAACGAGACTTGATTAATTTGCCACATCGTTGCGCATTCAATTAATAACCGATTGCAAAAATGTGTTCGAAGGTCATACTTAGGAGAAATAAATTACCTGACACTCGCTCGGCAGTTCACTGACGGCTTTCTCAACAGCTAAATTACGTGATGCGTTGTTTTTCGAGATTTCAACCCGACAATTGGGACATGTCGCAACTTGATCACGTAACCTTCCATCAGCCAACAAGTGTGTAAAGCATCCAGCACACATGAGATGACCAAGTTGACACTGAAGGGATTAGAAATGATAGAGAATAAGAGAAAATGATGGGAAGAAATTTTTCGTGAGTCGAAATGTGCTTCAATAAAATTAATTCTTAAATTCTAAGTAAGGTATGCTTTTGTTTCAGGTTAGTTTTGTGACAACAACAAATTACCTACGAAATGCCTAAAAAAGAAATTTCATAACTATATAGGAGAAAGGAAAACAAATGTGATCATGACGATCATGTG
The DNA here is from genome assembly GCA_900005825.1 of Clunio marinus. NCBI lineage: Eukaryota > Metazoa > Arthropoda > Insecta > Diptera > Chironomidae > Clunio > Clunio marinus. The sequence goes on from CVRI01000057.1 coordinate 1,955,967, forward strand.
TACAATTTTTCATGACATATATTTTTTGTTGATTGATGAAATTATCATATATATTTTTTCCTGAAATAAAAAATTCAAATATCAATAGAGAAAGAGAAGCGACAACTCAGAAGTAAATTCACTCGACAAATGAATTGAAAAAATAAAACAATTAGATAACAAAACAGACAACGAAGGAAATAAACTTTTTCCCAGCTGAACAAGATGAAAACTCCAAAAAGTTATTTTTGACGCCTTTTTTCTGTTGAGTAAAATTTTTCTTTTGTATTTTTCAGACTTTTCTTTTAGATTATTTTCCATTTCTTTACAATTACATTTCATTTCACACAATTTTCTTATTTGGACATTTTCCAAGTTTTTTTTTGAGGAAAAACATTGGTGAGTGACGCAGGCAAAATAATTTACTTATGTCATGTTATTCACTCATCCTTCACCAATGCTTCCCTCGCACATGTCTCAAGTATATCACTAATCTTAACATCAGATAACTTTCTTCTTTATCTTATGTTTATTTTTAAATAAGAGTAAAAACTGAAATCAAACATATCTTATATTTTCTTACTTTCACAGCGGCAACGTCTTGGCCTTAATTCTTTGAGTAAATATTTGTCTAGTTTTTTTTTTATTTATCATTAAAAGAATCTTAAAACCAGATAACGGAGACGGTAAAAAAATATTTTAAGCCTTTTTTTACATCTACGAATTTTTGAATACAATAGTTTGAACCATAAGTCAAGTAATTTTACTATATATTTAAGCTTTAAACTCCAGAAAGTTTCATCTATGAAACAAAACATTTCAGTCAGTGCAAGTTATCGTACATGTTAGGCATGAAAGAAAGTGCATTGTTGCCAGGTTTCATTTATCATGTCGCTACATTTGAAGTCACTGACATTCACCATATGTTTTCTATGGAGCATTTGTTGATAATCATTAACAATGGAAATATAAATCTTTGAAGAAGGAGAAGAAGAGAGAAAACTGCATCGTGCAGTGATGATAAACAAAGCAAGAGAAAATACCAGAATTACCGTTAATTGATTCATCGGAAGAAAACACGTTTTTTTATATTTTACTATTTTATGTTTAACTCTTTCTCTGAAAATACTATAAGTTGGGTGTTGCTTATGATGTGGTGCCCTTGTGGCTCGTTTTGCACCATAGTAATAATAATTATATACATTAACACAAATGCCACCTTTGAATACCTTTCACATTCTCTAAGCTAAACTACAGAAATAAAACCAATATGTGTATAATTTGCGAAACAATGAAAAAGAGTTGAATTAAGTTGTATGTTTACACGTTTCCACCTGATTTGTGAGCTCAAAATCTCAATTTTGTGTTCTTCAACAAACTTTCTTTCAATGCCATTTCGAGATATTTTCTTGCCAACTCATTAGTTTTGATTTGCTTTATATATATTTCGTGAAGATAAATAAATGGATTTGAAAAACTAATTACCTACTTAATGTTTTTAGCTTAATCTATGAGAGAGAATTATATTTATTTCAAATTATTTCCTAACTTTTGACAAATTGGAGAATAAGGAATTTAATTAAGCACCAGCCTTTCTAAAGCTTTAATCTTAATTTAAGATTTGAATTTTTAAATTAAATTTAGTATTTTTTAATTCGATAATTTAAATTTTATAATTGAAAGAATTTGTCATAATCAGGAAAAATTAAGAAAAACCTGATATTAAGAAAAACCTGATTTTTAGCTTAATCATAACACTTTTTAATATCAATAAAAGTAATAGAATTTCATTTTGTTACAAACTAATGTACTACCAAGCTTTCCTTGTCGTTTCATTTAAATTCAACTAGACTACGCTTGTTGACTTATAATGAGTTGCACAAGAATGTGTAATATAATAAATGTCATAGAGTGGAGTAACAATTCTACAATGTACTTATATCAATTTATTTCTTCATTCAAATCACCACAACTAAAGAGCTGAAGTGCATGCAGTTATTTTTATTTTTTTCATTTTGTTTCTCCGATTAGCCTTCATTTTTTCTTCAAATTTAAATTGTATTTCAAAATGTGAGTGTATTATTGCACTTTTCTACAAAAAAAAACTCATCAAATATCATTTCTGACCCCTCCCTGATTATTGTTCAATCAAAAGAAAAACATTTTTTTCTCAATTTACTGCGCCATGCATAAGTTTGACCCCAATAAGAATAAACAACAAATCTTCAATCCAATTCCCTTCTGTAAAGAAAAGTTTCCGAGCATGGTCGTCGCAATACTTTTATCTCAACATTTTTTATTCTCTCACACACAGTTTTCTTTGTTCAAATACTTAATGAGTTAAAATCTAAAACTAGTTTCGTAGCATATTTTTAAGATTACAACTTCCTTCTCAATTGACTCAAGAAGAGCTCTGACCATGCTTAAAATCATTTAGATCTGACTTTGATGAACGCTAATGTAAATATACACACAACATACCAAAACAATAAAAAACATAAACAACGAAGTTGAAAACATTAAATCAGCTGTCTTCAACATTGGAATCAGCTGCAATGTTTTCCCTTTATTTCACTCATGCTATCTCACTCAGGCACATTGTAATTGCAATCATTTGTTATTGCTTTATCTCCCTCTGATTCGAAGCAGCCGATGTACAAAGAAGCACACAAGTAAACATATTTTGTACCTTGAACAAATTTTAGTGTGGTGTATAGCATGACGTTGTTTTCATATATTTTGAATATTGCAAAAAAAAGATTGAAGAGTTATTCCACGAATGATTTTATATTCCCTAAAATTTCATAATCGTTTTTATAAGAAAATAAAACGATCACGCAGATCTTAAAATACGAATCCATAAAAAAAAAGTTCAACTGAAAACTTTAATGATCAACCTTTGAAATTTTTGATGATATCTTGAAACGATTCAAAAGAAAAAACCATTTACTGAATATGTATGAAAATCAGCTGCGATAAGCGATGTTGCCAAGTTGCACCATTTGTTGTTCTTTTCAAGGGAAAAGGGTGTTTCATGGTTTTTTAAATTATATGCGACGCAAAAGATTCCTTGAAAGTTTCTCAAAGTTGATATGGAGCAAGCTATGGAAAAATCGATAAAATACTTTTCGGAGGGGAGGGGAGAAAAAAGGAAGAAATAAGTTTTGAGGAATTGGGGAAAATAGCTTGCAGTTAAAGCTCGCCCTATCGGGAGGATTTTCTCCACAGCGCAAATGTCATAACGAAAACTTTTCCATCATTTCTCAATGTTATCAACCCTCGCTTCATAAAAGTGAGTAAAAAAACTGGGTGAATAGATTTATTCTGGCTTTCCTTTTCATTTCTCGCGAAAACATTTCTTATTCTTATTAAAAATAAAAATATTTAATGGTGATTTATTTTTGAAACCGTATAGCTCTATTACACTTTATTTAGGTCTTAAAAAATGACAATTTTCCTAGATTTTTTTAAGCAAAAAATTCATAATGACATCATCAAATCATTCAAATTTTCCATACATACTTCAGACATTTCATTCTCGATTCATTTCTTTGTGGTGTTATGTAATGCGCAATAATAAAAATAAATTTTCAGTCACAAACACACACAACAATATTGCTTGCAAACACATTCATATACATCGCTTTTCGTGTTCGAAACGAAAATAAAGAGAAATAAAAATGTGTAAATATAACATCGAGAAACTCTCTGCTCGACTCCACCACACATTTTTTTTTGTTTCATTCTCGAACTGTGTTCAAGGAAAAATCTATTACGTCGCAATTTTTTTCGGGGTTTTCTTCTCTGTTAACTTTGAGGAACACGAAATAACTTGCTTTAAACGGCAATGTTTTTGTTTACTTTTTTTTGTAGCTTATTATTATTCAAAGAAAAAACCATAATGACGAAATATGATGAACATTTTATGAAATTTTAAACTGTCGAGGGCATTGGAAAAAGTCATTTGAAGAGACTGATAATTGATAAGAAAGTGAATGTAACAGAAAGGCGAACTTTAAAGTCTGGGCTATGACATAGAAACAAACCTGCTTGCTGTTTTGTTACATAATTTTCATTTTCCTAATAAAAAGTTTGTAAAAAAAACTCTCTGGGGCTCACTATCTATATAAGTGGGAAAATTTTCAAGGATTTCAAAATGATCGAGTGCTGTTTAAAAAAAACGTTGACGATGAAGGCCACTACACGTTACTGTATAGCATTTAAAAAGATAAAATTTTACTTCCTGTGCTGTCTTTGTGAGCCCTCAAAATCATTACGTTCAAATATATCTAAATATTTTCGATGGAACAACATTTCAAGTCATTCACTTTCCCTGCCCCCATTTCCGTTATGCTTCAATTGACGTTTTAACTTTTGTGCTCATCGTGTCAGACTCCCGAATCTATGTCGAAAACAGAACATGACACAGAAAACAAAACACAAAAGTTAGTCAAACAGTTTGTATTAATCGCGACATCCATCTTGTTTTTTTTCTCTCTTAGTTTTTTTTCGTTATTCAAATTCCCCTTTGTTATTGTTTTGTACACGAGACTTTTTACTGAGTATATTTTCTTTCTCCCATTCGTGTTCTTTTAAGGAGATTGGGACAAGCAAGTTTTTTTTTTGCTTTGCTTTGTTCTTGGTGACGTTGTATGATTTGGAAAAGAATCTTTTGAAAATCAGGTACTTTTTTATAAACTTCACAGCCAAAACTTAAAAGGCTCAAGTGAGACCAATTTGAAATAGAATGGCACTTACTTGATACATAGCCGCGCGAGGCAAATCTAAGCAAACGGCACAGCATAAAATTCCACCTAATCGATTCTCCAATTTTTCCAACTTTTTAACTTTAAGCGAACCTATGTCCAACTTTTGACGCTTTTTCTCAGGCTCATCGGAGCTGACATTATTGTCAGCTGTTTGTGATGATGTTGGAATCGAGATCGAAGCAGACTGCTCGACTGGCGATGCCGACAAATTTTCAACGCGTATTTCTGCCGTAATAATATTTGAATAAGAGCTCGTGGATGGCAAGGTCGCCATTTGAGATGTTGCCACACTTTCAGTCATATTTTTTCTTTTTCTTTTTTTATTTCTCAAAACAAAAAAGGGTTTTGCAGAAGAATAGAAAATTTCTGCACTTAAAATTCACTGATTTTTGACGTTTTTCACTTCAGACAAATCACAAAATGCTTAATTCCCTTTACAAAGAGACCAACTATTTTATTTACTCCCTGAAAACAATCCCACAAATGCCAAACAACAGACAAATGATTGAAATGTGAAGAGCAAAATTTAAAAACGTCTGATATCTTCAGAAACCAAAATAAAAATGAATTGAAATGATTTTGTGCATGTATGCCGCAATTATTGACTTGAATTCGTATGTGTTGATGTTTTCTCAATGCTCATTGTTTTGTTTTGTTTAATTTACAGTGGTGGTCAACCTTTTTCAACCTGTAAGAAATGTGTAAGAAATTTATTTTCCCTTTCGTTTTTCTTTTTCTCGAGTTTCAAATTTTCCATAAAATAATGTTTGTTTACTGAATTTTATTTCCAAATAATCACGAGTGCTCTCGATTATGATGTTTGAAAAATATATAACTTTTATTGAATCTTCAACGAGTAACAATTCGAGATAAGTTCGTCAAACACTTGAGAATTTTTCAAAATTATAGCTCTCTTTAAGTGCGTTGTTTTCTTTTAGTTCAGACATTAAACATAAATCATAAAATCTTACTTTGTTCGTAATTTAACTATCTACACATATCTTCATTAGTCATGTTTGCAGTATTTTAAACAAATGTTTATTTGTGTTCGCGAAAAAGCTTATAACCTAATAGCGTAGGCATTGAAAGAACAAAAGCGATTGATGTGTGTTTGTGAGTCGATTGTTTCATTCTAAGTTTTCATTCAATCGCGTTTGGACGTCCGGAAAGATCTGTCTCTTGAACTTTCGCTTTTAAGTATAAAACGTTTATTAAACTAACATAATAATGGCAATGGAGAAGTTTATATTTACCTTCAAGCTTTCTAAAGGATCAATAATAATCGGTTGGACTAAATTAGTTATAGCTTCTCTTATATCGACTACTTTGTTTTTGGGAGTTATCTTTTCTTCGGCATTACGAGATTCACTCAAAAAAATCTTCACATCTGATGGAAACGATTCCTCATTCAGTATGTATAAAAAGAAGAAACTTTAAATAAACTTTTCTACATCATCGAAACATTTTACAGAATTTTATAGCTACATCATTTTGTTGCTTCTATTTTTCATCGCATATGCTGTCGCTTCTTTCACTTTGGTTGTTGGAAGTATCAATGTGAGTAAATTTAAATGATTCTGTAGATAGTTAAACGAACTAGGTAAATGTGAGGGTTTTTATTGCTTTCTATTTTCCGTATTTTTATTTCTGCAGCATCAGCGTTGGAAAGTTCTGACTTTTCTAATATTCGATGGATTTGTAACATTATTAACGTTGTTCTTGTTCTACGTGACGTTTTTCAACTTTTTCGTACTTCTGTTAATCGTTATTCAATTTTACTTGATGTTCAGTGTCTTCTCATACTGGAAACAATTACATAAAGAACACGAAATACGAATTGAAAATCAAGAACACCGTAAACGAAGTCAACAGAATAATCGCAAGGAACCTGTTGCTATTGCGCCATCAACTGGAACTGAAAGTGAGATCATTACAGCTAACGTGTAGATTTCTTTTAACGCTTCTTCTTTTTAAAAAAATATTTTTAACAAGATTTCTACTAACCAAAAGACTTTTTTGTGCCATAAGATAGATTAAGATAGGAACTTCTTAAGAAAACTTCAAGTGAAAGTGACGATGATTTCGTTTGATTGTAAAACAAGTGATGGCAATGATAAATCTAATTTTAAAAATAAATTTAATTTTTATTAAGAAACATAATTACAAGCATTTTGAAGTTTAAAATGTGTGAAGTTTATTAAAATAAAAAAATATTGTTCTTGTCTTAATGTTAGCTTCATTAAATTATCGTGTAACTATTAACAACGAAAAATAAAAGTTTATTGTTTAATCGATTTCGGGTTGATGTTAAAGACATTTGTAAAAAATGGAGGAGTTGGCAAAGTTTTCTGTTATAACAAAGTGAGTGAGCATAAGTAACTGAAAGTATTTGAATCTTCATTATTTTATACGATCTTTAGATGGATTAAGTTGAATGAGGTCAAGAACGGCTGGTTTGTTGGAAATGATGCAATTGCTTACAACCTTGGAAGTCATATTGTATTCATGAACTTAACTACTGGTCTTGAAACATTTTATCGAGCAGATTTAACTAACGGAGATGGCGTTTCATGCTTGACTGGCCATAAAATCTTCCCGATCTTTGCTTTTGCTGAAAACTGCTGGAACGCCAAAATCTTCATTATTTCTTATCCGGATTTTACAAAGGTCTCTATTCTTGAGAGTAAGTTAAATGGAGTAAAACAAAAGTAAAAGTTTAATCGTTTTCAATTAAACTTTAAGGCAAGGGGGAATATATTTTCATCAGTTTAGCATTCTCAGAAACTGAACATCTCATTGCATTGACGGGAATGCCTCATTATAAAATCCAAGTTTGGTTTTGGCGGACACAAGACATGTTGATCAATGAGAATTCTGAACTCATCACTGACAAGCAAAGAATCACCTGCAGCTCATCGCTGCCTTTAACCGTTGCACAGTTTGCCTTTTCGAAGGGAAAACTTATCGTTTGGGAAGTTCATGGAACACAAAAGTTTTGCAAGCTTATCAAGCGAAAGATTTCTCTCGATTTTGACAAATCAGATGGACCATTCCAAGAAGTTTACTCGATTGAAGGCAACATTCAGATTGTGAATAGACATGGTGACATTTACTATGTCATTCCATCGTCCAGATCTGTGAATCTTATAACTAAAAGGAATGGAAACAAAGGAGATTTCAATTCGTGCATTGCTTATATTCGAAATGGAATTTTAGTTTCGGGACCTGATGGAACTTTGAAGTTTTACAAAAGACAGAAATACGTTTGGAATGAGATGTTTCAGATCTCAACATCCGATGCTTTTATCACTCTTAAAGGATATCATGACAATGAGACAGCTATTGGCATGACAGTCGATGGAGGAATATATAAAATTCATCTTTTAGATGGTGCACCAAGTGTGGGTGGAAATAACCGTCTTGAAGGCGAAAAACTTTCAATGACAAAAATCAAATCTTATGATGCTTCTTACTCATTTTTTGCAATGATTTATCCAAAAGGAGAATACTTAGTAGCTGTAAAGACAAGCAATGAAATTTTCTTGGAATCAGTTGAAACTGGCGAAAAAGTTGCAAAAATTAACATTGAAAATCAAACAATTATTCAATCTAATCCTCGATTACCTTTCATCGCTGTTGGCAATAGTCATGGTGATGTGACTTTCATCTCCTTGAATGACCCAAAAGCTCCAAAAGTTTTAACAGAATTTCTACTTAGTCGACGCTCTATTAAGACATTGAGATTCTCGCATTGTGGAGATTATCTCGTTGCAATTGATAATGAATTTAACATTTTCGTGATCAAATGTAGTATCGGTGAAACAATGAACATCATGCATCACTTCAAAGAGAGTTTAAACATCGTTGAATTCTTTGTTATCGCAAGTCAAGAAAAGATTGAGCTTTTGTTACTTTGTTCAGCGAATGATGATTCATTGAATGGAAATCAACTGGTTCGGATTACAATTCTCAATGATGACGACAAAAATATTTTCAAAAACGAATGGAAATTGCCAAAATTTTATATGCAAGTTCTACCTTTTATGATGTCCACGTCAAAGTTCTATGCAATCAAGAATGGTTCTTCTTTACTCGAAATCATTGAAATATCAGAAGAAGATAAACTTGTTGTGGTTGATGTCATTGACACACCACATCAATTGAGACATTTAGAAGCGTTTAATGATGGAAGACATTTGATAACATGGGGAATGGATGGAATTGTGGCTGCTTATGATTCTGACAATAATCATGCTTTGTTAACGGCTTTTGTAGCTTGCAATCGTCATAACTTTGGAATTAAAATTGCACATGTTGATGCAAAATGTAAATACGTGGTGGTCATAGATCAGTCTGGAAATCTCATTTGTTCAACATTAAATGTCGAAAGATCACTAGAATCTTATCAAAATCTCATCAACCTAATTGAAAATGATGAACAAAATTCAATTTATTTATTTTCGCAAGACACTTCTGGTGGATTTCCGGGACTTCAAAAAGAACATATTGGAAAAAAGTTTACAGATCTTAAAAGTGAACAAACATATCAAATGGAAGCCAAAGAATCAGAAGAAACAAGGAAAATACTTTTTGGAAAATTAAAACGACTTCGATCACAAATAAGAAAAATGCTTGACGAGAATGAAATCTGCCCAGAGGATGAAAGACTTGAAATTCAAGATTTTAATTTGGATCTTGTGACAGCGGAACAAAAGGAAAGTAATGCAAGAGAAGATCGCAATCATGAAGAGAAAAAGATGATGGATTACATTGAAGCACAAACAGTATTGAATGACTGGATTATTTCAAAATGTTGGAATCCAATGGAAGTGAAAGGAGCGAAATTACGTGGAATGTTCATAAATATGTTTGTCGACAACTATCCTCTGCTCCCAGAAGTTAAAGATAAAGAAATGGAACGAATCGTGTTATTACGTGCTGTTGAGAATTCGGTTGCTCTTGAAGATACTTTCTTGCCATGGCGACCAATTCCAACAATGTAAGTTAAATTCCCTCATTAATTGTTCATTCATTTCAAAAGATATTTTTCAGGGAATTGGAGAAAGTTTTAGCGAAAGAACCGGGGATGTTTGAACTTAACACAAATGACATGACACAATTTACCGAGCATGTTAGCAACTTAATGGGAACAAAAAGTTATAAGCAAATTAAAGTTTCTCCGCTTCATTATCAACAATTAGATGTTGTGACATTTCACCAAATGAGAATCGAAAAGTTTTTGATACATGTGAGTCATTCAAAATGGTTATGTGGGTATAATAATAAATATTTATTGTTCCATTTCAATTTTTGAATTATCTACAGAAAGAACAAGTGGCACTTAAAAAAGAATTTAATAAAAAATTTGACGCATTGCATCGAATGAAAGAATATCAAATTGATTCTATTCGATTTAAAAATGATCGGCTGAGACATATTCAAAGTGAGATGAGAATATTGGACGAGATGAAAGGATTGAAACTTGAATCGATGCCACAGATTCTTGATCCTGACTTTCAACCAGATGAAATGCCCGATACTGTAATTAATGTTATTGAATCAGAAGTGTGCGTATCACCATATATTTCTCCGAGTTATAAGAAAATGCTAGAAGATCAAGAAGCAGCACGTGAGAAACGTCGTAGAGAACTGGAGGCTGATGATTTTCGTGACCGTGCTTTAGATGCAATGATGGATGGCGTATTAGAGCACAAGTGGGAAGATGAGATTAAAAAGAATCCAAAGAAACCGGATTGTTTAATCAAAAATAAACCGCGAGATGATTTAACAGAGATGGAACTTCGTGATGTAGATGAATACAATCAAAAAGTTAAACAAATACTAACGGAACGGGATAAATATCGACGCATGTTGTATGAAGAGCAAAAGCTTTTACAATCAATACTTGATGATGAAATTCATAATTATAACTACAATCTTTGTAGTTTAATGATGGAAAAATTAAAAATGGACATGGTTATTGAGCAAGAAGAAATGAAATTGCTTTTAATGACACAATACAACTTCCGAAGAGTTTCATATCAGAAGAGAGAGATTGAAATTCGTTTAAAAATGGAGCAAATGAAAGTGACAATTGAAGGTTTAAGCCATCTGCAGGCTGATTTGCAAGATTGGATTAAAGATATAAAAACTAACTATGAAAATCTTCAGATGAAAGATAAAACATTAGAAAGACAGTTTAAAGCAAATTTTAATGAAGCCGCTCCTGGTGCACCTGTTGATCAAGCTTTCAAATATTTTAAACGAAGACCAAAGCTCCAAATGCGAGCTCAAATTACATCATCAATATTACTTGAAGTTGCTAAGCGTGTCTCTAGTAAAAAACAGTGCCATCAAGTTACACTTCTTCCCCCTGAATGTCTTGAATATCTTCACGGCATTGATTTATTAGATCTAGTTTCAAGTTCAACAACCGGCATTGATTCAATTTCATGGCAAATACTTTGTAAAATGCGTCGAATCAAAATTGAGAGTGAATTCAAAATTAAAAGTTTGGGTTTGCAATTAGCAGATGCTGAAGCTACGCTTACTGCTTATACTAAGGAAACAATTAACAAACGCAACTACCTGCAGTCGATTGAACGTTCACTTGTTGAATTGAAGGAAGCCCGTGAAAATGATTCTATAAATCGTTATGTTCAATTGGTAATGAGACGAGGATTAATTGAAATACCTCTTACTGGCAGTTTTTCAGACTTTAAAGACAGCGTTTTGATCCATCGATCAGATGTTGACGATATTAATCGGATTATAATTGTAACTTTTAATTTCCAATACAATTTTTTTGATTCTTATTTATCTTTAAATTTATTTATATTTACAGAAAGCTGGCATGAAAAAGCTTCGAGCTTTGGAAAATGCTGCAATGTTTCGCCGAAAGATTTCAATGAAAGAATGGGAGCATAAAGTTTTGAAATTGAAAGTGTGTGAATTGAAAGAATTTGTCAAGACAATCGAAAAATGTAAAATCACTAAAGAAGTTCAGCAATGGTTGAAACGTGAATGGACTGAAGATTTAAGTGAAAATTCGTTAAATCGTCACATTGAAAATTCAATTAATGCACATGAGAAGATACTCAATGATTTGTAAGATAAGTTAGATTTTTCAGAATGATTTTACTTGCTTTTTTTTTTTCATTTCAGAATGCAAGAAGATTATTTATTAGATAAGAAAATTACGAGAAAGAAAATGGAAACTAAAGATATCGACGATCAAATTCAAAAAGTGAATATTGACGTGTCAGAAAAGAATCTCATGAGAGATATCGAATTTGAACGTGAAGAAATAAAAGCTGCAAAGGAACGAATGTTGATAATTACTGAAAGAGCAAAAATTGTTCGCCATATTCAATATCAACATTCAAATCTCTTACAACTCAATACATTACTAGAACTACAGCGTTTGAAAACTTACCCAACATTGACATTAAATTACTCTGGAAGATATCAGAAAAGCTATCCTTAAGTTTTGCCTATTGAAAGACCTTCAAGCCCATGAATTGTTTATTTACGGAGGCCCCACCCTAGGGTGACGGGCCACCGTATTGGATTTACGCAAAATTATTATTTCAAAAAACGATTGACTATTTTGAATACCTATATGCAAATAAAAAATTGAAATTTATCTCGAAAATGAAAGGAAATCTTCATTAATAAAACTACAAAAAATATACATAGCAATTATAGAATTAACGTGCATTCAATTGAAATCATATAAGAAATAACTTATGTTTTCAGACTTTTCTCGTCAATTTAAAGCGCTTTTTCACCTTGCGATGAGATTCTTATGCATGAATAAGAATTCGTTAAGTTTAAACAGTAAGCGGGGCAAACAATGTTGAAAATCAAATCCCAAATTGTTTCATGGACCCTTTTTTTTTTTTGTAAACAAGCCGGCAGGAAAACAAATATCTATTAGGATAGTTTCCCGATTTCCACCAGTCAATTTAAATCATATAAGCTGTAAATGTTGAATAGTATAAGAAAAGTAGTTTGTGTTTCCTTTTTTATATTTGTAAATATAAAAAAACTTAAGCATATTGATTAAATTGATTGCTTTTAAATTTTTTATTCTACTTAGATGTTTACGAAAATGGCAAATTCTGAAGTTACGAAGAAAACGCTTAAAGACTTTGGATACGGTTTCAACAGTGAAGGAAAGCTCCGTCAACTTGACGTTGAATCAGGAGAAATAACTGATTTGCCTTTCGTGTTTGAAGTGAGCAGCTCAAGAGCTGAAAACCAACGTCATTATGAAGCTTTAGGTGATGCGATTACTGAATATGTTTACGAATTGATGGACAAAAATGGGATGCATCGTATTTATCTACCAGAAAATCAACCAGAACCCAAGGCTACTTTCATATTTTCTTCGAAAAAGGAACTGAAGGATGTAGACAAACTAATGGTAATAATCCATGGGTCTGGTGTTGTACGTGCAGGTCAATGTGAGTTCTCTAATATTTCTGTTACTTGATTTTTAAAAAAATTATTTGTAATAAAATCTTTTCTTTAGGGGCACGTAGTCTCATCATTAACCATTCATTGGATTCTGGATCCATTTTGCCATACATAAAAAAAGCTCAAGAGCAAGGCTATGAAATCGTTGTGACTAATACTAATGACAATCATCGCGATGGAAAAATCATACAAGATAGTGGATCACCCGATGAACATGCAAAGACTGTTTGGAGAAAAATTGTTCAGCCAGCAAATGCGAAATCAATTGCTGTTGTTGCACATAGCTATGGTGGCCACATTAGTAATGTTTTAAGCAAGATGTTCAAGGAAGATTTTGATTCAAAAGTATTTGCTGTAGCTTTAACGGATAGTGTTCATGGCGGGGGAGTTAGTTCACGATTAGCAGACATCGGAATCAATTATGTTTCATCTGACAAACCATTAGGATCACCTGAGAGAAGTTACAGCAATGATATGCTAAGAGTATCAGCTGGACACCCAAAACATGAAATGACTTCTTATTCATGCATGGAAGCACTTTTCGAATTTTTGGATAGAAGATTTAAAATTGAAGGAGGAAAAAATAACCAGGATAACTCTTCTGCAACAGGATTTAAAAAGCAAAAGACCGATGAATTGTAAATGACTTCAAAAAATGTTAACTAATAAACTATTTGGTGTGTAATATCGTAAAATATGTGGTAGTTATAAATTGTTTTCAAATTTCATGTGTTTTTGTATTTAACGGCTATGAAATATTCAAATGAGGACACAAAATTCCCGCTCAATTCCTTAACTTTAGAACAGAAATTTCAAAATTTAGTACACAACATGAAGAACACCATATTTAAGAATTTAAATTTGTTGCTTCTAATCTAGTTGCTTTCTATCCTTATTTTATGTTATAAGTAATATTTAAACAATCCTGTGCATATACTGTGATTTGCAATACGATCTAAATATGGTAAAACTCTGTTACAAAGTAATATGCGATACGACATAAAATTTTTTTTTTCACATGTAAAGGCCTTATTGGAACTTTTGAACGTCAATAAATTTATCAATGTTGTAGAAGATTATAACATTATCTCTCACGAAAATGTTCCAGAATATAACACTATTCTAATTGAGGTAAATCATATTTTATATTTTTCGATATCAATTTTAAATCTCAATGATTATTTTGAATTTTAGGATTCTTCTGTTCAATTTAAGCACGCAGCAATTGCTCATGATGGTCGTGGTCTTTATCGTATTATAGATTTGTGTACAAAAGAAACCAGAATTAAAATTTCTGGAGATTCTACTTATGAGTTACTCGACCCATTGAAATTTTATAACTTAAACCATGGAGATAAAATCAAGTTCGGTAATGTGGAAACAAAATTCCTCTCAGATGAAAACGCAGTCCTTAATACACTACAAATTCAGAATTTCAATTCATCACGATTAGTTCTTCAAAAAGAAAAGAAAACTTTTTTTGTTCCCGAAACACAAGTTACAGAAGATTTTCATAATAATAACTATAATGGTGAAACTGAGATTTTTCTCCCTGAAACAGAAATTTACTCAGAATTATCAAAATGCAGCCGCTCTCCTTCACAAGAATCTGTTCTTGAGATAATTAGTGAGAATGTGGAAAAAAGTAAAGATCCTTTATCCCAAAATTTGTTCGCCGATATTTCTATTGCTACAAAAACATCTGAATTAAATACTATAGATGAGGATGATGGGATGAATACTCCTAAATTAGTTTCACCATCAAAAGAATCAAAGAAGTGTGAACTGGTTGAAGATTCAGACGAAAATTCATTAACGCCTGATTTAGATTCATCTTCGTCACCTAAAAATATAAAAAATGAAAAAAAAGCATTCATATTTGATAAATTGCAAGCAAATTCTTCAAAAGTAAACGATTTTCTTGTTCAGAAAAAGAAAAACCAGTCAGCTGACAATGATGAGACGCAATATTATAATGACAGTTCCACTGATGATGAAAGAGCAGAAGTCAAGGTTAAGGAAAACTTATTTGAACAAACGCAACCGTTGTTCATCCTTCGTCGAACTACAAGAAAACATGAAAAGGAACAACAAGCTATTAAACCTAAAACTGTGTCATTGAAAGAATTTGAAGAGCTTGAAAGTAAAACAAAAGTTTCGAACAAATTTTCTTTGGAGACGCAACCAATTTTCTTGCAAAATTCAAATAGTAAAATGTCGTCAGTTACGAAAACTAAAAATCGTATTTTGCTGTCATCATCTGAAGAGGAAGATACAAAAAAAGAAATATCAGGGAGTATCATTGCAGGAGTAGTAATCCAGAAGAAAGCAGAAGTACAAAATATTTTGGAAACAGAAAATTCCACTGGAGAATGCTGGTCACCAACATTAAGATCTCCACCATCTTCTGATAGTCTGCTCATAAAAGATATGACTACACCAGAATATCTTCCAAAATTGCCATCTGACTCTCAATTCGATGAGTTCCTTGAACTGGTCAATAATACTGGTGAGTCTGACTTGTCGTACTTCGATGATACGATGAGATCAGATGAAAATATCGCAGATGATAAAGAAAATTGTTTCGAACATAAGGAAGAAAAGTTAACAAGCGTTAATGAGACTGAAAGAGCTGCAAAACGTAAGAAAATCCGTCGTCGAATTATGAAATACATAAGTTCTAGTGATGATGATGATGACGGGCCTTCAACATCGAAAATTCAAAAAACTGCTTCAACAAAGTCAGTCAAATCAAAACCATCACTTAAGGCACGTAAATCTAATTCAAAAATTCTTCAATCAAATAGTGACGACACCCGAAAAGAACTGCCAAAAAGGTCAGCAACACCAAAAAAACAGATATCGATTTCATTATCAAATATTACTAGTGCAAACCAGAAAGCAAAATATCACGGAATTGGTGAAAATTTAGGTTGCAAACTCGTCAAAAGTGTAATTGATGCTGATATCCTTTTGACAACGTCGTATACCAAAACAACCTCTAAAATTCTCGCTGCTCTTTGTAAAGGCATTCCTATAGTGACTGAGCAGTTTCTAATAGCATCAAAGGAAGCTGGAAAATTATTAAATCCTTATGATTATTTCATACCTGATCAGAAAGTGGCTGGCGAACACTTGTCCTTTAAAGATTTCATATTCACTTCAAAAAACCACAAACGATTCACAAACACTTCCGTTTATGTGACCTCAAAATGCGTCATTCCATATCTTGAGACTAAAGAAATTATTGAAGCTGGAGATGGTGAAATTATCACCGATTTGAAGCAAGAACCAAAAAAACAAAATTTTATTTTCATCCACAACATCATCGATGAAAAGGAGATCAAATTTTTATCGAACAAATATCCTTCTGGAACAAAAATCAGAGATGTTCATTTTTTTAAATCTATTGTTCGACCAAACTATTCTTAAAATTCTTTTTTTAATAAATAAGAAGATACATTCAAATTTTCTTTTTTGAATACTCATTGATAGGATTTAATTTTCAGCTTCCATTTAAAATGATTTTCGTCTTCAACCACCTGCAAAACTTCATTTCCGCTTCTTCTTAATATTCCAATTGATGAAGTAAATAATTAAAATCATTCACATTTGTTGTTACTTTTAACTAGGAGATCGTTAAAATTCTTTACAAGATGATTTACAGCATTTTAAGGTCAACGGCACTTTACGTCGTGTCGGGATGCGACCATAAGTATGTTGAACAAACAACTTTAGCCTTCCGTGTGAACTTTCGGCTCTCAGACGAATTGCATCCTACGATAAAATGCATTGCGTGTGACTGTTAAATATCTTAATGCAACATGAAATGGTCAAAATGTTCAAGGCAAGGTCGGGATTCTTAAGAAACTGTAAAATCATTTTCCGGTTGAATCAATTCCGGTGTCAGATTTCATAAGAAATGAGTGCGGTGTAACTTTTAATTTTAGTTTTTATAGAAATCTGGTTCTATCCATACAGAAACAAATTGGTTTTTTTTTCATTTGAAATTGAAACATAAATATGCTGATATGAATGATTTTAATTAATGAAAAATGATGCGACTTCCGCGACCTGTGTGGGCCCACCACTGAAATTGTTTTTATGAGTGATGGCAAATTAAGAAAATAAGAAAGAATCAACTTTGTTGACGATTCCTTAAGAGGTCTGTTTTTGGCAACTCACATTTTGATGAACTTTAATAGAATTATGTAATAAAAAATATTTGTGGGAGATGAAAAAAAATTGTTTTTTCACACAGTCGATATAAAAGCCACAAAATGTTTAACTAATATGAATGTCAATTAAAAGACTTTTAAATATTCAATCATATTTCAAGCGGATATTTGGTTCGTCAAACAATTAAAAACCTTTTTTAGAAATCGTAACTAAAAAATCTGCTTTTACTAAAATAAATTATTCCCATGTCCTAAATATTTATCTACTTCAAAAAGCATATCAGACATGACCAGTTCTATCATTTTTGTGAATTATTTTCAACCCCCCAAAAAAAAACATGAAAAGTCATAAAACCACAAAAAGCAATCATCAGTTGTTTGTTGGATATCTATTTGTAGTATACTTGGACAGGTGCAACATTCTCTTATTCCATTTCAGTAATGAAACTTCTTCGGATGATTTCATTTGCTGTTTGCATATCCTTGACCATTTTGAATTAATTCTGACTAATATTTTCCTTATATATTCAACCAAAGCCTTTTCGTGCCTGAAAGGAGATTATGTTCAAACAAAAACAAAACTTTTAATCCTGGAAATATTAAAATATTAAAATGAAAACATTTTTAAGTCTCGTACTAACGATTGAATAAAACATAGGAACATGTTAACAAATGGCATATCATTTGGATAAAATGTTTAAAGGATTTATTTCTCCGAAAGATTGTAAAGGAAATAGAACTGAACATAAATGTAAAAAAGTTTGAGCAAAATTAAGTTAAATGGTGAACTGAATTGCGTATATATACGGAAAATTACATTCATAATTAATTAGTTGAGGTTCTTCGAAGACTACACCGTCAGTTCAATACGGGAGCAGGTGTTTATAAGCATTCCATAATAAATGACTTAAGTCACCATCTCCATCATCACTCATTAAGAAGCCATTTTCATGATTAAAAATAATTCCATCGCTCGACATGAAATTTTCTCTTTGAAATGATACTCTTATCCGTTATGATGAGTAGAAATTAAGTAAAAGCTTTTATGTAATTATTTACTTTGATACATGAGCTCAAACCCTTTGACAAATTTCTTGATTTACGAAAAAAAAAGATGAAATGCTTCATTGACGTTTCTCGTCATCTTTGATGTTTTCATGACTTTTTATGATGATGAACATTTTACCAACCATTCATATACATATAATCGCACAAAAGATTTTTCCTCATATATTTTTTAATAAAGCAGAACGATGTTTTCTGACAAACAAGGAGTAACATGAAAGTCTTCACAAATTGACATCATGCTGGATCAGTGAACGTTGACGGTTTTTAATCTTCGGTCATAAACCCAAGAGCAAATTTGTCACAGTTTAATGAAGAAATTTTCACCTTCTGAGAAGCTTCATGAAAACTCGAAAAAGTAAAAATAATTCCTAGAAAGGCGTGCCAGGGTTTCACAAATCACAATTTCATGACAGTTTGTGTCGGTGGAAATGACGAAAGAAAGAAAAGAAAACAACTTCAATGTGTTGGAATTTTCTTTCTTGTTGGTGGAGGGATTAAAGAAAAATCACGCCCCATCTTAAAGTTTACATCTTTTCATAAATTGAACTGATAAGAAATTTTCAAGTTTAGATATTTCATTCACTCACTTGTAATGTTTAAGTTTTTGATTTTTATTTTTTTATTATTATGCTTCTGTACCTCAACAATTATTCTAAATAAAATTAAGTTTTCTTTTCGAAATTCTAATTAATTGCATTTTATAAAACATCAAATGTAATTAGTGGCAATGGATGAAACCTTTTCCCTGGGCTCTTTCAGTTTATGTTAATTTTCTTCATTAAATGTCAGATGTTAACAATCGCATCATTCTCCATTGTATTTTTTTAACAAAATGAAAACTGAGAAAATTGAATTAATTTATTTCTGTTGTGAAATCTCGTTGGCGACCAAAAATGTTTAACACGTGAGAAGTGATGTGTAAATAAATGACAGGAAATTAAATTGAACCAAACAAAAAACCAAAAGCGAAAACTCTGACTTCATCATGATACATGTTGCAAAAAAATATTGAAAAGAATCACTTCCAACACGTTTTTCATTATTATATTTTCACTCGTTTTTCATTCTTTCTGTGCCACCCACGCAACACTTTTTTCACTGTTTAAATTTCAACAAAAAGCTTGAGAAATCTCTACGGAAATCATCTCATGGCAATAGCTTTTGTTGCCGTATCAAATTTCCACTGTAATTATTTAACCGCAGAACTGAGAAAGAATCAACCCTTGAATTGCCCGAGAGACATTTCAATCAGAGAATGTGACGACATGACAATAGAGCGGACAAGATTCAAATGTGAAAAATCTGAATAATTAAACCGAGAGATGTGCATGTTTCATACGAAACGAAAGGGTATCATTTGCATTTTATGTGCTTGTTGTATCTTCTAACAGATGATTCAATGAGTTTGTATTGCATGTTCTCTTATCATTGATTTTATGTCAATCATTTAAGAATAGAACATTATTTTTTTTAGAAACTGACATCAAAAACTACAAAACGTATGTCTGAGGTTTCAATGAAAAGTTATTCAACTTCCCTAATGATTATTTTCTATTGCGGTGGTATCATGTGAATCAAGATTTTGATCAAAGGGTAAATAAAAAAAAACAACATCTTATTCCCCTTTCGATTTTTTTATGATTTTTATATGAACTGGAGATGAAAAAAATTATTTCAAAAACTCGAAATCTTAAAAAATCTTATTGATCATAAACACTTTACTTCCATAAAATAAATACGACCTTGTCAAATTTTGCAAGATAAATAAATCATAAAGTTTTAGGAAGATTTTGTAATCATTTTAAAAGACATGCATGGTTCGTGTGTGGTTGAATAAATTGTCTAATTACTACCTATAAATCAAGATAAGTTTCTGACATTTCTCTCAGAAACCCTTTTCATATGCCACATATTTGTACATCTACCACGCTTTGATTAAAAATTGTACACCAAAAATGTTTGTCTTCTTAACCCTTTCATGCTGTTTCAGTTTCGCCACACATGTGGTGAATCCTAATTGTTCTAATTAAAAATTGAGTGAGATAAGTGAAAAACAAACAATGTTTTTATACCTAAGATTATGAAGCTTAGAAACGAGAATCTGAATGAAAAATTAAAAGCGATTTTTCACTTACAGATGTCGACCTGAAGTCCGATCCCCAAATCGACCATCATCACCATCAAATCACATAAAATGTTTGTGGCAATAAAATGTAAACTTTATGTGCATTTAAAGCAAGAGAAGGAAGAATGAAATAAAAAACACTTTTCTTCAATAAAGGCTATCACAATCAATTTAATTGATGACAACAATTTTTTAACCATCATGTGTATGTGACTTCTGTGATGAAATGTTCTTTTTTTACTAGAGGGTCATGTATGTGGAAAAGTTATTCAATGATGTTTTACTTTTTACGTTCTTGGCTTTGAAAACAAAAACTCCATGTTACTAAGTCTTAAGTACACCCCACACAATTTTTGGTAACACAAAACAGTTGGTGAGGGTGACAAAGTTTATTATTTACGTTTCAAGTGGACAAAAAGAAATATAAAGATTTAAAAGGTGTCATGTTTCAAGGAACAAGATCAGTACGGTAAGTAATATTGCCATCAGCAAGGCCATCAGTATCTTAAGTGGTTTCTGAATAAAACATTTTTTCTTTGCAATAAATTCCCAATGACACTTCCAATAAAAAAAAAACAAACTGCATTTCATCAAATTTGATTTAAAAACCATACCAAACATTGAACTGTCTATAAAGATTAATGAAATTTGTATCAAATTACCAGCATAACTAAAACAAATGAATATTTTTAAATAAAATCAAATCCAACACTCAATTAAATATTTTGAAATTGTTTTTCCACTTATTAAAAGTAATTAAAAACATTTGCAAACGACATCCAAACGCTTAACTACAAATTATCTTCCTCGATCTTGATACAATGTTCGAGTTTTAAAACCATTAGAGTTGGAAGAATTTTTATTATACAAATTCATATCAATTAAACGAAGCCCTCATGAGATAAATTTGTATGATAAAACCAATTTCACATTTCTTATGCTACCAAAAAAAAAGAAGAAAATCATTTGAAACGAGTATGACACACATATAGACGAGCATGCGAGAGAATCTGATGAAATGTTTAAGATAACAATAAACTAATTGGCTTTAATTGTTACTTGTAGAAAAAAAACTATCAGATGGAGAATTGAAAAACTGGGACATGTTGTCATTCACAAGATATTTGATTGATACTTATTAAGGCAAATGAAAAAAAAAAAAGTTGGATTATGTTTGGGAATCTGACCCAATGCGATCCCGTATCGTTCTCTGATTTTATTCTTTTATTTGAAGTTGTATTTGTTATAAATATACATTAATTAATTGAAGGAAAGGATAAAAAAAAAGCTTAATAATGACAAAAATAACAAAAATCAGTTAATTAGCTCAAGACAAGAACCATAAACTTTAACAGAATAAAAATCATTGCCAAAAACTTTTAAAAATGAAACATTTGAGTTTAAGTTGTAATTATTGATAAAAACACTGAAGAACTTAAGTCGGTTTGAATGATAATTAAGATCAAGTCTCATTAAATTATCAATTTCTAACAAGTTTACATTTAAAATTTTGAATCTGCAAATTTTCTTGCTGTTTATGAGAACACAAGAAATGAGTGCTTCAAGCTCAAATCCTTCGACTGATGTGATCACCTCAAGGTTACAGATATTAGAAAATTTTCCAGTGATTGCGAGAAAAGATTGAAAGAATTGAGTACATTGCAGTTTAACATGTAAAGATTGCAGTGAAAAATGAAAAGGAACGTTAGCTTGGAAAAAACATATTTCAGGTATTGTGACTTCAGTGAATTGATGGTTTTCAAGTTTCAATTCCTTCAATTTTTTCATATTGCTTATTATGCTACTTATTAAGTTTAAACTTAACAAGCTGTTGATGTAAAGGATTTCCAAGTCTGATGCATTTAAAGAAAGTGGAAAGAAAATTGAATTGTCGATCATTTGGCAAGGATAATAAATTTCAAGATTTTTCAATTTTAAATCTTTCATATTACAAAGAACATTGAGATGATCTTCAGAATCATTATCACAGTTCTTGATTATTGCAAGTTCCTTCAAGGTTTTGATTTCAGCAACTGCTTTGAAAGTATTTGGAGTGACGTCATTCACAATTATTTTCAATACTTCCAAGTTTTTCATCAGAGGTAGAATACGAAACATTGAATCGCTGATTGGTGAACATGTTAAATCTAATCGTTTTAAAGTATTAACTTGTGCGTTAAGAATAGTCTCAATAGTACTGTCGTGGCCATTATATCCATTAACACTTATTGATATATCTTCGAATGTAAGTTTTCTGTAAAAATTGATGTTGCTTGTGGGTAATTCACCGTAAATATGCATTGATAAATTTTTAACCGTTTTTTGATGGCTAAGAAAGCAAGGAATGAAGGATGGCTCGTCTGTTATGATCTTGAATTTTGAGATTGTGTTCCAGTTTAGCGCAAACGTCAACATTTGGATTCCATCAGAGCAATACGATAAAGAAATCTCCGTCAGTCTTGAGCATTCAATTGGTCGAAGTTTTCTTACTGATATCTTTTGTACAGCAATTATTGATGTAAGTGTTATTGTTTTAATGTTAGGCGATAACTTCAATAGCATTCTTAAATCACGAGGAGCTATCTCACAGTCAAACATTTCAAATGTTTGAAAATATTCTCCAAATTTCTTAAATATGCTATAAATCAATGGTAAAAACATATTTCTATCAATCACTAAAGTTCCATTTTTACTTCCTACTTTAATGTTTGATATTTTTCGGCTTGATTGAATGATGGAATTGAAATACTCGAAAATCTGATAATTTGAAGTATTACCTAATTAGAAAACAAATGACACAAGGAAAGTGTTTTGAGAAACAAACTTACATATTCTTTCGATTTGAGATTCAACCACAATTCATTATCAATGGATGTAATTCCACATTTGTAAAAATATTTACTGACTATTAAACAGCTTTTTTTTTGATCGATAGGCAGATATGAAAGAATTTTTTCCATAATTTTTTCTGGTAAATCATCAATTCTTTGAAACATATTCGACGGCATTTTTTTTCCTTAGACGGTTATCAATAAGACTTTAAAAACGAAGTTTTCTATTCCTTTTGATTGATCAGTTTTTTTATATTTGTAGTTTATTGAATGACAAACAAATTCGCGACATTTTTTCGACTATCGACAAATTTAAAATTTCAAAATTCAGTTAAAACAATTTGAGTAAATATAATTGAAAGTCTTTCAATCCTACCGAAAATACCTACTTGATTAGATCCATAACACAACATGCAAAAAAATACTTAATAATAAAAAACCAAAATTGAAAATTCCTTAACAATGCATTGACACGAAATGAATATTTACCTTTTGTTGAATAAGAAGTGAAATAAATATTTTGGGTTTAAATTTTCTTCAATTAAAGTGGCTTTTTTATGCTTGTCACATATCTTTTTGCATAAAAAATTATTTGAAAATTGACACCTAAGAATATTCTACTTAAATATGAAACTCATGCATGAGAATGTAAATTGGGGTGATTGATTCAATAAACACGTAAATTGTGTTGCATTGAAAAATAGATTTTGGAATATTCGTAAGAGATTTTGGATAGTTGTAGTGAACTACACAAATTACCCAGAAACTTTTAGCTAAATTTAAATTCTCACCGTGTAAAACAATAAATATGTAATTACCCTTCAAAGACTTCCTGGTTTAGTAAATTGTTTTCTATCACTTAACATTAAACAGAAATCATATTTCTAAATCACATTGCATTCATATGAAAACTGTTGCAGAGCTACATATCTACATATCTACATGTTATTTTTATGTTCGCATGCTTCACTTGTAGGGGTGGAAACGCTGCGAAAGGATATAAAAAAGAAATATTTAAATGATTTCAGAAAGCCACAAGCACGATTTTCATATGAGGGAATTTTATTGCATTTATAATTCAAGCACTGCGGAATGTTTGACAATTTCTCTTCCTGATATTCCTCGTGAGGCATTTTAAAAAAAATTGTTGAAACAACGCGACAGGGAATTCGTCTGATTTCCTGGTTTCATTCTGACGGAAATTTCATGCACGCAATAGCTTGCTACTGTGTAAAAATAAATCGAAAGTTTCGTTCCAGCCAATATTGCATCTCTACAAAGCCTTTTTCATTCATTCTTTAGACAATTTTCCAATTTTCAATTTAGAATTCGCGATTGTCAGATTTTATGAACATTGTTGATATCGTAAACTGCCTCAGATTAATTTTCCAATTATCAATATTTCCATAACGGTTTCCACTAAATTTCATGATGAAAAGAATAAAAAGCCTTTGTAATTGCTCTCAACGATTTTGTATTTCAGACAACCAAAAAGATTCCTTTCAATGTCGTATTTTAATTAAAAATGTTCGAATGCAATGCAAAAATTTTTCGTAATTCTGCCCAGAAAAAGTTCTCATCATTGAAACCAATCAAGAATTCATAATTTACATGTCGCATTTTCGGTTGATTGGATTTTACTGTTTCTTTGTTATGCAACTTTTGAAAATTATTGAAGAAGTCAGGGGTCAGATAAAGAACATGTGTAGATCAGTTTTTATTTCTTTCATCTAGGTAGGTAATTCCTTCTCGTCTTCAGTTTTTATTTTGCAAATCGACCTCAAAAATATTCATGAAAAAGAAATCTATTATTTTTACCTTTCAAATAAATTTAATTTCTGCTACACATCAAATGAGTTTCCCACAGCAGTTTTGTTAAAGTTCCTTTTGCATACTGATTAAGAGGGATGCGATTTTTGCTGTGTCGTAAAATTGCCAGGGAATAATAAGATTGTCGTGAGGGCTAAAAACTTTTCTTATGCATAATAATATTTTCTTCTCTGATAATATTCGTGCCTTCTTTTTCTTCTTCTTTCTATAAAATTGATTCAAATTTATGCTTAAGTTTCATATTTTATAATATCTTTTCTGTGTTCCACATTGAAGAAAAAGGGAAACTTTAAAAATTTTGATAATTTTAAATTCATAGTAGAAGGAAAAAAAATTTATGTAGAGAAATAATGGCCAACATAACTTAAACATATATCCAAATGGAATGACGATCATATTTGTGCAGAAAAATATTTTTATTCCAAAATTTTCTTGAGAAATATGTATGCAAAAATCATTGTAAATAAACATTTTACATATAATCTTAAATGTTCTAGCGTGACCCAAGACTTTCTTAACTGTTTTGAAACGCTTTCAACTTTGATTTATGTCGAGAGATTAAAGTGAATTATTTTTAACTGATTTTTCTGCTCCAGCTGTAGAAAATTTGAAATTTTCGAATCTTTTTTACAATTCTTTTTACTCAATCAGCAATACATTTTCGGTTAAAAATCCTACAAATTATGCGTGTCCGAAATAATAAAAAAAATAGATTGAATTCAACTCTCCCTTATCTGATCTCATAAAAAACTGCAAGCAAATTGAAAATTCATAAATAATCAACCTAATAATGTATTCATTTGATTTGTCACATTGTTGTCTTTTATAAAGAAAGAAAAACTTCTTGAGTCATGTCAATAAGATTCAATAGACATATTTTTTAAATCTCGAGAAGGGATGATTTTCACTCTTAAAAAAGTGCATTAAAAAATGAATCTGTAAGGGACGAGAATCTTGTTATAACATTTCACGCCTTAAGTAGATTTATTGTTATTTTATTTTTTAATGCATGTTGTCTTGCTGCACAAATTTTTCCCGTTTATTTATATTAAAAAAATGCATTGAACTTTTCGATGACCTTTACGCTTCACTTAACAATTTCATTGTCAAGATTTCTTTTAACATCCCTTCGTAGATGCTCTGATTAAATTTTGTACTTTTTTAAATTGCATGTTTGCAACTTTTTTATGCTCTATTCAAAGTCATAAAAAATAGAAATTAAATTAGATCGAGGTTTAGATCTTGGCATGGATTATTTATTAGGCGATACAAATCTCTTTATCCGGTAAGTTTTTCTTATTTTTGAGCAAAATCCCAGGGCAAGGATTTTTAAGGTTTCCAACCGTTTTTAACGGCTTCCATGAGAATTATCCAGATTGAGAATTAATAATATTTCTTAACGTTGAAACTTAGAGAAATTGTTGCAGTTACACCCTTTAGATTATCGCCTTAACCCGTGCCTTGTGTTTGTTTGTTCTTTGTGCTGAGAAAAGTGGCAAAATTCGAAGGTTAAATAAGATTTTGATCTGTCGAGTGTCTCTCGATTGTCACCCTTTACCACCCCTTTATGTACTCTCAAAAATTGTAACAAAAACATCTTTTGTTACGATGCCTTCTGGCTGATGCTGCTATGATTGTAAGAATGTTGCAATTATTTAAGCAAGCACGCGACATCGAGAGAAAATTTAATAAAACTGAAGAAAGAGTTGACAGAATCATTCAACCCTTATAAGTTTAATTTCAAAATCATCTGGTGATGTTCAACATCAAAAGCCGGTGAATAAAGATGTCAAAATTCACCCACAACTAGGTCGATTGTGAAATGTAATTTGTGTAAATTTAATTTACAAGAAGCCAGAAAATCTATTAACCGCATCATATTATTCTACGTTGGCTTTTTTCTTTCTTTAAATCATTTCGTCATGGTTCATAAATTCATGATGGAAAATTTGTTTAAAAAGAAATAGATAAATACATATTTGAATCTCGCTTTTTATATTTTACAGATAAGTTTGAGGGTGAATGAATGAAATAAAATAATGTAAAAAAAAGTTTGTCAACCAAAAAGAATCAAATTAAATATCATTGGTTTAAAGAGATTCATGAATTTTAATATTTTTGAAATCCTGATCTTAATCTTGATGCAATTTAATATTTGAATTGATTGAAGTCATGCTTAAAACATGATTACATGAACTGTATGGAATTTCCATGGAGGACACATTTTGATTTTAATCACACCAGACCCATCATGGTAACGTGTCTCGTCATGTGATAACTTTCAGGGTAATTAATTCATTGGCGACAAAACTTTTTCTGAATTCTCTTCACAACTATTACTATGAAAAAAAACTTAGTTATGTTATTCGGAAGCCTCCATGGCAATGAATGTCGAGAGAATAATTTCTGCAGCCGTGACAATGAAAAAAAATCAATTTTTAATTGCATAACAAAAATGAAAATCATTAAAATGAACGTGAAACGAACGTCGATAAAAATTTGAGAGTTAATAAAGCATACCAGCATAATTAATCAATTAGTGATAATTAATTTCATGTCGGCAATGTTGTCTCATTTCACGAACATAAATTACATTTCTATAACAATAATTATCAACTGTTATTAAATTGAATATTATTGAATTCACAAATCACTGTTTTGTTGTGGAAATGGAAAACTAATTGTTCTACTGCTTTCCTTATGACAAATCTATCGTTTAATGTTATGTAGTAAACGCAAATTCATATCAAAATTGAATGAACGTTGCGAATTGTCCATTGTTTAACAACATAGGTAGTTAAATTAAATTCTAATCAAGTTGAGCTTTACTATTCTTGGAAAAAAAATTAACGCCGCATGCGTGCGGATAATTCTAATTGTTGGCATGAAGCATTCCACTGATATTAGATTATCAATTCCGGAAATTTCATAACTAAAAAAATGTATATAAGTAATATGATTTTAACATATTTTCATTACTTTTGTTAATACAGTCATTGGCGAAAGTACGAAACTTAAACATGTTCCGATACATGAATTATTTCATCTTTTTAACAACAATCTCATTAATAAAATGTGAACTTTTTCAATTTCCTTTTGGATTTGAGAGTGAAAACAAATTACAACAAGCAGAAAGTTCGGGAGGCAGTCCAAGGATTATTGGAGGCGAAACATCGCCTGATCATTATCCCTATCAAATTTCATTGCAACTTAAACGTGATGGAGAAGCGCAGGGAGGCTTTCTTTCTTTCCTTCAAGGACCAAGGAAGGAGTGGTAAGTTTATAATTTTATTGTCTAATAACAAATTATTTCTATTGTCTTCTCCAGGTCTCATTTTTGTGGAGGATCAGTTTTTTGAATGAAAACTACATCGTTACAGCAGCACATTGTATTGAAGCATTTAACATAAGTCAAATGTCAGTTTTAGCTGGCACGAAAGACTTGAGAAAAGAATCAGAAGGAGTACGAAGCTTGATTGATGATTGTGTCATTCATCCTGACTACGTAGAATTGAATACTAGTGACGTATCAGTTTGTAAATTGCAAACATCATTACCTCTTGGAGATAATATCGCTCCTATAGAGTTATCAAAGGAATATGTTGGGGGAGGTGAAAACTGCACATTGACAGGTTGGGGATACACAATTCCAATAAGAGAAATATCAACGTTACCAAATGAACTTCAGAGAGCAGAACTTCAAACGATTACAAATACAGAATGCAATCAAAGAGGTTATAATGTAGGCACAAAAGAAATTTGCACGTTTTCAAGAGTTTTGAAAGGAGCATGTGGCGGGTGAGTTCAGATTGGTAGCCAATTTTTATGATGTTTCTAAGAACTTTCTTTGCAGTGATTCTGGAGGTCCACTTCAGTGTAATGATAATCTTGTTGGGATTGTGTCTTATGGTGCTAGAATTTGCGCTATTGGACTGCCTGATGTTTTCACAAGAGTATCGGAATTCACTGGTTTGTTTGTGAAAGGTTGCATTGCTAATATATGATATTACATAATTAAATTTTCTTCCAGAATGGATTGAACAAAATTCATCAGGGTAATAGCTGAAAATCTTCTAAAACCTCTTGTCCCACCACTTCATTCGAGAAAGTTTCTTGTTTTGATCATAATTTGGATAATAGTAAATTTTTGCTTAGAAGAAACAAGAGTTGTTATTCCCGGCAGAAATCAGCATTGAAATTTGATTATACTATTTGTGCTATATTTTGCGTACATAAATTCATACTTGCCTTTTATTTTTAATTATTGTATTGCTTTCTTTATGACAAATGTGTCGTTTAATATTGTGTAGTAAACCCATATTCATATCAAAATTAAATGAACGCTGCAAATTGTCTATTGTTTAACAGCAAAGTTGAACTTAAATATTATTGGAAATAAAGTTTAATACAGCAGATAATTCTTATTGTTGGCATAAAAAATTCTGTTGATATTAGATTACCAATTCCGGTAATTTCATAACTAAAAAAATGTATATAAATAATACGGCTCTAACATATTTTCATTACTTTTGTTAATGCAGTCATTGGCGAAAGTACGAAATTTAAACATGTTCAGTTACTTGAATTATTTCATCTTTTTAACTACAATCTCATTAAAGAAATGTGAACTTTTTCAATTTCCTTTTGGATTTGAGAGTGAAAACACATTACAACAAGCAGAAAGTTCGGGAGGCAGTCCAAGAATTATTGGAGGTGAAACATCGCCTGATCATTATCCCTACCAAATTTCATTGCAACTTAAACGTGGAGATAGAGATCTTCAGCTCCAAGGCTTTCTTTCTTTCTTTCAAGTACAAAGAAGGCAGTGGTATGCTAATAATTTTCTTGCATTTCCTTAAGAATTTGGTGCTATTTCTTTTGAAGGTCTCATTTTTGTGGAGGATCAGTTTTGAATGAAAACTACATCGTTACAGCAGCACATATTGTATTGAAGCATTTGACATAAGTCAAATGTCAGTTATAGCTGGCACAAAAAACTTGAGAAAAGAATCAGAAGGAGTACGAAGTTTAATTGATAATTGTGTCATTCATCCTGACTACGTAAAATTTAATGCTAGTGACATATCAGTTTGTAAATTACAAACATCATTACCTCTTGGAGATGACATCGCTCCTATAGAGTTATCAAAGGAATATATTGGGGGAGGAGAAAAATGCACATTGACAGGTTGGGGATACACAATTCCAATAAGAAAAGTACCGACGTTACCATATGAACTTCATAGATTAAAAACGCAAACGATTACAAATACAGAATGCAATCAAAGAGGTCAGAATGTCGGTAACAAGGAAGTTTGTGCTTTTGCAGGAATTTCAGAAGGAGCATGTGGCGGGTGAGTTCTAATTTATAACCAATCTTCGTGTTGTTTCTTTTTTTAAAAAAATACATGCATTACAGTGATTCAGGAGGTCCACTTCAATGTAATGGCAATCTTGTTGGGATTGCTTCTTCTGGTACTAGAATTTGCGCTACTGGACTGCCTGATGTTTTTGCTAGAGTATCGGAATTCACAGGTTTGTTTGTGAAAAGTTGCATTCCTAATATTACATATCTAATTAAATTTTCTTTCAGAATGGATTGAACAAAATTCATCAGGATAATAATTTCATCAACCATGAAAATAATCAGAATTGTATCTTAAAAGATTAATTTGGCTAATGATTTTCTTGAGAATTCTGTTTTCATAATATTTAGGTACCTAATTTAGAAAAAAAAACTAAATTTAACTTACAAAATATGATTAAAATTTCATCTTGAACTTATCTAAGAAAAAAAATTCATTTAGATTATTGCAAAAATTATTAAGAATTATGTATGTATGGTAAGAAAATATTTACATAATTTAAATTTTATAAATGAAAGCAAAAAAATAAAATTTTAGCATTTCAAATCGACGCTCAATTTTAAATGCAAAATTTTGGGAATAAGGTTAATGACTTTTGAATTAAATTATATACTTGCCGTCATAAACCTGTCGGTCTCACTTAAGGTTCTGATAAGAATGTAACTATAAAAGTTTTGCTTACAACTTAATATTCTTAATTTAAGTTGTGATTGCAGAAATGTTGTTACAATTCGTCGAATGTTTTATTTTATTTATGTTCGCAACGTGTAGTAAGCTTGACGATCACAAAATTGTCGGCGGTGAAGAGTCACCAATCATTTATTATTACCAAATATCACTTCAAAGAGTTTCTACACGTTGGGGAAGAGAACAATACAATCATTTCTGTGGTGGAAGTATATTAAGTGAATATTACATTATTACAGCAGCACATTGCGTTCAGGGTCAAGATGTCAGCAGTATATCAGTTTTTGCTGGAACATCAGATCTTGAAGATACACAAAATGGAATCAGAAGATCAATAACTTCATGTTTGATTCATCCAGATTACAGAAAACTAAACACAAGTGATATAGCATTGTGTCAAGTTAAAGTTCCTTTTGTGTTCGGTCCAACAGTAGGAAAAATTAATATCGATAATGACTACGTTAATGGAGGAATAAACTGTACACTGACTGGATGGGGTTCGATTTATATATTCCGTTGGCTACCAATACCTTTCTACTCAATGTTGGCATATCCTGATGAGTTACATCGTGTTATTTTGACTACAATTTCCAACGAAAATTGCATAGAAAGAGGTCTCATTGTTGATGAAACACAAATCTGCACATTCACGAAATTCGGTCAAGGAGCCTGTGCTGGGTAATAATTTGAAATGATATAAAAAATGTTATGATTAAATATTTCAAAACCCATTATATAGAGATTCTGGTGGCCCATTAGTTTATAATGGAATACTTGTAGGAATTGTGTCTTATGGAACAGCCATTTGTTCAATTGGAGCTCCTGATGTGTTCACACGAGCGTCACATTTTTATGATTGGATCATTTCCAATACAGATTTAAGTTCTGCAGCTACAACTTCAAACCAACAAGTACAATCAATATTAACTGCTATTCCTGATATATTTCAATAAATAAGTAAGCAACAAATAACATAAATCATAAATATTAAATTTAAATGATAAAGAAACCAACGCTATCAACATGCCGTGATTTTTAATGATTGTATAATTTTCAATCACCCTACGGGACATAACTTCAACATCGAAATCTGCTTAAAGTTTAATCCACATGTGACTTTTCCCTCAAATTGCCTTTGGCTATTGACTCACGAACCATAAATCATGTTCTTGATGAAACAAGCTACTAAACTGTATCATTATCCCATTAATACCATCAATAGCAATCTTCTCACCCACGCAACTTCGTGCCTGTTTGTGTATCATGAATGTTTGTGTAATAGATTTTCATGTCCATTTTGTGTGGTCATTAACAAAAGACAAAACTGTTGGGGATACTTCAATGTGATTGTTATCTTTCCGTTTTTTATTGTTGGAACTATTCGAGTAACTATTTACGGTTTTCATGTGAATGCCTTAATTAATTTGTTGGTGATTTGAATTTCCTGCTTTCATTTGTAACAAAGAATCCTTTTTCATGTTATTTTTCAAATTAGTTCATTCAATTAAAATTTCCGATGATATAAGAAGCCAATTCATGTAGTGATCCATCCGGATTTTTGAAACTTTTGACATGTTTTAGGGGAAGAAACGGAAAGAAATCCTTAAATCAACAGACATAAAAATCTGGAGAAATATCAACAGATGGTCAACTTCTCCTGCAAAATATCTAACCATAAACAGTTCATGGTGTTAGAAATTCAAATACGTATTTAAATAAAGTATTTTATAGCAAATTCTCCGCATTAATATTTATCGAATTGATTTTTTTGTTTTTTAACTGAGAGAAAAACCAGAAATTATATAATGAACAATTTAAATGTTGAGATCCTCAATGATTCACTTTCGTAATTAAATTTGCGACGAAGTTCTGATATTTGTTCGGACATTATGTTAATTGAAATCAATCAAACAATTGTGGGTAGCTATTTGCATTTAACTCAATTGAGAATTGGTTGAAATTTCCACAACGTCAAATAAAATTAAAATGTTTTACTAAAAAACGTGAAAATGAACTGAATGATGTTTGACTAGATTTGCTTGCAGAGAATATTCTCAAATAATTGCAATTAAGTTGAGTGTGTAATTCAATCGAAGCTTCATTTGTAATTTTCTAAAACTCAATCTGCTTTTATTGTCTGTATCACACATAATCGAAGATTTTTACGATCGTAATCAAACTTATTAGGTATCACAAATTCACTATACTCACTACTGGGAAATAATCTGTTTGAAAAATAAAATTTTATGGACTTTCATTCGCGGATTGCTATGCGGAAACTAACGAGAAATTGTAAATTAATTGACTTGTTATTTGTTCGTTAGACTTATGTATGACGCAAGCTGAAAATATTTTCTATCTCGTTGCAATCAAAATATTTTAAAAATTGTGAAGTTTGATTAAATAAAAATAAAGTCAAAACAGTTCAGAACTTCTCAAATAGCAGTATGAAGGATCATCAAGGATCAAAAGTAAAGGAAGGGAAAACAGCTTCCTTCACGCGTCCCTTGACACACATTTGGCGACTTTATTATTGACTTTTGCAATTCTTATTCAAGTTTTTTTACGGAGAAAATATTTTAAACAAATATGACATCTCGACACACAATTGGGATTTTTTTTGCTTTTTTTCCAGGGTGAAATTTCATCTCGATTGCCTTCGATTGTCAACTGAGAGAATTGAAAGTGTCAATCAAAAAGTTATTTCATTTCGCCCGGAACGTTTGAGAATCTTACGGATCGATAATTTTACTTATGCTTTAAGAAATCTCAACGGAAATTTTCTCCGACAACAAACTGGTTGTTCAGGATCCGCAAGTTGTAAGGAGGTTTAATGTTTAAGAAGCCATGCACAAAAATGGACATTTTCGATACGGGACGTCCAGCGGATGTTTTTAAATGTGAAATTTATTCAAATCACAATGTCAAAGGTCAGTACTGGACAATTTTTCTAAACTGCTGTCCGAAGCCATTAAGTTTCTTTCAATGGGAACTTCTTAGTTTCTTAATGCTCTTTTGAAAATTCAGACATTAAAAGGGTTGATTGTCAGTGAAATAATTCTTCAAGTCACAATGCTAACATAAATTTATGAGCGCTCTTGAAAAATTATACAAAATTGTAACATATATTAGAGTTTGAAATTCTCATAGCTACATAAATTTATTCACGAAATTCAATGCAACTGAAATTCAACTAGAAGTCAACCTAAAAGTCCTTTGAAAACTTTCTTGAAATTCGATTCAATTTTCTCAAAATTTATGAAATTTATTCAGGATTCGTGATATGAATTTCAAATAATGCGATTGTGATACATTCTTCAGCTAAAAGCATTTTATGCTTCGAGAAAAAAGATACACAAATAGAAATGTGTGAAAAATTCTCGTTGTGTGATTTGAATGATTTAAAATTCGTATGCAATCATTTCTAGATTTTCTTGAATGGCTTTTTAAACATAATTCGACAACTGTTTCGTTTTGCTTTAGCTCGTCAAGTATTCAATTGACAATCTCAAAGATAGAAACACCAGGACGTGTTTGTTATCTTGAAGAAACAAAAGGTTTAATGGTACAAACTTGAATTGTTTTTTGGTAGCAAACAGACACCACATGAAGAACATTTTCTCACCATTCTCATCGAGTACATTGCACATTCTAAAGACAAAATTTGTGTTAAGAATTTGTGTAAATTTAAAAAAGATTGAAATGCCTTTTGTTACATTAACTTTTATCAAACAAAACAAATCTTCTCTCCCTCAATGCTTTGGCTATGAACCCGGCATTCGATTCTCATTGAAGAAAAGGATCGACTTTTGTTTAAAATGCGATCCTATAAATATTTTTCCAAATCATTTTACAGTTACGCATTCCTGTGGTCCCTTCCAATTCTTGTCTTGGTCATAAGATAGATTCAAAGACGATGATAACGCTACTAGGGAGGGAGAACATGATGTTGCTTTTGTTTACGACAATTTTTATTGCGGTGATACATTCAATGGTTTTAAACACAGTTAGATATTTCTCGGGTGGTTTCTTGGTTACTATCTAACTAGACTGTGATTGATTGCAATGTTTTGCAAATGTTTAAAATTGTTTCTCCATCCATCAGTGTCACAAAATAAAAATTACACACATTCAACACCCTCGAATGAGTGCAAAATTTATTGGTGAGGTTTTCCTTTTAAACTTCTTTAAAAGCGCATGCTTTAATCTCATGGAAATCATATATAAATATAATTTCTACTATCCTTCAGAATGATATTAAAATGAGATAGGCATTAAACCTATTCAAAATATTTAATAAATAAGAGATTATGTGATAAATGAACACTTCTTTTATGAGAAGTTTTGAAAAGTTTTCAATAAATATCTGTATCTGATACAATTTGTAATCCTTTTAGTTATACCACACAAACCATAATCGTTAAGTTTCTATAGACACTTTTAATTCACGTAGATAAAATATGCTATTTATGAGACTGATGAAGGGATAAATGCCTGATTTCACCTTCAAGTGAGCGAATCAAATGCTCATTGTTGTTGGTGAGAGAGTTGTTGAGCTACTGAGTTTGGTGCTTATTTACGGTTTGATGATAATACGATGCTTCAAAATTTAAAAGGCTCAACATCTATCACATTTTGGTGAGGGTGAAATTAATCAGCTTTTGTTAAAATACTAAAAAATTCGTCCCCACTTTTCAGCTTCTGTCATTAATACTTACAAATATCAGACTTTCTGTGTAAAACATTTCTATAAAAACCAACATTGTAATAAATGATCTCGCATGTCACGATAATAATCGCCATTTGTTAGTCGAGATTGCACTTTGCATTTATGCATACAACCGCGAAAAACCAGCTTTTAAGATAATCTTGTCTTACCTCGACAAAGTGGTTTTAATTAAAATGTCAACAAAGTTCAACCATTGTAAATTGTTAAGCCGTCAACAAGTACCCACAAATGATGTCTTTTTGCGATGTTTCTTTGCGGTTAATGTGCAACTGACTACATTGAAAAGAACGACTTAAGAAATAATTTCTCACAATGCATGGCCACAAATTGTTAACATTGGAAAATGAATAAGCAATGTGACATCATTGAATGTTGAATGCTTTCACATCTTCTACAAAACGTATCACTACTGGAATGTAAATAAAGTAAAGAAGCTCATTAGCTTGCAATTTTCGACTATACAGAGTTTTGATTATTTTTCTCACGCTGCAAAGTTAACTTTATCGATATGATACAGATGAAAACTAGTTACTCACTCAAATATCTAAAAAAGTGGATTTAAAACATCAAAATATTTAATGTGCAAGTGGTTAGTACTTAAATTTTCTTCAACTTAACTGATTCATTTTGCAAAATCTCATCTGTTCAACGATAAAAATTAATAATAAATCGGTGTGAAAAAACTTTTAACGAAAATATATTTGAGAGTCTGATTTTGCCTCACAAAACGTCGAAGGTCAGTTGTGACATTTTTAAAGAGAGATAATTTTCGTTTGGTTGTTTCATGTCGACTCAATAATATTATCATGCATGTGTAATATGAGACTTCAACAAAGACATTTCTAGACTAATTTATTGGTCATTATACATTTTTTATCCTCCTTTATCTCATGTTAGTGACATTTTTATTTCATATCCAAATTTAGAAAACATCACCGAATGTCTATTTAGGAAAGAAATTGAGCAAAAACATTTTCTGGAAGCGACTCAAAGGCTGAGAAATGCAAATATTTCAAATGAAATTCAAGCTTGTTGATGTGAAAAGAAGAAATCGACCTGACAACGAGACAGAAATTTCACGCTGAATTCTTCTCCCGACATGTGACTGATTTATTTTTGTGTTCAAATCGTTAATTGATAAAACTTGATTGTTTCTACTTTTCCTTTGAACTGAGAAGAAAATGAAAAACAAGTCGCAATGACTTAAAAATATTTTCTTTATTCTTTGGCAGTCGATTAAAAAAACATTAAGAATGTTTGTGTGCGGAATGCGCGCAACTAGCTCGACTTTGTGTAGTCTGGTCAAATTTCATTTGATCTTGTTTGTTGTTTTATTTCAACATTATGAGACTTCAGGAAAATTGGAAAAATACACATTAAAAGGCAAAACAAAAAAAAATTCAAGATTCTCTTATGTTTTTCTTTTCAAAAGAAAAAACGCATTTAAACTCAATTTTCTAGAAATAAAATTTATTAACCACAGAAATCGATTCGCTTCATTAAAATCGGATTTATGGGCATTTGGAGATTACGTTTCTTCCAGTTCTAAATTAAATCTTTTTCTCACGAATTTGCAAGAAAGAAATATTTACGTCCGTATATCGTTCACAAAGGATTTGTGTGTCCGTTCAAAGTTAAAGTTTTAAGGATACAAAGAAAAGGAAAATATTAAAGGAAAAATAGTCTTGCGCAAGGTAAATGTTCAGAAAGTAAGGGTGAGTTTACTTCATACGTCCTTCCAATGGGGTCATTTGATGTCCAGTTATGCTAGCAGCATCTGTTCGATATTCATTCTTCTGTAAGGAAGATTAATGTTTTTTCGACGGTATTTAAATTTTCTTTCGCAAGGAGAAGAGAGTTTGAAGTAACGTGTTTTTTTTGTATGACCTTTATGCAGCTCAAACAGGGGATGTGATGATCAACAATCATTTGAATACTGTAGGACTTCAGTTTTTAATCTTGGAAGCTGTGTGAGGTGAAAAAGGTCTTAACACGCACTCTCGGACCATATCTTATGAAAATTTAAATATTTTTATTGATGCTGCCTGACGTTTGACCTGGTGGCGTGATTTAACATGATACAAGTTTATTCACCGACATTTTAATGGCTCAATATTGTCAACGAAAAAACCTTTAATTGATGATTCATACTTATAAGTTATAACTATCAGTAGAGAATTTATTAAAATTCAAAATCCACATCTATGAACGCACTCGACGCTCAATAATAGTTCCAAATTGCGTCGTGAATTAATTTATTTAATATGGTTTAATTGAGCTTGTTTAAGTTTTCTATCAACGTCGAATGAGTCAAGAAATAAAATTTAGATTACGAATCAGCTCACACTGAAGCTTGCTGATTAAATGGAAGCAAAAAAATCATCGTTGATTCGACACAAACAACAATAATTGATAACATTTGACATTGATGCGCAATAAAGTCCGAGAACATCACAATTCGTCGCTTAATAATATCGATAATTTCGTTTCATTTTCCACATTGTTTTGAATTTCATTCTGCCTTCATCCCGTTACATCAAAAGTCCCAAATATCCATTTACAAATTGAATTAAAACTAAATTTTTCATGTCTGTGACCAAATGCAAGCAAGCTACAGAGTAAATTTTTCCCGGGGGGAATTGACATGAAAAACTTTTCTACCGCTCCATAAATTTCTTGTTTTTGCTTTTGTGTATTGTAGAAGTCGATGGTGAATGTCCGGGTGAATGTGAGAGTTGGTGGAGGTTTTGACAACCATATCACCATTTTAACCCCCAGAAGCGATGCCTGAATCTCGCACTGAGCAATCACAAAACGATATACTCCCCAACCCGTAAAGGCCGTGAGCGAGTGAAAAAGTCTTTTGCCCTGCCACATGATCCATACACAACAAAGTTCTCACACACATTAACCAAACGATTCGGCATCTACCAATCGATATGTAACGTTTTTTGTCAGGCGTGGCCTCATGTATGGTAAAAGCAAGTAATCAACATCAACACTGTGTGCTGTGAAAAGAAATCGTTGTCGAGATGTGCTATGGTAATGTAAATGTGTGCGTTTTATAGCATGTAGCGATAGCGTAGAATGAAGGAGAGGAAATAAATTGGTAGTGGGGTAAACAGGTCGTTCAAGTCGGGTCGGGTCGTGTACCTCTGCACTGACTTATTCTGGCAGTCACTGAAAGGCCTTTGATACTGAAGCTCTATCGCTCTTTCGCCCGAGAAAAAAATACAAAATTAAATTTTTCTTCATGCACAAACTTTATAAAATCACACAAAATATTTTATCTTGAGAAATTTATTTTCTTTCGATTTCTTGATAAAATGAATTTTATTAGAAACTAAAATCGTCGCAGTTTATTAAAGGTTGAAAGAAACAAAAAAATAAATATCTAAATAAAAAAATCATTCAGTGGAAAAATGTCAGTGAAAAAACAAAAGATTTAAGATTTTAGGTGAATTAGAAAGATTGTGCAATTTAAAAAGAATTGTGAAAAAGAAAATCGCTCATCAGAAAAAAAAGATTGTGCAAAGGAATTCTAGTAAAAAATTGTGGAAGTGATAAAAGTAAAAATCCAAAGAGAATTTTAATTATATCCAGATTATTCAAAAAATCTGATTTAACCAACTCTCTATTTGAAGAATCATATTGAGAGAAAGGGAATAAAAACTTTAGATTTTTTTTCATAAAATTTTCAATTAATTCAAAATTTTCCTTGAGAGCGTGGGGCCCCCAGCAGATTGCGGGGCCAAGACCGGCAACATTATCACTCACAATGCACTCAGTGTGTACGGTGGTGGAGTTTTATGCCCATCACCGTCCACTGCTTCGGGATTTTTCAATCCACGCAGTCAAGCGTCGGATTTGAGTCCACTTGAGCTGGGATTTTCTCGTGGAATGGGTCTCGTTGCGCCACCACCGCATTCAGGGTGGCGTGATACAAGTTTATCAAATCACATTGGATCAGTCTCTACCAATGATGATCTTACAACATTGGCACCATCTCAATCACTTTTGTCACAATCACAACCGAAATGTGAACTTTTATCACAATCAACTCCATCAAAATGCGATTTACTTCCAATGCAACAAAATTCAAATTCCAATGGAATGCATCACAGCAATGCAAATGGAACTTTATCAAATAATAATAATAATAACAATAATAATTCTACAACTAATAATAATAATACCACGACGTCTGGATCATCTTCAATCGGAAGTTCAAATGGAACTCATGTTAGCGATGTGAAAAATCAAAATATCGAATGTGTCGTTTGTGGTGACAAAAGTTCAGGCAAACATTATGGACAATTTACATGTGAAGGTGAGTTAACGGCTTTTAATATTTTTTGTTTGAAAAATTGTCGTCTGCAAATCCATTTAATAACGTGATTAATCTGTGCTCACCCCTTTAATGATTTCTTTGTATACTTAGTTGAAGTTCATTTGAATAATTCTTGTCTGACATCAAAACGTTCGGTCAAAATGTCAGAATCCGTCAATTAATCTTGAAAAACTTGATTTGTATCATAAAAAAATAAAAGAGAATATTATCTAAAAAATGAAAAAAATGAAAACTTGCATAAGTCAACGAATTTAGCAGAAAAAGATAATTTATGTAGGGGAAATATTTACCAGATCAAGTTCAAAGTTTGTGAGAAATCAAAATAAATGATTTTTAATGAAGATGTGACTGAAAACAAGTTTTAATAAAAAAAAAGAAAACAGCAATTGCAACTTTTTACCTGAATCATATTTCACAAAAAAATGTAAGGTAATTGATAGCTGCAAAATCAAGGAAATATCAATTAATGATATTTTGATTGAAATATATACAAAAATATATCAAGACGGAAATTTTATTTATAAATATTCAATGACGTGATTTCATTTAAAAATAAAATCATTTTTAATTAGAAAATTGATAAAAAGAGTAAATAAATTGTCATTAAAAATTATTGTCCATTCGGAGATATCGCGGCTTCTTAACAAATCTTAAGTCGGTGCAATATTGGCTCATATTGAAGATGATTACAAAACCGAAAAGAAATCAGAACAGAACACAAAAACGAAATTGGAATTGCAAGAAAATATGAAATAAGCAAAAAGCATCTCAAAACGGACCGTGAAGAGAGAGATCGTAGGTCACGATTTATTTTTATAAATTTATTTTCTCTTCTTCTGGGTATCTTCCCATGCCCGATGCCTGTGCAACAGCAAATATCATTTTTCGGTTTACATAAAACTTCCGTAAAGTATCAAATTAGCTGCAACTATGAATGTTACAATAAAAACATGATCGCCCGATCTTGCATGGAATTCAGATAAATTCATGAGTTTAACCTAATCAGGAAAGTCTGAAGATATCATTAAAACAACCGATATAAAAAGTGCTTATTTCAATAAGTAAAGAACAAAAATCTCTTCAAGACAAAAGTACTTAATCAAGTTAATTCCATGTTTAGAACAATTTTTCTGCAGATATATGCACAAACAATAGTCCGATGATTCTTTTGAACTAATTTCATTCGCCTTCATGCATTGAGGAATTTTTACAAATTCCCTTCCATTTATTGGTCTTTCTTGAATATCTATAAAAATAGGATCAGAAAAAAAACTAAAGGAACATCTGAAACATGATAGAAAATAAGCTTGACAGTTTAGAGAATAATTTACTGCAAAGCAAAATGATTTTCCTTAGATTTCATTACATTGAAGACATTCCATAAATACTTTCATCCGCAGCGACAATATGTACATTAATGTACTTTCTGCCCTGTCCAAATAGTTTTTCTTCTTTTCCTTCTCAACAGTTTCGTGATGTGCTGGTTATTGAGTTCGAAAAGCGAATAAATATCGGGTCAATAAGAATATCATTTAATATTCATGCGATAATAAAATCAGCGCATAAATTTTGTAACCGAAGGGCTCAGACACATCGCAAACAAGATTTTTTTAATGCATTAATGCTGAAGGAAAAGAGCAAATCGATTCGGATTATGACATGTTTTTTGACACGTTCTCAAGAGCTTTGAAAGTTCATTCAATTGAGAAATGTGACACTTTTTGTTTATTTATATTGATGTCAGCCATGATCGGGGTCAATCATTGACTTTTAGCTAAAGAAATGAAATATATTATGAGAGATTAATAAATCATATTTTTCATAAATTTCACATTCAATCGCATCATGAAATTGATAAAATGAAATGTTAATTATTGAGTGTCGATTTTAAATACGTTTTGTTTTGAGGAAAAAGCCCGTGAAAATTTTAAGAAACTGAAAGGAAAGTGTGTTTATTCAGTTTTCAATTTTATGAATGTAATAAATATTTTGGAAGAAAAATATTTTTTAATTCTCTGAAAATTTCATAAAACACTTTTTTTTAACCAGAATTTTTTTTCACTCTTGAAAAACTATTTTCCCGCAGTCACGTATATTTTGCATAGTTCCTTTTTCTTACTTCTTTTCTTATATCAAATAAAATAGATTTAAATGAAATGCCGCTCGCGCACACTTAATATAGCAAACAAAAAAAAGTTGACAAGTTTATCTTCATTTACTCTTGAGATGAAGCATAGAGAAAAAAAATAAAACGGAATTCTCGGCGGAATATATTTATTTAGTTTGCAGGTTGATACAAAGCGGGAAGATAAAGAAATCATAACAGGCATTGTTCCGCTGCTCGTGGACTGATTTCATAATTTTGATAATTTGCATTCTGTTGTGGTACGAGCTGCCTTAATGCAGTTATCGTCAACCACTTCTCCATTCACTGTTGCACAGTTAATTTTAATATTGTTGCCTTCAGAACTTCAGAAGCTAAGAGAAAATTTATATTTATTAATTGAGATAGTGTTTGCGTGTCGTCATGAATTGTAAAGAAAAAGATAGAAAAGATGACAATTAATTGAATGATTGTTTCTGTGACAAATTACACAACTGCATAGAAATACGAACAGATGTTGTTGCCACGATAACCAAAAAAGAAACTAGAGCAATTAAATAAAATTTTCTGACATTAGTTCTGTAATAATTAGAAGCTTCATGTTGTTCATATTAATGCACTGTGAAAATCAAATTAAAACGGTTTACAGCTTTTTTTCGGTTAGATTTTAGAGCTGAAACATGCTATTGCAATTTTTTCTCGCGCTTATGCGATCATGACGATGCTGTTATAGTTAATGTTTCAGCACCATGTTATTTATATTGTTACTCAATAGCATGCTTTACAATAGACTTTCGATAGTGCAAAAATTCTCGTTGCGGTCAATTTATAGGATCGAAACATAATTTCTTCGAAGAATGTTCAACTTATTGGGCTTCGAAGAACGGGGCCGTATCATCAATAATTTATGATTCTCTTATTTTTCTTTGTTACAATACAACAGATATATTCTTCTCTGCTCATATCGTTCTTAATATTTTTTTCGTCTATCATCCAACAAGATATCGTGAGTGTTTCGCGATATTTCTGGTCCATGGGATGTGTACAAATACCGCTAGTAAATTGCAGTATCTTAACACAGTTGCATGAGAAAAAATAAAGAAATTCAAAGCCAAAACATTGAACTTGCTTGTGCGAAATCTTGACTCAGCTGAAACCTTCTTTTCCACACATTACTTATCTTTTTTTCCATTCACTTTCTGCTTTTTGCGAAAAACGAATTCAGATGATGAAAAAAATCCATAAAGCACCGTGGAACATAAAAAATATATGAAAAAATGCATGTAACACAAAATGTTATTTCCATTATGTTGCATACATGTGTTTGGGTTTGTGGATCGCTGTTGATTTTTTCACGGAAATTCTTCAACTAAACGAAACGAGCCAAGCCTTAACAGTGAGCTTGAAATCATAAAGAAGGAAAATAATTCTTCTGATGTAACATGAAACAATAAAAACCAAAACAATTCCACCAAAAAAAATGGGATGATAAATTTTTAGTTTGAAAAAATCTTTCTGATTCGGTGGGAATTATGAAAAAATATCGATAAGAGCGATCGTGTAGAAATTTATTGAGTTTAATAAAATTATCGAAGCACTGTAGATGTTTCATTTAATTTAAAATGTTCGCCGATTTCGTCTCATCATTTTCATGTTAAAATCACTCTCCTGACTGTTACAAAATTATATTAATTTATTTCATATTATTAATAGTGGCTAAAAGTTTCATCCACTACTTAAAAAATATTTTTATG
Source organism: Clunio marinus (assembly GCA_900005825.1). Classification (NCBI taxonomy): domain Eukaryota; kingdom Metazoa; phylum Arthropoda; class Insecta; order Diptera; family Chironomidae; genus Clunio; species Clunio marinus. The sequence continues at coordinate 2,000,219 of CVRI01000057.1, forward strand.
AACGATAAAGATGATCAAAGTTTTTAATACAAAAAATGGAACATTTTATCGCCTTTCGGAACAAAATTTGTTAATTAAAGTGCTAATTATGTAAATTTGAAGATGAACAAATATTCTTTTTTCACAACACGAACCTTGTAACTGAGAAGTTCTATTTCAGCGTTGTGGTGGGTCGCATGGAGAATTACAATTTATTTACCTTGCAAAAAGTAATTTTTCGATTGTTGAATTATTGTTGGGTGTTTGTTTATATTTCTCCCTCATAAGAATTAAGAAAAAAAAGAGTTTCAAGTGCACCACAACATAATTGAGTTTTTCTTTCCATTGAGTTATAAGAAGCAGTACTTTGTGCCATACTAGGCACTTGCCCTCAGAACAGAATAAATTTTTTTACCTTAAATGGTTGAACATTATTCGTGGTCTGGTTTCGACAATGTTTATAAAGACAAAAGCCTTCGAGAACACATAACGCTTCGTCATTATGTTGCGCCGTTCAAGCAAAGTACTTAATAGAAGCAAAAAAAAAGAATTAAACGAGAAAATGAAAATGGCTTTGTTCGAGAGGCAAAAGAGTAATTTAATTAAAGTCGCTCTCCACCCACACAATCAACTAGGGCATTTCGGACCAGAAGTTAAGTGATTCACAGTGAATGCTCGATGCTAGCTAAATCATACAGCTAATTGCCTTCCATCTGGATGCCTAGATCTCATGATGTGATGTTTCGCAATATGTTTATCTCATTTATAAGGGCCACAAAAGATAAAAAAAAGACGAAATTATAACATTTACTAATTACTCACTGGTAATAACAACATCACTGAGGTTAAAATAATTAATCTTCTTCAATCATATCTTCGCGGAGCGATATGGGAAGCAATGTTTCTCACAAAAGACACGGCAATACTGCGCAAAAACAAAGTTTAAAGTAGTTTCTTCCTTGTGTACGGAGACTGACTTTTAATTATTGAATGGATTTTGTGGTGCCGCATGCTGTATTGCTCAACTCATCGAAAACAAATTAATACCTTTTTTATTTATTTACAGGCTGCAAATCATTCTTCAAACGTTCAGTTCGAAGAAACTTAACGTACTCATGTCGGGGGAATCGAAACTGTCCGATCGATCAACACCATCGGAATCAATGTCAATATTGTAGATTGAGAAAGTGCCTCAAGATGGGAATGCGACGAGAAGGTAAGTCCAACACGCTTCTCTTATTTAACATCATGCAACTCGGAAGTTTAAATAATGACCATAACTTCATGCGATCTTTATGATCTTTTAAGTTTTGGTAAACCACTGCAAATATGACGCTGCTCTAGCGTTAGATCAATTTCTTTTTCGTCTTTCAAAAGTCTCTTAACGTAAACTCTTTTCATCTCGATTGTGTCTGCCAACAATACAATTCAATGACTCACAATCGCTTTATGTTGATCTAATGAAAAGTGATTTGACTTTTACATTGTTAGTCTTTCGCGACTGCTCGCGCAACGAACAATGGTGAGAAAATTAGAACGCCGGGGCTAGCGCAATTTAAACGGCCAGCCATTGATCAGGACTGAGCCCAAAAACCAATATTGTTCGGTTTTAAATTAAATTTAAGATAAAAAGGAGAAGAAAACCAACAATCAAGAGTCAAAAGTCGATAACCTTTTCTCTTTTTTATGGTGTTGTAAGCGACTTGTCGATGATTCAAAACTGATCTTGAGCTTTTCGGAGCAAAGTAAAAGATTTTGGGGTGACTAGAGTATTTTTAACGAAGATATTGCATAATAAACAAATCTTTACATCACATGATAAATTCAATAATCTAGTTTACCTAAAGTTCCCAAAAATGCACAAAAGAGGTGGAGATGATGAATTTCGTGTTGGGAATTGTTGTTGCTTCTCTTTCGTATGGGTTAATTCGGCTGACAGGTCATCAATTTACTTTGATAGATCTCCTTAAATATTATTACAAACAATTTTTCTTGTTATTCTCTATAACAAAACGTTTACACATGACGATCGGGTTGAGTAAAGATAATTTTACATCGGAGTGTGGATATATTTTAAATCAGCATCTTAGCGTGACGCTTTGACGCTTCAAACACACGTCGAGTGATTATTTCTTAATTCTTATCAATTATTTTCTAATTCCTTTTCCATATTTACAGTGGTTTAATTGAATAATTATAAGCACATCAGGTGCATAATTTGAAATCGGAAATAAATAGAAAATGTGGAACGGAATAATGTTTATTGATATGAGGAAGACGGAAGTTAATTAGATTGCAAAAAATATGCAACATGCTTATAAGCAAAAGAATAAATACCTAACTCTAATTTCCCTGCGGCTGTTAATAATAAGTAGAAGCAACGTAATTAGTTGACATGCTTCTTAGTTCCTTAACATTTTCTTTTTTCATTCTAAACTTTATCTTTGCGGATGTGAATAAGAAATGTTTGCATCAAATAAAAGAGATCAAGCGGTGTGTATTACACAATGAGTCCTTTAAAAAGTATCAAACAAAACTCAATGCTCAGAAAGAGGCTTATAGAGATTTTGATTCCAAACAAAAGCTCAGTTGGTTGCCATTTTTTGGTACATCCAAGCGGCTTTTAATATATTAAGAATAAGTATGTATGTTATAAATGTAAAGAAAAGAAACCGACGGGATTTGGGTTGTGCAACGTTGCCAGAATTTCTTAAGCCCATCAAACGACACCATAAACGTTCAATTTCAAGAAAGCATCCCTAATTGATGAAATATATTTTGCAATAATTCTTTTTCACGCTTCTTTCCAACGTCGTCTCCGGTCTCTTCCCTTTTAACCCTTTTGTCGTTGTTTTCTTTGTTCGTGCCCAAGAGATCGTTTTCCATAATGACATAACATTCTATTCTTCTCTCCGCAAACACATATCATCGAGCGATATGTGCGTCTCCAGCCTTTTGTCTCGATATGCAAAATAGTTTTTTACTCATTTCGTTGTGTTATCACCCATTGCACGACCCCGAATTAGAATAAGAGAAGATTCAGGTACATGGATGGGAAAATAAGATTGCAGAATAATCTTTCAAGTAAATAGAATTAATTTTAATGATTACCATGTTTACTTAGCAAACAAACGGTGACGATACTGAACACTACATAAGGCTCATTGTAAGATCCTTCTGACTTTCCCTCGAAGGTCAAAAGTTTTCAACTCAATCTTGTTTTGAACTTCGACGAGAAACTTCAATCATCTTAGGTTGAAAATGTGTCAAATTCTTCAAATGCCCATAATTTCTAAACTTTTATCGGCAACAGCCAATCGACTCATAAATGGTGATGTCATGACAGTGCAATTTTATGATGGCGAAAAAAATGAATGTATGTATGTACACTGTACAGAAAGAAACGTTAAGTGTTTTAATCTTCAGTCTCATGTCCATCATTATTATCAACATTTTTCATTTTATGGATGGCCATGAGTACAGTTTTTAAATGCTTAGAAGTTTCAAATTGTTTCAAACTTTCATACAATTTTTTTGTCTTCTCTTAAACATATTTTAAATATCGACAAGCGTGAAGATTTGAAACCAAAACGATTTCAGCTGGTCATCCTTTTGGCAACTGTTACTTACCGTACAATAAACGCTCAAAGCTTCACATTAAACTTCACAAATCTTCACCAAATACAAAAACTATAAGATTCTTTTTCAATTTTTTTTTGTTAATCACTTGTTTATGAATTTTTAATTGACGTATATTGATGTTCGTCTTTTTCATTGAAGCCAAGTATTGGAACTTCAAGTACCTTCAAACACGTGCTGTAAAATCAACGTCTATTAAAAGTCATGAGATCTTAAAATGAAGTGTATGGAAGAGAGAAGTGAAAATAACGTTCAATTGAGATGACACTTCATAGGATTTCATCAAGTGTTGTTCAAAGTATTTATTACAAGCCATTCATTATTGTTGAGTTATAATTCAAAAGCCGTTTGCTTGTCGAAATCTGAAGATGACTCTCATAGCCAATTAACAACAAACGTAGCGCGTCCATAATTTCTTAAATTTCTATTTGCTTTACAAACTCAAATGATATTTAACGGTCTTTGACTGTGCGTTTCTTTCTCTTCTCAAAATCTATTGAGTGAATAACATTAATCTAAAATCCAGTTCCTGTAAGGATCTTTCTTATGTATTTTATGCTGTATGTTTTTATGCAATATTCAGCTTGCGAACCCCTTAGAATAATAAAATTCTTCTCTCTTACATAAATTAAAAACCAAATTTTCTATTCATTGACCATCGGTCATCGTTGTGAAAATAATTTTAATAATCGACAAAAGGAAGAATAAAAACTGGAAATGTCTTTCGCTTAGATTATAAATCTGGGAATAACACACACTTAGAGTTTATTGTTTGTCGGATCTAAAAATACATTCGACAAGATGTCCAGATATATTCTTTTGTCTATGATCGATGTGCGTGAGGGGCATATAGGAAGACGTTTCAAAAAAATATTCAAATATTTATGAAAACGATTTTTGTTTGCGTTTCGGATTGTCTTTAGGTTTATATTAAAGGAAAAGTTTTGATAGCTTTAGAAGATTTGCTTCTTTTTTCATCAACTTTCATCGAACAAATTTCATCGAATTCCTACATTCTTCATTCTATGTCTTGACATAAAACAACATAAATATCTAAATCTAATAAATGTTTCCCTGAAAAAGTTCGTTATAAATTCTCATGCAACTCATCATTACGCATTCATCACCAAAAAAACCTTTCATGGAAAATGTCCAAGTCCAATTAATTTGATTAATTATTTTTCCAGATGAAAAGGTAGCTTTTTGTTGAAACTAAAAGTAATTGAATATTTTCCCAGTCATAGGCGACCTTAACAACATATCCTTTTTCACCCTTTCCTAAAAGCTACCTTTGGCATTGAAAGGATCAAGTCATTTGGGTTCAGGTGCTGAAATTCTAAGACAAGTAAAGTAAAATCATTTTTCTTACCCTTTAAGGGGTTCAATAGATGGAAACATATTCACTGGAAGCAATTTCGATCATTTAATCAAATGACACAAACATTTCATGTGTGAATTATTTTAACTTGAATTGAAAATGAAAACTGTTAGCTATCAAACTTCTCAATATCTAAAGTTAAAAGTAAAAATCTGGCTACAAATAAACAAACAAATTTACAACAAAGATCAACAAATTTACGTTTCACTATAAACTTTCAAAAACATTAAAACTCATATGAAATTTATTTTAATCTTTGTATGCAAACTGAATTTATAATCACAATCATGCTCCATCGACTTCATGTTGTTGTTTCTCATACCTTTATTTCGCATCTCACTTCTTACTTCTTAAGAAATCGACAAGGAGAAAGAAAGTATCATATTTCTATGTTATAGTTTCTTCACATAACAAACAACGCTTGAAAACATTTTCTTTGGAAATTACGATATTTGGGACTTTATTTAGCTAATTCTCGGGATCTTCATTTGACTCATTTTCAAAATAGCGAACATGATACTTATCTCTGTTTTTCTGAATAAATAAGATCCTTTTCGTTTGTGTTTGCAAATGCTTGCCATCAGTAATGTGCCTGATGTTCAACAAAGATTACCTGCGTCTTCTAACCTAATAGCAACCTTTTACAACGCGTCTGGCCTGAATAAGATTTTTTTTTACACAACACGGAACAATAGTAAATTATTAAAATATTTAGACCTCATATGGTCACGTCCGGTTTACGGTGAATGATACATTTGAAGAGTTTCACTCCTGATGAAATGATTTGCATAAAGTTTAAGTGAATTAATGCGATTTGAAGGATTTCAAATCGTTTCCCAGCTGAAAAAAGTAAAATCAAACTTAAGGAAAAGTTTCTCAGGCATAAGAACGCTGAAAAGTGTCGAAAGGGTTGGAAATGTAAAAAAAAAACAGTTGAATGAGATTTCTGGTTTGACCAGTGGTCAGTTACATTTTAAGTTTTCAAGAAAAGGTAAGAAACCTTTAGAATAACACCAAAGAACTAAGCGATGAACATTGAAAGGGTTATAAATTGTTCTTCAAACACAAATCGAGCGAACCCATGAAAACAAAATTATAAGAATTAAATCATTTTCCCACAATGCACATGTGCAGTCTGCGATCGATGCTGATATGTTTGTTTGTAATCTCGTCTTGAACAAAATGAAATTTGCGTGGAACAGGAATGTATAAAATAAATTTCGAGTTTCTTTGCACATATTCACCAAAAATACGCTAAAAACTAACGTAAAGTTGTTCTCGTCTTGCCTTTTCATCTGATGATGTTCATGATCATCAGATGATGATGATGATGTGGAATGAATCATAAGATTAAATTTAAGAATAAAAGGAATGAAAATTAAAAGATATTTTTTAGCGTCTTTCATCTCTTCATGTTTACTTTTATGGAGATTTCGAGCAATTTGTTAACTAAACGTGATATTATGCGCCTCCATCTCATCTACCTAGTTATAATAGTTTTTCTTAACTGATCGTATTTATTAGCTTGTTAGAAAACTTAGATATTGTCAACCTTGTTTTTTTTTCTTTTATTCTTTCATTCTCGTTTAATTTACTCTCGATCTTCTTTCACTCTTCTCAATGTTATCTCACACGCTCATCAGCACCTAATAAAATCATCAAAATATTTTGAAAACATTTTCAACTAAACTTCTTCTGATGTATGAAATCTATCATCTTCAGTTCAACTGAACAACAGCAGTAAGAGTTTAAAAGAAAAATAAATAAAACCGAATGCGAACAAAAGCAAGTTAAATGATTTCAGTGCACGAAAGAGGTGAAAAAAGGGGTCAAAAGAGGTCTCTGTGTTGAGGAAGTTCTCATTTCTAAATAAAGAAAAAAAAGCTTAAGATCGATTATGTGTTAGGGATGCTGTCTGACTAACACAAAAAAATTCAGGGTATAAGAGGTTTTTATAACTCGACAGATTTTCGGGTTAAAGGCATAAAAGGCACGCGATTCACCTTTGTTGTTTGTTGTGATGCTTTGGGTACAGACACAAACGGTAGACAAGCTTTTATCAAGAGGTTTTTTTGGTTTTGTTTGTGACTTTAAACGAGCGACTAAGAGATTTGAAACGGGATAAAAGATCTCATTCGGGGCTTATTTGAGGTTTGTAAGTTTACAATAAGAAGCAGTTAAAGGGGTTAAGGAAAATAAACATTTTAACATGAAGAGAGATATAACAATTGCACAATTGACAAAATCGAAACAAGTTAAAAATTCATTTCAAGAATATTTTCTATTTAATTCTAGCCATTCGAAATGGAGCTTCACTCTTTGGCGGTAAATACTTTTATACACTTTTTAATAAATATTTTTAATAGCAAAAGAAGGAAAAAATATTAATAAGAAAGAAAAAAGTTTTGATGATTCAATGAGTTTGAAAGAAACGAATCATTTGAAAAGAATAGAGGTTTCTATTGGGGAGAGTTGAAAACAACGTCATTTATTCTTGAATATAATTTTATAACATCTCTTTAAAAAGAGAATTGTAACTTAATGCTTGTACAAACCCAAATACTTTAGCTATTTGAGAGAAAGATAAATGATCATAAACACATCTTGTTACCTTTAACACATTCATTGCCTTTTTTTCGTGAACGATCATTATTATCTATCACTCACAAACAGCATTAATTTCGTTTAGGAATAAGCATGAGATTCAAAAAAAAAACGAGCAAAATGATCTGTCGATTCATCTTGCGCACTGATGAGACCTCACAGACTTAATTTTCAGTACTGCTCAATTCAATTAATGATCGACTGTTATTTGAACTTTTAAGCGATCTCTTGATTGTCATATTCGTTGCTCTTTAACTGAACAGAAATTAACCTTTACCACATGTGAAACTCTATTGAAATTCCTTCTTTGGAACTCATCAATACATTTTCTGTGATGTGAATTTTTATGAAAGAGTAAGAAGTATCATTTAAAAGCAATGAAAAGGCTTCCGCAGACCATAACCAGTGCATTTATGTCAATAGAAAAAATTAAAAATGTATCTAATTTGAACTATCCTTAATAAATCTATATGTCCAAATAACTATTATTAAACATTACAATTGAAATTTCTTGAATGGCATTGCAGAAATGGCGTCTTTAATCGAGTTGAATAAAATAAAACTAATTAGCTATTCTCAAGATTGTACACATGAATCATCAGGTCAAACGCGAATGCAAATTCAGTTTGTTGAAAAAGAATCTCAAACTATCAATTTAAGTTCATCAAACTTGAACATTTCGTGCAAGGTTTGCAATTCATTTGAATCCAAAATAAATACAACGAACATTTAAACCAATTTGCTTCAATGAAAGCTCTGAAAAGAAGGAAAAAAATGTTGCAAGTGGCGTTAACAATGTTTTCCCGAACTAATTTCCAATAATGTGAAATATTCTGTGACTAAGAGACGAGAAAATAAAAAAAAGAGTAAAGAAATATGTATCAATTAATTAAAGGTAGAAAAAGGAGTAATTTTGAGCCACGTTTTTTTGTTTCTTGTGAAAATAAGAGCAGACAAACAAGATGAGTGAATTCTTTCGCGTTGTTGCGCAAGCTGCTCTTAAAGTTTCCTTCAACGGCAACACCAAAACAATCATGAAATTCACATTAAACAGAGAAGTGCAAATGAAAGACTTTGTCTTGAAAGAACAAAAAAAAAGTAAAGACAGAAAAAAACTTCCATCTGACGTTTCTCTTAGCTCTTTCAACTTACTTTTCCACCTTCTCCGACCGAGGCATTCTTTTATCTTTTTCAGTAAATCACACGAACATTTATGTGGATACTTTTTCTCTGTATATAAAAAGTATTTTTGAATTTTTGTAAGAAAGTTTCAACTTTGCACGTTGTCTTGTTGACGGTTTTTCTAATGAAATCTCTTTGAAGGCTTTGCGACGAGTTTAGTTGTGTCGAAAAGGTTGACCAGATTTAATTCACATTAAAGAAAGAAATTTAGGATTTTCAACATTCCTTTCAATCTGTTTACCTTTATTCGTCTGCTTGAGGCAACTAAATACTAAAAGTCTCATGACTATTAACAACAGCGAAAACAAAATATAATCTCATTAGTTTGCAATTTGTTGCACTTTTGTAAGCCTCAAAACAGCTCATGAAGTGAACTCATCACTACACTTCGATCTGCATTTCGGATGGCAATGAAAATCATCTTTTCCCCACATTTAAATTCATTAATGCAAAACAAATCAGTGTTAATATTGATATTTACGATTGTGAGGGGGATTATGAAGACTGAAGACTGGTTCAAGACGTGCCGCCAATGCCAGGGGCAAAATTTTATTCTCAACAAAAGACGCTGATAACTTTCTATGTTGATTTCATCCCATTTTTAAATTGTACCTGAGGTCTCAGCCTGAGTATTTCAATTTTCATACATTTTATGAAGAATGAAAAAGTGGAATCAAAAGGAATTTTTCATCTTTCAAAAATAATTGAAATGGCACCAAACAGTCTGTGATTGATTTTTCGTAAAAAAACTTCCATGATTTTTCATTGAGTTTAATCTAACGATCATCTGTAAGTGAATTCTTTCGCGCAATTGTGGTTTATGAGAACAAAACAATGTGAAATAAAAGAAAAATCAATTTCAATTAGAATCGAGAAAATGTAGTTGAGCTTAATTTGAGCTCATCACCGTAAACCTTTGCAGTTTACCGCTCAAGAATTTTTTTCTCTTTTTAATATTCACTGAAGTTTGTAAATTTATCGAAACATCATTGTCTTTACATGTTGAGTGAAGTATTATAATGATAAATCAAAATGTTTTAAAATCAGTCTTCTGCCATAAAAATGCAAATTTGAGTTGATGAAAAAATTCCAAACGAGATGCACATATGATATTGGGGGCTTGGGTGTTATAATGAGGCTGAAGTGTGATAATGATGATGATTGAAGTTATGATTTGCGGTCACTTTCATCGGCATAAAATTGATTTCAAAACCAGCACGATTCGGCATCGTCGAGAGAAATGATTTATATGATTGATTCGAATTACTGAGTACTTTAACTATACTTATGTATTCCAAAGTTGAAACGTAGCGAATAAAATAAAAGAAAATTACAATGATAAATTATATATGCTTCATTTGCATTTTATTGCACGTCCGAAAACGAATCATCACATCTAACACTTCGCGGTTCTTCGGAAAGCGCTCGAAGCATCATCATCATCATAAGAAAATTTAAAATTTTACGCGTGGAAAATTAATTTTCAATAGAAATGGCACATAAGCTTTCGATTTAACTTTGTCATAAATAGCCATTCCATTCTCTCGAATAGACCTCGCAACTATCTGCGAAGTATAACAAATGAGTTAGCTAATTGAACATTAAATGTGTTTTATGATGTACGACTAGCGCCTCAAGCGCTATAAATGCTGTGTGAATATCTTCTGATGAACTCTCTTTCTGGCTTGCGAATCAAAAGTTTCGATTAAATAAACGTGTAAATGATGTGGAAGGTTTTACTGTGTCTCAAGCAACTTGGAGTCAGTCTAATGACTTCTTGTCATCATCAACTATTAATGGGAACGATGCTTCAAGAGACATTTCTGATTTCTCGCATAAAGATCGACTTAACAAAAAAAATCATCTTCGCTAATTGAATTCTGAAATTTCTGGTGCATTATGCAAATTGAATTTTTAACATTTTCTAGAGACCGAAAAACATACTCAAACACACCGCAGAGAGTTCATGTTTGTGAGGTCGACAAATTGCAAGTCGGTGATGAAAAGGTTAATAATGCGCAGCCTTTCACGTCAATTTTCTTCAATTTTCTGATGGTTTTGATGAAATTGAAGTTTTTTTTTATTCTTTTGATATGTTAAGAAGAAATTATCTCATCCTTTATAAAATCATTTTAAATGAAAATTAGCTTTGTCTTTAAATAATTTCTTCGTTTGGACTCATCATTAAAATATTTATTCGTGATGAAAAATGTTTGTTTTCACTGTGGAAGAATAACTTTATTTTTAAAATGAAGCTGCACTTTAACTTGAGCCAAGAGATAAATGAAAGAAATTATCTCGTCATCAGTACACTTTACTCGACAATAAAAGATATTTAAGTGGCTCGTAACTTTTTAGTTTGATAAATTTCTCTCTCCTTGAAGCTTCTTCGATTTATACGTGAATGTAAATTGTAGTTTTTTATAAATAAGTAATTTATGCATTTATCGACAAACAGCAATTCATTACGTCAATTAATCACTTTACCGCGCTTCAAAGCCCTTTCGCAAAATAAATTTCCATTTGCGAAACTCATTGACGACATAAAACATAAAAAATCTCATCAAAAACGTGAAGCAAAAAAAAACCTCAACTAAAGAGTAATTACGTTGCAATATATTAGGGAAATAGTGAATAAAAATCTACGTTATGTCTTTTAATGATACAACGTCTATTACTTTACGTTCGTTATAAATTATTAAAATCTTATAATGGCTATCAATCTTAAAAGGTAATTTTTTTGTTTACATGATTTCATTATCTTGAAAATGAAAAAAAGCTTCAATGGCGACAAAACGGCCTGCGCAATGAAGGAGAAATCACTAAAACAGTTATTGCGCTATGTCATTAGCTAAAGATTTGAATGTTGATACACGAAAGGAAGGTGGAGCATTTTTGACACACTTGTTGAAATAATCTATATTTAATCTTCTGGAATGAATTAACGATATCATATCGTAATTATCATAAAATACAAACAAATTGCGTGAACTTTCATCACCTTCGAGTTGATTCCTTTTTTATAACACTTTTTCTTATATTAATTTTCGTTTCATTTCTAGCTGTACAACGAGGTCGTGTACCACCATCACAACCACCTGGTATTCCTGGCATGCATGGCCAATACTTAACAAATGGTGACGCAGCAGCAATGTGTGGATTTAATGGACATTCATATCTTAGTTCATATATATCACTGCTTCTCCGAGCTGAACCTTACCCAACTTCTCGTTATGGACAAACGTGCATGCAAACCAACAATATCATGGGTATCGATAACATTTGCGAGCTGGCAGCACGTTTATTGTTTTCAGCTGTTGAATGGGCTCGCAATATCCCTTTCTTTCCCGATTTGCAAGTCACCGATCAAGTAGCTTTACTACGTTTAGTTTGGTCCGAGTTATTTGTGCTGAATGCGTCACAATGTTCTATGCCATTACATGTGGCACCACTTCTTGCTGCGGCCGGTCTTCATGCATCACCAATGGCTGCTGATCGTGTCGTCGCATTTATGGATCACATTAGGATATTCCAAGAACAAGTGGAAAAGCTTAAAGCGCTTCACGTCGATTCGGCTGAATATTCTTGTCTGAAAGCAATCGTACTATTTACGACAGGTAAGTTACTGGATATTCTTTTTGTGGATACACCAGCCTTACTTTCCAAAATCAATCAATCCTTTTCCCAACTCAAAAACGAGAATGAACTGATGCAGATGGTAAAATCGCATTTAGAATCATTCGCTTCCACTGCAAAAACAACTTTTCAAGCAAATAATAATAACAATAGTAACACAACTAATTCCAACATAGTTCTCCCTGAACCCACCTCACCCAAAACTAATCAAAAGCTTAAATTAAACTCATCCGATAATAGTAGCATAAATCAATCTCCGCAATCACCAAACACTTCGAACAATACGAGTCTGAATAGCTCGTCTGGCAATAGTTCGGGTATTTCTGTAGGTGTTTCGCCCTCTTTGTCTTTCTATCACCATCACCAGGCTGCTTTTCAGCATATTCAAACACCGACACGTTCGTATGGTAGTTTAGATGAATTTCTTTCTAATCAGACTGATAATCCATACACTTTGAGTAACAATTTGTTTAATACTTATAATCAGTTTACTAGTAGTTTAGGTTCAACGTCGAATAATTCGAATACATCAGATTTTGCAAAGTTCTCGCCATATAGCTGGAATAGTCGTCGATAAGCCGTTCAATGTCGGCATGCGAAGCTCATTATTGAAATGTTACTTTTGCGGTTTCCTCAATTTGTATTTCGGGTTGTGTGTGAAAAAGCGTTTCGGCAGTAAGCGTGTATGAACCACACAAACAGATCAATTGATTCGAACAAAAGAAATCTCAATAAATAGCTTCTGGGATGCTTTGGAATACACTTCAGCACTGTTGTGGTTTTTCTCCATTTGTACAGCGTCGATCGAACAGAGCGATGAATCTTTCCAATTTCGATCGTAAATTGCAATCAGGGACGTGTTCGTAAAGCAGCATTGTTTGCATTCATGTAAAAATCGTTTTATAGTTTTATTTCACTTTTTTTTCATCGTTGTATAATTTTTTTAGCTTAAATTTAAATTAGACATTTCGTAATTTATTAGTGTAGGTTCTTTTATGTAGAATTGAGCTAAGTTGCGATTATTTAGCATAAATATTGTATCACAATGTGTAAAAGTCGTTTGATGCTCTTCTCCTTTTCTCTGATGCTCCATTATATTTCAGAGCTCGGTCGCGATCATGACTCGCAGTAAAAGGAAGGACCTCAAAACAGAAATCAAAATAAATGAGGAAATAAAGAGATAGTCGGACCACGACGTTGATTTAATTAAAACTAAATTGAAATAATCTGCATTTTATTCTTTTTCTTATTGAATTATTTGGTCTTTGTCTCCGTTTGTTCTTGAAGCATATTTTGGTTGACCAGGAAGCTGTTTCTGTAGTTAATTAGGTTTTTTTTGGGTCGTAGATATTTAACATTGCCAAGATTATAATTCCTTCCAACAACATCACACACATTTGTGGAACGTTAAAACGAGACGATTTGCGCTTAAGTAGAAACTTGCAATAAAGGAAGATACATGTAATAAAAGTGTGAAACATTCATTTTACGCTCATCATAATATTTATGAATTTACCTCAAGAAAACGTATTAAAGAGAGATTCTTCTCATATAAATATCTTTCGCGTAAAGTGCTTTGAGCTCCTTCCAAGCGTCGTTTGACGAAGTCTGAGAGAAACTTCTCTTTCTTTTATTTTAATTCGATAATAAAAACGTCAAATTACTACACCGAAAACACATCTCTGATGATTTCATGTTGGAGGCGATTTTTCGTAATTAAATTTTTATTTAAATTTACTTACGGTCGACGACGAGGCTGTTTGTGTGCCTTTACCTTTGGTGACTTTTATTTTGTTTTGACTTTAACGATGCTAAATCGAGAATCTAATCAAGCTTGAAATTGACGATATTCTCGATATGAAGAGACTTCACGCTGTTATGTGATGATCTTGCCCTCAATACTTTATTGAAGGTAATACATTTTATGGAGTAAATATCAACAATTTTAGTTGAATGTCAATTTATATAATTACTCTTGGCACACATTTCATTTCTTTCTGAGGGCTCAAAAAACATTTAATACATAGAAACAACATTACAAGTAGGCATCTACTTAGATATGTAGATATAAAAACAGCAATCAAAATTGCACGACATTTTCACTTATTCAAACATGACTTTTTATCGATTCGATTTCATCTTCAATGATAAATCTTAAAACAACAGAAATCTGTTTGCGGTATTTCTAAAAACTTGATATCGTAAATAATCAAGAAAATTTCATTTTCCATATGAGAAAATAGTGCAATTGGAAATAAGTTCACTCAACAATGCATGCTGAGGAAACTTTCAAGTTTTACAACAATAGTTATCAGGCACCATACGAGAAAAAAAGTTTCTTTTGTATAACTTATAGATTTGTCTCATTTCTGGCAGCACAAAAAGAGAGACAGGGAGATAGAGGAAAAATAAGAAAAAAAAACTAAAAAGTCACGACTTTAAAAAAATGTCTTTAAAACGAATTTACTTTGTTTTTTATTTTCGACATTTTCATTCGGAAATTTTGTTTATGTTGAGCAGCGACTTGAAAATTGATAAAAACATCATTGAAATTCTGTTTAATTCTAGTTCAACACATAACTCTTCTGAGACTATCAAGTTAACATAATTCACCAGTTGGTGTCATGAATTATGAGATGTTATGTGCATAAAAGTATACGAAGTATGACCTGACTTATGGTATAACCCTAGTCGAAATGTCAATAAGATTTTTGCAATTGCCGCTTAACATTTAACTTTTCCTGCTTAATATTTCTTTTTTATGATTTCCAAATTTACCAAGAAACATTAAAATGCTCCAACAACCACAAAAATGTAAACTTTTTTCAAGTCATTTAGCAAAGAAACGCTTCCATTCGTTTACAAATCATTAAATTCCATTACAAATGTTTGTCTTGCAAACATTACGTAAGTTTTATCGATTTTTCGTTGTCGTTTTTATTCAGTTGAATGTCACCTGTTCAAATTTCTCGTCTTAGTCTCACATTCCTTGTTTAGTGCTTTAAAGTATACATTTTTAAAGCAAGGAAAATTCTGAGTTCCTCTATCGTCTTCCTTTAATAAAGTTGCTTGCATGATTTACATTCGCCCACGAGATAAAAATCAATAAAATCGCACACGAGCTCGAGGCAATGCTGCTCGAGATATTCAATGAAACACGAGAGCCGTCTCAACACACCACATTAACTCGAACTCTTGATACTTTATTAACCTCATATATGCGGCAGTGGATGCGATGATATGAAATGGAATAAAAAGTTATCTAAATGTAACCATCTCTGAAAATTTTGTATATTTCATTCCTGAATTATCATTTTTATTATTATTTTTAATAATACAAAAATATCTCTGCTCTTTAGTCGCTTTGGGGTTGCCCTCTGATATCGTTTGTTATTGTGTTAAAAGATTCAAACAGAAGACAAAGTTTTTGGTTAAATATTTTGACTTTAATCGGGGACTTTTTTAGATAAAGTAGTGAGTGAGATGAACGAACAATTAAAGGATTTGAATAGAATTCCGATAAGTCTTGTTTGAATTTAACATTCAAGACAACAATTGAGCAATTAATTAAAGATTTTGTGGACAGAAACTGAGAGCTTTCGAAAGGTCACAGAGATTATAAGATTAATGTCATATGAAACATAAAGAGATTTCTTAAATCTAAATGGTTTAGTGGCGTAGGTATAGAAGCCAAAAGGGGTTAGCAATTTATGCGCGCACACAAGAGGGTGTCGAGTGTCGTATTATGATGTTTTTAATGTTTATGTTTGTATGATGACATTTTAACCCTCCCCCATAATCAAATAAATTTTATTATCAGAGACAAAACCGCTCGCCCGTGCAGAGTCTCGTTCAATTAATTTTGTGTAGGAAACAAGAGACCTTTAACCGCTCTTTGTGTCTTGAGCTGACAGAAGCAACGACAGTGGCAGTGTCGAGGTGATAAAAATTTAATGATCATTTGATACTCCAACGCGCACGAAAAATATATTTACGAAAGGGTTAATAAAATATTTTCTTCATCTACAAAAACATTTTTATCAAATAAATTTCAAGCGAGTGCGAGGAAAATGATGACGCAGAGGGGAAATTAAAATTTAAATAAGTTCATATTAATTATTCATGATGTCTTATGGAGAGTTCTAATTGAAAATTTTGCAACAAAGACTGTTGCGGGGGTGGAAAGAAAAGATGAAAAATTCATGAATAGTCGCAAATTAAGATGCTCAATAAAGTTATTAAAATTTTTAATATGAAAAATCTCACATCCGTTATTAAAATTCTCTTTCGAAGACAATAAATGTGAATAAATCAGCAGAATTACTTTAACACTTCGAAATCTTTTTGGGAGAATAAACTCATGACAGTTGAATTTGTTTTTATCTTTCATTTAGTTGCGTTTGCCACTGTGAACAAAATATTTAATTCATTCTGAGAGGATTTTTTTCCTGTCTGAAAAAATCAAAAAAAAAAATAATTTACACAGGCTCCAGCTCTCGTTAGATAAAATAAACGGCATTGCAAACACAACCGCATCAGTTTTTTATGCTCAGATACGAGACAAAAAGTCAACACTGAGTAAACATGGAAATGATCCGATAAAAACATTTTTTTATGGCTGATACTTTAAAGGGACGGAGACCGCTTGAATCACGTCTCAATATTCAACCCTCGGAATAAGCTCACGCGAGACACGTCTGAAGAGCGACCATTTGTTTTTATTTGCCTGATAATGAACAATTGGAAGCGCGAAGTTGTCATATGAGGGCAAACAGAAACCGACAATAATGTCGACATTGTCATTTAGTGTCATGAGTTATGAAAATGTGAACGATTAAACAACATTATTTAACAGTAAAAAAATCTCATTTGTGACTTTTTCAAAAAACATGACTTCAATATTCCGAAACTTAATGAAAACGTTTCAAGTTTAATAAAATAGAAAATCGAATACAGACAACAAAAGAAAAATGGAGTTTGCTCAACACTTTCATTCAATAGATTGCTAGATAACCAATGTGCTAGCAACTCTAACTAGAAATTGAAGCTTTCAATTAAATTATTACGATGTATTGTGAGTATTGATTAACGATGAAAAAATATAATAATTTATAAGTATGAAGACAACGTAAAAACAAATTGCAACATTACAATGATTGTAAAGTTTGTAACGTTCGACTAATTGATCAATTTGCAATAAATCAGAAAATGCACAAACAACACGACACCTGCAACTGCTGAAACCATGTAAGTTGTCACTCTATGTTACCCACGACATTAACTTGAAATTTATGGCGCGATTTACGTTTTTTATTCATTCCCTCTCCATCTTCCTCACATATTTTGTTGTGTTCTTTATAAATCAATGTCCAAGTTGACTTATGTTCATTTAGTAGCCACACTGAAGTTACGATCCATATCAGATTTCAAGTGGACGCGAATGCGGCGCTAGTCACATTAAATATGTAAATCAACCGCGACATTACATTTAATAAAATTCTCTCAGATACAACCGAACAGTTTAAATCGTCCTCTCATAATTTTAAATCAATTGATTGGAAGTCCATGGAATTAAAGTCTTAAAGTGTGTGGTCTTCACTTATTTATTCAACATGCAACAGTAGAATTCATGAGAGAAGTTATCAACAAATTAAACGTTTAACACCTTCAACCATATTTTGTGTCATATCACACGCTTCGTCTGATTATATGCCTCGATTCATAAAATTAAATCGAGCTTTTTATTGAACGTTCACTCTTCGTATCTCAAATCACCGAAGTGGTTTCTAATTTATTATTATTCTTTTGTGATTTTCTTATTTTTCGAAAGTCTTCTTTTTCAATAAAATTTTATTAATTTTTTTTCTTCTCTGCATCTCTTGTCGTCGACTTTTTTACGACAATTTTTTGTTATTCTCTGTTGCTTCCAACTAGCAATCAACCGAAAAATACTTTAACGATAAACTTCCAGCTAATTCAGCAATTGATTGAATTTAAAGAGCTGTGAAAATGCTTGCACATTTGTAGGAGAAAAATATGAAATGAGCGGCATAGGTTTGAACCTCAAAAGACGATAGATTAGGTCGTAACTTTTCATCCCATTCGTCTCACTTTCTTATCTCATTAGTTGAATCTATTCGCATAATATGTCTTTTGTTATGATGCCTTGTTTGTAGACAGCAAAGACGAGATTCTAATAATCTTGAGGCTCTCTTTTGTTGTGCCACTCGATGGTGCTTTTGTAATGCATAATAAAACGACAGGAAAACCACAGAGAAAATATGCAGATGTCACTGAAATACCGATCACGTTCTTCCGTCTTTTGTGATCGTCTTCCAATTCCAACAAAAGAAAACGAAAATCATCTTAATTTAAAATTCTTTTCTAATGTCAATCGGAAGCCCCAAAAAAACTTCGTTAATCTTATAATCGAAAGAAAGCAGAACAACAACCAAAAATGACACATTTCTGTTGTCAATAATTATTTTAGGATGTTTTTTTTTTCATTCGTAAAGCCAAAAATCGATGTCCAGGTGCAATATTGCAAGATTGTCAACGGCCATAACGAATTCGCTTGACTAAAATCGTTGAATTTTATTCATAAAAACATTTAAACATTTGAATTTTGGTAAATTTTCGATTTAAATTCAAAGACCAATAAAATTAGCCAAAATTCTTGAAAGCATTTTATTGCGCGAGCAGAGGTCTAAGAACTTTCTTGCACACTGCATTGTAGTTCCCAGAAATATGTTGATTCCAATGGAATTTGATGTTTTTTTTTCAATTTACACTTTCTGGCTGGTCTCAACTCGCAATTTCCATTGTATGCAATCAAAATTCTCTTATTTATTCATGCTAATTTGTTTAATCCTCGATCGTGATCGTTACTTGAAGTTGTGACAACACGACCATGAAATGTAAAGAAGAAATTACGAGCATTTGTTATACCTTTAATGTGTATGATTTCGCATCCTGGAAAAGGATTAAATGAGTTTAAGTATCTTTGAATGTGAAGGAAAGGAAGAAGAAGAAACTCCTGCTGTGACAATTTGATATGGCCCGAAAATTGCGCGTCTTTTAACTTACCTTTATATGTCACATAAATGAATTGCTCGCAATGATATTTACAACAAAAGCAAACCCTGAAAAAAATTCCTTGCACAACAACAATTGATCAGATGATGTTCATTGGAATTTGTTTACTTTATTTTTATTATTTCTCTTTTACTCGATCTATCTTTCCGTCTCCTTCTCATTTCACCCTGTTTCGGAAGACAATAAAATGTCCATAAATATTTTGCTGTTATTCGGGAGATGTTATGGATTGCTGTCTTGCTGGTTTGCTTAGATAAATTCAGTAAAATTTATTTTTTGTAAGTCGATAATGTGACGCAATTATTGGATAGAACTTTGAGACTTCTTTTTATTTATATCTCTCCAACATACAGACAATAGAACATATTTAAAATACTCGAGTGGACAGGCATAAAGACCATCAGCAAATACATGGCCTCGAGAACATAACACTGTGGATATGTAACTGAAGTTATAAATTAATGGCTATTGTGCCAAAAAAAATGATAAAGAAAAGCAACAAAAGATTCTCCATACGAAAAGTGCAAAACTAATAAACTTCACCTTTTATTTAAGGCTTGAGGACGAAAGACAGAATGAAATATTTTGACACATATCGGAGATGTCTGTTTGCTTTAATTTATTGCGCAATATTAATTCGAATATTTCTTCAGAAACTTAATAATGAAGTGGCCAGAAGATTTGTTGTTAAAATCATCAATAAAGAAATTAATTCAAGCTGATTGGACAATTTACAGAGTTAAAACAGAATTCTTTGTGAAATGAAAATAATCGTTAATCATACGATATTTAAGGTTCCTAAATATTTCTTGCTTTATTTGAGATTTGTTCTTGGAAAATCCTTCTGAATATTTATTGACAATATTGATTTAATAATCTTCATTTCACTCTTTTTTTTTTTACTATTTTCTAACTTTTGACATTTAATTCCATTGAGTTAACTTGCCAGCAACTTAGCAATGGTCGGGAAAAGGAATTAGCGAAAACATTTACGTCGACCCCATTAAGAACGATAAATAATCCAGCAGAAATATAAACCACATGGATTCATAATCACCTTCATATCATTGTCGTTAGATACTGCAGAGTTTTGCAGGGAAAATACAATAAAAGAAGTGGAATCTCCGAAACAAAAAAAAAATTGCAACCCTAACTGGAAAAAAAAGTTTAGCTCATGACCAGAGAATGTTAAATTAGATTTATTTTTCTTCTGTTGCGCTTCACCTATGTAAGTGATGATGTTTCCAGAGAATGTTCAGAAAGGGAATTAACATTTTCATTTATCGAATTCTATTGCCGAGGGCGAGTGGATTGGACAAGTAATTTTGTAGATTATATTTTTACCCAAAATTGATTCACATCAACTGTAAATATCGTCGATGAAGAACATAAAAAATTATTTCAAGTGAAACTTTACGAGATTGTTTGTAAGCATTGTTGGGGTGAACATCGATACTTAGGGTGATGAAATGAAGATTTTTTATAGTGTATTCGGCAATTTTTTGTGCAAATCATATGCGGATTGTTGAATGAAAAACTCATGCAAATGTTGCATTGCACACCAAATTAAATGTCGAATTATATAGTTGGTGTCAAAAGAAGGGAAAAAGATATTGCAATATTGAATCAAATTCAATTTTAGGGCAAAATGAAAATTGGATAATTTGTGGTGAGCGAACAGATTGAGCCCGTGACTAAACGTGAAAAGAAGTGAAATCGAAGCAAAAATCAATAAGTTAAAAAACATTTCCACAACAAGAGATTTATGACCGACAACAAAGAAAATCAATTTTTTAAGGAAAACCCTCTCAAGAAGTTTCCCACTTTTCTGTTGTTTTCCATTGTGCGTTTAAACGTTGACCACACAATGATTTATTCAAGCCATTCATCTTATCCCTTCCAGAAGTCTCTTCTTCGACAAAGTGAAAATAATTTTCATCTTACAAGATATTTAGATAGTAGAAAAATTGCCTTACGGCTTGAAAAGCTTTAAGATTTTCTTCTACCTCTTCTGCAATGTTAAATAATTTGAAAAGAGAGCAAATAGATTATTGCAGATAATTGCAAATGTAATTAATCTAATTAAAACTAGATCGAGCATGTCGGTCAACGGGAAATTGAGAATTAAATTTCACTGACGTTTTTACACTTCCCAGCAAGATTTCTTATAAACTTAAAAAATTTCGCTTGTTTCGCAATTTCAAACATCTTCTGATGAGAAGCACGAACGTCAAAGAAACCGATTTTTTCTTATCTTAATACAATTTATTTACATTTTTGGAGAACTTCTCCATCAATCTAAAAAATGTGTATTTAAAATATTTTCATATTTTCGTTTCCCAAATTTCTGTGTTTCTCCAGAAGAATTTTCTTTAATCTCTCGCTTGTCGTTGTGCTATTCCATTAATCATACGAAGAACATCATAATAAAAATGATGTTCAATCGTTAAAATTTCTTTATCTCGAGTGGATTTTCAAGTATATATTTAGAAGCAGGTGGATGAAAACGAGTTAAACGATCATTTAATATTAAGATATCAAATTCACTTAAGCAAGTATCAATTGCCATGTCACCAAAAGAGTTTCGACTCGATGTCGTATCTTGTTGAAAACACTCATAAGTTACTTGAGGGAAACATCTGGCAACAACTTTCAAGACATTTTCAAGTGAGTTAATTTAAATGATGCGAACGAAGATGCCACTCGAGTGAAACATATCAACTCGCATCATAATTGTCGTCATCTTGTTTGTTTATTTTAATTGTTTTCATTAGCGATGCAAGATGATGTAGTCAGGAGTGAAAAAATTTTAATAAATTTATTGAAAACTTTTTGGAATTCTTCTTTTTTGTCTCTCTATGCTTTACAAGTAAGATGCTGTTAAGGCATCAAGTCATCACTTAACAACAACACTTGAGAGAAAATGAACAATCATCATGATCATTATGAATTCATTTTTATTCATTTTAAATTGTTATGAATATCACCCAAGTGTTGAGATGTTCCATCGACTTTCAAAGACTTATGATTGTGTTAAGTACACTTGAGCACGCGACATGAATGGGATGGTTCTCGAATGATTAAAATTTATGTTTGTTCGCGGATCTTTCATAAGATATCTAATAATAGCCCCGTAATGGATGCTGGAAAAAAGTTTTCAAAATCATGGAATGTTGCTGATTTAAGATTCTTTAAACGATTAATTTATTTGAAGTTTATTCAGCAAAATCTAAAAATACAAAACATTCATTTTGTGGGTTTAATAAAAAGTAAAGCAAGTTAAGAAAATATTTTCTCCAGCATCCAACATCAAGCATATGGGTGACAAACATTTTAGTTTTAATTCTGTTTAATTGACTATTAATAGCTTTAATCTCGCATAGAGCCGAGAATAAAACAACTGGAGATGAAGATCAATTTAAAGCGATTCGTAGTTTTAGAATTCTCTAAAAAGATTCAAGTCATCCTCACGCAACATGCCACGGAGACCGCTTTCGATTGAGGTTACAATAATATTTCATTCAATTTCAATTAAGATTCATTAAATATTTTATACGAAAAGAAATGTTGGCGGGTTGAATGTTGGTGTTAGTACCCATATTTAATTATTGATTGTTTAATTCTCATCAACTTAACCCTTTTGTGCCACTCAATGCCAGGAACTTTGTTCAATATCCAGGAGATTTTTCTTAACGATCAATTTAGATAAAATTTCAACATACAATGTTTGCATTTGATTAATTGATGTTCATTGTGTGAATTGATTTTATTAAAAGAATCTCTGTTTTACATACACACACAATATTCTATTTGAATCACGATTTAATTGTATGAGCTGATAATTGTTGTTGCAAGTGAATAATATTTTTCATTATTGATCTTCGCATGACCTTTACTGCTGTCTATCGCATTTCAGCCGTTGATGTGTGTGTGGGGAAGTCACTTCAATCGTTGTTTTTAAAAGATAATTGCCGCTTTATTGGACATTAAATTGGAAGGAATTATGATGGCAGTTTCGATATTTTCTTAACAAAGAAATTCATAAAGTTGTGTTGGAAACGGAAACGCTTCAAAAGCTGTTCATTTGCAATTTTAATTGAAATCGTTAAAACTCGAATTCGATTATCAACGAACTCATTGTCCGCGTTGTTATTTTCTTTTTTATATTTTTGATTTTATTCGAATTAAAATTATAATTGGAAAAAACAAATTCAGAGTAGGACTAGAAACTTTAACTCATTACATCGTTTTGACTAGAAAACTTCGTTCCTGATCCTTGTTTGTATACAACACCAAGAATTCATTAATCAACACAAACATACGATGATTGTGGAGTTCATTAACTAATTTTATTTTTTATTTTCAGTTTTTAACATTATGCATGACCTTTCACACCTCACATATTTAATTCAAATACTCATTTTGCATAATTTAACAAGCATTTTTATTTTCAGTTAACACATTTTTTCTTTTCATATTTAATTAACAAGTACTTTATTTAATTAATAATTTTTCATTTTAATTCATCTTTATTTCATCATAAATCCACCGAAACATCGTTAAACCAATGGTGAATGGATTTAGGGTGAAAGGTGAAAATTTGGCACATTTAACAATCTTTTTTTACATCACTTTATTTTTATTAATATTTCTTTTTTTATTATTTATTTCCCCTTAATCATCATAGTAACTATGCTGACTTTTTGCTTTGTCTTACTAAAATATTCCCCTTTTGTGTCCAAATTTCCACCTTTCACCATGACATGAAAACTGAACTCTCATTTTTATCATTCCAGATGCTTGTGGCCTTTCCGATGTATCACACATTGAGTCATTGCAAGAAAAGTCACAGTGCGCATTAGAAGAATATTGTCGAACTCAATATCCAAATCAACCAACCCGATTCGGAAAATTACTTCTTAGATTACCTTCACTGCGAACAGTTTCTTCGCAGGTAAGCTAAAGGAATTCTATATTTATGCATATATCGCGTCCAATTAACGCCAGTCCTATCAACAGGTTATCGAACAACTGTTCTTTGTTCGATTAGTGGGGAAGACGCCAATCGAGACGCTTATTCGAGACATGTTGTTATCAGGAAGCAGCTTTTCGTGGCCGTATCTACCATCCATGTGACACACAGGGGCACTTTGGAGACAACTTGCAACAACCACTTGATCAACGCCCTCACAACCATTCTACAATGGTTCAACTATATCTTCGATTCCAACCTCATCTTCATCAACAATCACGGGAAACGAATCCACCGGCAATTGCTTTAATTCTACGACCACACCAACATCATCTGTGATTGATCCACTTCTTGGATCCACGGGACTTTTTAATTCATCATCATCTTCATCACCTTCAGCCACTTTTGCTACGGCTAATCCATCATTTTATGCAAACTGTTATGCTGCTTTATCAGCATCAACATTTTCAAGCACAATGGGATCTTCTAATATGATGAATGGAATGAACTTCTTCAATTTAAACACAACGACTACGCCACCATCATTATTTGGGTCAAGCACAGCAACATCAAATACGTATAAGGATAGTTGCAAATATGTTTCACCCCATGATGACGAAGAAGTTGATAATGAAGATGACAATGAGCGTTTATTGAGTGGTTCTAGCAATCATTTAAGTAAATCAAATAGTAATAATACAAATAGTTACAATGACAGAAGTAATGAACGAGCGTCACATGTTACTGGTGAAGACAGCACCAATTAATGAATAACGATTAGCAAACCTACGCAATGTTTATTCAAATGATGGGAAATCAGTCCTACATATCTCTAATCTATTTTAATATCTAATAATCTTATCTAAATCTTTAAGACATTTCGAGGAAAACTAAAATTAAATTGGATGAAAAAAACTTTTTTTAATTTATCGTTTCGTACTTATTTGTTGTCAATATCATCAGAGAGCTTCACAATGAATTCTCTGATATTTAAAATTATCAAAATTACCTATCAATTGAATTACAAAACCAGAAATAAAATGAAAAAAAATAACAACAAAGAAACCCCGTCCAAGAAATAATTCTTACAAATAATTCTTTCAAATTTCTTGTGCAATTTTTTGTCGTCAAAACACAATTTTTGTGATTTTTTTTCATTTTTTCTTTATTGACTCTGAAACTTAATTTTCAACTGCAATAAAAATCAAATTGATTGAATCAATTGACGAAATGTTTTTTTCTTTTTTGACTTAGTCTCACTAAACTTATACTATGCTGTAAAATAAATTTTAATGCTTTTGTTTGCTTCGCTCGATCGTCGTTTATAAAATTGATCTAGATTCTAGAATGGAAATGTGTTGAATCCCAAAAAAAAATTGAAATATTTATAGATGAAGAAGTTTTATTATAAAATTAATGGTAAAAGCAATTGTATTGATTATAATCAATAATAAAAAAAAATATTTAAATTTTATTATAGCGAAAAATATCACATCAAAACTATATTTAAACAAGAAGTAATTTTAAGGCTTTCTCAAATCATGTCAAGAAATCATGTTGATAAGCGAAGGTTATAAAAATAAAATTCATGTAAATAATTCGAGCTAATCACTCAATAAAGAATCTTTCGGCAATTTTTAAAATGTGATTTGTGATGTTTTTATTTATTTCTTTTTGTTTCGTCAACAAATTGTTTTGACAGCTAGGAAAAGCAAACATTTGACATCGTCATCGTTTAATATGAATTCAGCAAGAAGAGTGTGGAAAACTTAAATATATTTTGAAACAACAAATCATAATTCCATAGAACAAGTATCTATTTCACAAATTCCACTGGCCTTTTTCAAGTGATGTCGTTTTTGAACACATAACTATTACACATTATTATTTTTGTCAAAACGTGAACTAAACAAAATATTTCCCCATTTAAGAAAAAGAAAACCTTGCGAGAAATTAAGTGTACGTTTAGTAACTCATTCATAAAACTGTAAGAAGTTTCAAGAGAAAATTTATCTCCATTTAAATGTGTCACAAGCTTCATCTGTTGACTTTAACTCATAAATGCTGCGCCTTAAATTCTTGTCGCTAATATAAATATGTTTAAAATGTCACTTGACACTTTCTCGAAAGAAATTTACGCAAAACTTACACTAAAACATAATCAATTTGCCAAAGCAAAGGTTGAAAAAAGCTAAATAAGATAAACGACGAATGTAAATCATGAAGCGGTCAGTATTACGAAGCGACCACAGAATATGTTTGAAAACAAACTGACGAGACAATGAGAAGGAAGTGAAATTTATGGAAAATATTTATGAAGATGAAATCAGTCGGGTGAAGGGAGAAAGAAAGTGTAGGAATGATAAGGCAATAAATCTCAAAGACGATAGGAAAAAAAACGTCACATGTGGAGGTTGAAAGTATTTTTCACCCTCGAACATATTTGTCGAACGTCTCGAATCCCTTAAAAGGCACTTGCTGCTCATTAATATTCTATATGATTGCCTTGGCAGTGATTTAATGAGTTGATTTATTACCAGCTTCTTTTGCTCAGCATCTTCACATCAGATGAAAATTAATTTGCAATAATCTTTGTCGTTTGTGATTAAATACTCACAAGCTACTTCCTCCAGTAAGTAATCTATAGCTTTTATAAATGTATTTACTATAGTATTTACTATATTATCAAAGAGAGAGTGAAATAAATTTGTCCCTTACATGTCGAGTGTCATTTAATGTTCTGCCTTTTCAATGTTACTTGTTCAAGCCTTCTGCTCAGTAACAAAAATATTTCAAGAGTCATTTTAAAAGTGCTGAAAATATTTTAATCGATAGCTGATAGATATTGATCAATCTGAATGTCACACAAGTGGAAAATAAAAGTGGATTGACACGGAACCCGTTGGAGACAACTCTTTTGTTCTTGTCATTCACAGCAACCTAACTTAATTAAAATGTTAACAATAGCGAATGACGTGAACAATGAGAAAGAGGTTAATGATGAACTTGAGTCGAGCATGGATGAGAGATCACGAAACGGGGTCGGGGAGCTTTTATCATGACAGAAAACATGCAAACTCAATCATCACTTGTCATAGTTCATCTCTTTATTCACTTCTTTTTACTTCTCTGCATTTCACAACTCGTGTCGGTTGTACAATAACACTTTCTTTATTTTAGAACTGAATATTCAAAGAGATTTTCGAAAAAAAAGTCCACATTTTCTAGTAAAGTTTATGACGCTGTTGTTCATTTCCTCAAACATTTTCCAAATTTAAATAAAATGTACGTGTGGATAAGACAAAGCGTTTTATTCCAAAATGTTAAAATGTGTTTTCTTCACTTTTAATATTCAAAAGTTTGCTTTTGCAAATATCAACAATTGACGCTAATTTTATCTTATTACCTAAATGAAACAAGTATTAGTCCAAGTTCTGCCTCGAAACACTTAATGATAAATTATGTGTGACTTTATTCAACTTCGGATAGTTTTTCCAATCAATTTGCTTCCCATTAACTTTAATTATCTTTGAGATTATCTTCACTAAGCTAACGGTGGAAAATTCAATTAAGTTCCGATCAATCAGTTGTGAACTTACTATTTAAACGAATAAGAGAACCTGATTAATTCTTTGAAAATTTTCAAAGACGGGCCCATTCACTTTAACTGACATTAAGTATCCATTGGGCACGTGGCAATGGCAACATGCTCCTCTGAAACTGAAAGCTATCATATCTGACCTAAATGTATTAAAAATTCTTCGACTCATTCGTCCATTAATGGCTCATAAAGAATTTTTTTATTATATGAGATTTTTTACTGACACTTTCTATCAGCGCTAAACGCTTGAAAATAAATACCAACAAGTTTAATAAAACCTACTTCATAGAAATCAGCCCAAGAAAGACGTAGAGCTTGTTTTAGTTATTGTTTAGTTCCTAACTTAAAAGTGATATTAATTCACTGGTCGAATGCTTTATAATATGAAAAAATTCAAGGTATGAAAAACACTGCTTCGCAATGAAGTATGAGCACAATCAGTGAAAAGAAAGATGAAAAATTATTACTAACAAAAAACAATAATTGCACTGTCATGACATTTCATTATTGTTCAGAGGTTGTTGTGTAAGACTGAGGAGATGGAAAGAAAAAGAAAGAAGAATCATCGATAATGTTCCAATGAAGCCCTCCGCAGCTACAATGTTAAAAATAATTTTCTCATGATGTTAACATGATGTTTTGTTGGTTTTTCTTCTCACCTAGAAGAGATTCTTATGTGGATAGTGACATACTTTTTAAGGCATTGCATAGCCCATAGCTAATGTTAAGTCACTGACAAAAAATAGGAGCTCATTTCAACATGATTACCGTCTGACCTCATCGATATATCGCATCTCAATTCGACACTCATCATGTGTTGCTGTTCGAATGGCGAATGATCAATTGATTCCGCAGAAGATATATTTCTTTATTTTTTTGCGCAGTTCGCACAACGCGATATTGCGAACATCATTCTAAACATTGCGTTTAACATGCAAAGAAGTTTTAAGAACTTCTATCTTACTTTTTGATTATTTATTTTTTAAAGGGTAATAAACGAACAACTTGCTCACCAGTAACAATTCAGATAGCAACATGTACATGGAGGTATTAAATAATAAAAATATCTATTTTTCATATTTAAAAGCACCTTCTTCCTTCTCGCGACCAACACTTTCCCGATTGGCACGATAATTTTTTATTTTTGCACAAATATGCCAATAGTTTTATTGGTTTTTGATTTATTGCACAAAATATTTTCTTCTTTCTCATTTCAATAAAAAATATTTATACGTATAAAAATACTTTTCTCATTCTCTCCACTTTGAATTTCTGCGAAAATTTTCTCATTCAAGAGCAAGCGAAGCCGAGCGATGGTGATGATGATAACTGGAAACTCCGTAGGAAACCCATTCGTGAAAATAATAAAAATTCAGTTTGAAAAAGATAAAAATGTGCGAACGCGGACGCAGAGATCCAAGAATGTGAGAACATCTGGCCGATAAATTGGGGAAGTTTAAAAGTTTTGCAACATTGCAGTGTCAAAATGAATCTGAAGCAATATTTCACATGTCTTGTATGATAAAATAAATAAATGTCTTGTTCATAACTTTTATGTTGCTGTTTGCTGTAATGCTTAAGTGAAATCTCATTGTTCAGTGACCCTTTTTTAAACATTCTAAACGATTACCTGAAGATTCTTCTGGAGGTGAAGCTAAATACACAAAAAAAATATTTTGCATATAAAATTCATCATTACACTCATATTTAAAATGATTGAATATCCTAAAAGATAAAGAATGATAGCTTGCATATTTTCATTAGATGTTTTAAAATATCAAAGAAATATAAAATCTTCATGGAAGAAACATTTCTGATCGAGGTATCATGTGAGTGATCAAAGGGTTAACGACAAAAGGAATCACCATCCCCTTCTGCTTGTACATTCTTTTAACATGAATAAAATATTTCATTTCTGTCATTCTTCTTTGTTGTATGGATCAACCGTTGAGAATGAAGGGTTTTAGACTAAATCCACCCTCGCATAATGATTCGCCTTCAACTCTTGCTTTTAACCACCAATTATGCAAATATAATCGGAAAACAAATCACATTAATGCGGTTTTTGGGTGAAAGAAGTCAGATTGATTATTTGTTTGTATTTTTTGCTTGAAAATTGTAACCAAAAGAAAAGCATCTTTTGTATCGTCCAATCATGACAATTTTAAGCATTCTTCAGATATTTTTTTCCGTATAAAATTTGAATTACTATTTATAATAATTCGTTTGGCATTTACTTGAAATCTTTTCGTCATGAAAACTGAGAAAGTTAAGCAACCATAAAAACCTGGAATCAACTTTCTTTTCAAATTTATGCAACAGTAAATAAAATCATAACATAACTTAAATGTTCGAATGTATTCTAAAGTTCCTTTCCTGCAGTGTTTATTGCACAAAAAAGACGAAGAAGAAAATCCTTTGGTCGTCAAAGTCTATCTTTAGATCTTGATAATAAAACTTAATGGTCCAGGAAATAAAAGGAAAAGTGTTCATTTGAATTTCAAAATGAAACCAGAACCCTAAAAGGATCTGTTTTATGGTCAACCAAATAAATGCAGTGACTTTAACACATAACAGAAAGAGTTAAAGCGAAAGATGCGATGAGGGTTGTTCCCTAGATCGGCTTCCTTTGTTTCGATTGCGTAATTTTGCAGCTTTGATGTCTGGAAATTTTTGAGAAGTTCAATAAATCAAACGATTTGCATTTTAATTAAAAATATCTTTGTATAAGTCTGAATCATGTTGTTCGTTGATAAAAATAAGTATCAGAGTAATTTGTAGAAAGATTTATGCGTTCAACTTATTTTCTTTATAAATAAATTTTTAGAACGATCTGAGGAATTGTTTCTTATGGTAAGCAGAAATTTATCAGCAATTAAAATCGATTCGCTTCGTCAGAATATTTTCAATAGCACCAAGGAATTTATTCTCACGAAAATATCTTCTACTTTGAATGCCTAAGGAACCAGAAGAGAATATTTGCCATGGGGTGAGTGCGCCAAAGGGTCAGTTGATGACCAGTCATTAATGCTACATCTGTCGCTTACGTTTTGTTCCGATGTCGCAACAAGAAAACAAGCCGATATTTCAGAAGGTTTACACATCTTAAAAACCACTGGCGAACACCAAAATTATTTTCTGAGTTATCTTTTGAGAAAACGAATAACATCGATAAATTCACAATCTTAAATCTAATCTTATTATTTCTTTTCTCATCATGATCATTATTGTTTTCATTAAGCATCAACATCAGATGAAAAGGCAAGACGAGATCAACTTTACGTTCGTTTTTAGCGTATTTTTGGTGAATATGTGCAAAGAAACTCGAAATTAATTGTATACATTCCTGTTCCACGCAAATTTCATTTTGTTCAAGACGAGATTACAAACAAACACATCAGCATCGATCGCAGACTGCACATGTGCATTGTGGGAAAATGATTTAATTCTTATGATTTTGTTTTCATGGATTCGCTCGATGTGTGTTTGAAGAACAATTTATAACCCTTTCAATGTTCATCGCTTAGTGATGTTCTTTGGTGTTATTCTGAAGGTTTCTTACCTTTTCTTGAAAACTTAAAATGAAACTGACCAGTGCACTGGTCAAACCAGAAATCTCATTCAACTGCTTTTTTACATTTCCAACCCTTTCGACATTTTTCAGCGTTCTTAAGCCTGAGAATAGTTCTTTCCTCAAATTTTAAATACGATTCTATGCAATATTTCAATATGTTTTTCATACTTGCATTATCATGAATAATTGTGTTCCTTTCGATAGAATTTAATTCAATCTGTTTTTAAATATTTCCATGATCGAGGTTATCATAACAACATCACAATAATTTCATCTCATGAATATAAACGTTTCATTTCAATTCATTATTTTCACCGAATATATTCTCAAATCTCGTAAACAAGATCAGAAATCAACATAACAAGAAAGGTTTTTTTTTCAAAATTACAGTCATTAAGACATCAACAATGTGAATTATAATATATTTGATTTTTATGTCTAAGCAGTTTCCTGAAACATTGTCGCGTTTCTGTATAAAATAATTGAATTAAAAACGAGACATGAGAAATTTCCATCCAGACATAATTCACCAGCAAACATGTTAATAATAGGAATAAGCGTTGCATGAAATTATTTATGCTTTCGAGTTGCGACCGGACCTACCACAAGTTACTTTTTGAAGGCGCTGAAAGAATTCTTTGAGAGGCGTAATGATGTGTGTAATTGCGAATTGTAAGCTCAGTAGCAGGAATTTAAATTATAATAAACCACTAATTTATGAAAGCATCGAAATCATTTACATGCATAATGGGTGAAGTTCTTCGTATCATCATCATTCAGTAATATTATCTGAGAAGAATGCAAAGAGAAAATTTTCAAAAGTATTTATCTTGGAAAGCATATATTTCAGTTATTTTCTCATTTTCCATTACGAATTTTGTGCTAAAGAAAATAGTAATTAAGAATCTCGCTATGTGTAATAATCATCAACATTCCTCATATTTACATATAAGATGTTTGCCTTCACGATGCATGATCTTTGTCATGTTGATAACTTTTATGTTAACATAAAATAAACGAAATTATGCAAAAGGGTTACCGAAGTGTTTTATATTGTTACATAAGTTCTAACAGTTCTTCCATTTTACATTGAAGATAGAATCTTAAAATTTTATTAAACGTTGTGATTATGACAATTGATTACAAAATGCACAGTTCGAGTAAACCTTTCACTTTATTATTTAATGTCTTAAGTTCTGAAATACTCCAAGCATACTTCTCTTATTTCATATCTTACTGAAAAGATGAGAAACACAAAAACGATATCAAACTACAGCAAGTCGTGACTGTGACTTTGAATCGTCTGCGATGGTCCACTTTAGCAACACGACGCTTTCCGTCCAAGACACTGCAATCAATTTCACTCAATTCAGTTATTTACTTTAATTCTTGCATTTTAAAGTAAAGTGACGATTTCTTTTTGAGACTAATCGTAGTTGAGGAATCATCATTTCTCTTTCTTCAGTTTCCTGTACAGGTTTCTAATAAAAGATATTTTTTCTTAAATTTTTAATGTGAAATTATTGAAAATTTCGTTGTGTGGGTGTGCATGAAGTTAATAAAATTCGCTTTCACAATAAATAAAGATTTTTCTATCGCTACAATTTGAAGAAGTCATGAAATGGTTGGTCTGCTTAAGGTTGGAATAATTGTAACATGTCTTCTCGAGTCCATAACAAATTTCTTTATGATACACGAATTATCCGCGCCAACTAAAACAATGAACTGAAAATATTTTGATCGCGTCATATTGTTCATTTTCTTTCCATTAACTTTTCCCTCTAGCTTTATGGGGTTTTATTGTCGATATTCTGATTTTAATTCCTTGCAAGAGATGCATATTCATAACTGAACCGTTAACAATCGATCCAACTAAAGCAGAATATAAAAAATTTTCAACGGATCGAACACTGATCACGATGCGCTTTTCGTTTGATCGAATGGGCGTTTTTTTATTCTTTTCTCTCCCTGTCGATCGATATGACGAAGTTTTTTTTTCTTCTTCTCATTCTTGACTCCAAAGAACCTTCTTTAGAAGGCGCGATTCTGGTTTTTTTCCTGAATTATTGGAATTTGATTTTGTTTGCTGAATGTGAACTTTAGTTCATGGAAAGCGAAATAAATAATGCTTAGGTCAGTCAGCTGCTGTAGCTAGATGCTTATATGTTGGCCCTTTCCTGTTAATTTTGATTTTTATACTGATGATGTTAATTAAGATTTTTTATCTAAATATATCGGATGTTAAAATAGGAAATCATTTCTTTTTTCATTAATTTCAGAGCTTCAGTTTCCGTGGCAAAGATTATTTTCTCGGTGCATTAATTATGATTGCGTTTCCTCAACTCATTTGCAGAATGCGGTAACAGAAAGAGAAACTGTTAAAAGATGCAAAGCTCGCTGATCTTTATGCTCGCTCATAATGGTATTAAACATTGCTATGCAATTATTCGAAGTGCTCATTATGCGAAATTTTTACAGCTCAGAACAGTTAACTTACGTTAAAGTAGCATTACAGAAGTCATTGTTCCATAATGCTCGCATGAAATTTTAATATTCCAAGTTCAGCAAATACGAGAAATCATAAATGTTCATATTTGTTTTATGATAAAAAGAAGAAGAATTAAAATTTAGAACTGTTGATTCAATTCTTAGATTAAACAAATGACTGTTCACCAGCATTTTCTAGTTATGCCTCTAAAAATCATAAGTCTGCATACAAACTGACCAAACATTTTTTAAATATTAAACGAATCGAAAATTTAATTCAATTATCTATTTAATTTTAGTCATTTATAATGAAGATAAACAGATGTGTTAAGATTTTTTGGCAGAATTCTTTTTAGTAATGTAAAGATGATTCATATGCTAAAGATTGATTACAACTTTTAGGAAAATTTTCTATTTGAATTTACTGGTTTAAAAATCTTAATAATGTTGAAGAAAGTAATGTCGAAAAATATTTCATTTCATTTAACATTTTCGAATGAACTCACAACAACCCTCCTAGAATTCAAAACATCTTTTCAAAATCATATATATATATATTTCTATGTTGCTTTTCACTTAAGTTTTCCTTTGTGAAATATTGAATAACAAATATCTCGTAAGAAAATCTCTCGAAGATACTCTTTTTTTATTAATTTGATAGTTTCTCATTTTTCCGTTTTAAGTTTCCCCATAGACAAGAAAATTTATGTGATTTGAATATCAATTTATTCGCATTTTAGGGGAACTTTGTATCTATTATATTTCGAGAAGTATTTTTTATGTCACATAAAATTATCCGTTAAATCACTCAAAAAATAAGAAATCATCCTTGAATAATTTTTTTTCCTCTTTCTGATTAAGTTATAATGAGAGACAAAACATAAATTTGTATGCTTGCTAAATTACAGAAGCTTTGACACAAACGGTTACGGGAGCAATACTAGAGTCATGTGAACGTTAAGTGACTAGCAGTTAAATAATTTTTCTTTTCGATAAATCACCAACAATCGAACTTGAAAAATTGATTACGATGCACTTTAGCACTTCCAGTAGAACCGTTAAGCAGTTATTGACTTTACACCTTCTTACAAAATCATAATTTCTATCAAAACCATTTAAACCTAAATGATCGATCGTCTTGAACTGTTCTTACGTCAGAAATGAAAGGAAAAATGAAAAATCATGCATTAGATGTTCAAGTATACAGATCTCTCTCGACGGTTGTAAAAACCTGACTGAGAAGAACAGCGCAGCAGCGGATAATTTCATCGCCCCCAATACTTGCACAATAAATATCTTCACTCACACATTTACAATTTATTTTCCCACACAATCATCCTACTCATCAACACTTTTAAACACATTACAATTTCAAACCACGCCTGAAAAAGCATATCAGAAAACTCATATCATGTATCACAAAACGATTACGTAATGCCACGAATTTTCCTCGATACTATAAGGTTTCACTGGGAAAATAATTTAGCTGGGCATGACATAGATCATAAGCCAAGTCCATGTCATCAGATAGAACTAAAAGCCAACCAAACTATTTAAAAAATTGACAACATTTTTGAGGCATCTTTAACACTTTGCACTGAAAAGTTTTGATGATTTTTGGTCGAGGTTAAATCAAGTGAAATATTTCAAGCTTCAGACAAATTATTAAGTTTGGCAAGGGTAAGTTTTTTTTAACAGACGATATTATATATTACTGATGCTTAAACTGGTATTTTATTTATAAAATTTGCTTGGACAATGAAACAGTTTGGAAAGTGAATCATTATGAATGAATTTTTTCTTTTTTGATTTAATTTATCTAATGAAAGAATTCAAATCTTTATGGTTCGTCGGAATGCATATAAAATGAATGATAAAGATTGTTAAAAATATTAAATAGAAAACAAGCCACACGATTGCTTTAAGCACATAAATTTTGTATGACGTTTATGTTTATATTACGCAAGTCAAAAGGTTATCGTAGACAGCCTCTTCTCATGTCTTCATGACTTTTTTTTATAGCTATAGCTTTATTCTGAAGGCAGCTGTTAAGAATATAACGAATGAGTGAAAGAACGCTAGAAAATATCCTACCAATAATCGTTATCAGTAAATTGTTCTTGAAAATGATTTTTTCTACAAATATTCAACGTTACGAAACCGTCGGAATCACAATTTCCAATAACATGTTTCTCACAAAATAATCTTAAAGTTATTTTTATGTGTTGATAAGAGCCCCAATTCTCTTGAAAGTGCCCCATTAAGATTTTTCGTCTTTAGTGATAGGAGAATGAAAATTATATGAAGATTAAGGCATCTTCGATGACAAATCACCTGCCAACGACTTCCTTCTACTCATCGTTTCAGTATCACATGCTAATCTGTTAATGTCTTCCAATTCACCCTATAATTAAGATATTATAATGAAAGGATTTTCCAGCATTCTCATCATATTGACACAATTTCCGTAATTTAATTATCCTTTGGCTTCTGTTAAATTGTTTTCACCCACAACTATACTCCCTCCACTAACAGGCGATGTTTTGAGAGTTTTTCTGTATAATTAAACATCTCTATGTAGCACAGTAAGCGACATGTTTTGAGGCAAAATGTGGCAATGCGACAATGATTGTGTCTAAGTCCGGAAAATATTTAAATGTAGAGCAGACATTTCATGCTAATGATTTATTGGGATTTGTTCTAACTAAAGTTTCCATTGATCTTGATTTTTCGAATATATACTTAATTGACAACTCAAATAATATCAGTTATGTTAGATATATGTAGAATAGTAAGTACATAGTATTAATTTTAGGTCTGCTTGAAGACATATGTTGACAATTTTTGCACAATTTTTAAACAACATTTTCAAACTATTTAATGTAGTTTTCAATACAATAATTGATCGAAAAAGTATTTAGTTTCTATTTTTGATCAGATATTTTTAACTGATGCTTCTAAATGGCCCTAAAAAGTTTGAAACTTAAACCTAAATTTTTATTTACATTTTGTACTGCAAATAGAAGGATAATTCTAATTAGATAATCATTTTATTTTTGAACTCAGGGCTCTGAATAGAAAGAAACATAAATTATTTATGGTTCAATAATCGTAGTAAAAGTTTTTGTCCTTCTTTCAATGTTTAAAGTTTAACATATTTTCTATTCAATTTTCAAACTTTTATAATCAATGGAAAATTTCAAAAACAAAGTCTCGTCTAAGAATCAATGACTTTTGACCATATTTATCATCCCTAATCACCCACAAATTAATTAAACATAATGTGAAAAGCCATTCACATGAGAACCGTAAATAGTTCTTTGGATAGTTCCAACAATAAAAAGCGGAAAGATAACAATCACACCAACAATATAGTATCCCCAACAGTTTGCTATTGTTAATGACTACACAAAGTGGACATGAAAATCTATTATGCAAACATTCACAATCAACCATTGAGGTTGTGGGGGTGAGAAAATTACTATTTATTTCTGGTATTATTGGTATTGTTGTGGTAATGATACAGTTTAACAACTTCGAATACTTATGAATTATTTAATTATATAATTATGTACTTAGAAGTGATTAAACACGAATGATTAAAAGTTTAAAGTCTTGTTGAAAGGAAACATCTTGATATTTTATTATGTATGCGTATTTATCACATAGATATCAAATATGAACATTTTCAACATGACATGTATCCTTTGATGTTTTGTTTCATAGAAAAATACGAAATTATCAGACTTTCATACCATTTCAGGTCATTGTTGAATGATTTGGATTTTCAAGATTCAAAATCTGATAAACCATAAAGTCAATGCAACATAATTAAACTAGAAGACTTCCCTGAAAGTTTGCTATTTATTAAAAATATTTGCTGACAAAAGAAAAGCAACCTGAAGGGATTTTCCAACTGTTCATCTGATGTAATTGAAAAGTGAAGCTCATTCAGCTACGATATTTAATTTCCATCCCTCACGGATTCGTTTTTCGTCAAATGATTAAATCGAGTCTTTTCTTCTTCTTATAAAAATCCCCTCTCGTTAATTTTTATGGGTTTTGTGGATTACAAAATACTTTATTAGTCTGATCTCATTCTTGAAGTTGTGAAATTCTGTTCATAGAAATACAATCTTCGTTTTGCGGTGCTTCTGAAGAGACTGATGAAAACAGAAGCATCAAGAAATGCGAGAATGTTTCTTAATTCAAACGACTTTTAGAACAAATAAAATCTTTCGGAATAAAAATGACACCAAAGATAAATAATCATAAATCAACATAGCAGAAGTTACTCAACTCTTTCTCTAGCATTAAAAAAACATAAAAGAAAATCTGATCATAAAATTTCGTTTTCTTTTTTATTTATTTAATTTAGGAATCAGGATACATGCTGCGCTTTGAATAACTTTTCTTTTCAAACGAACATTGAAATAAGATGTTAAATATGATGTGAGACGATGGGGGATAAATATCATATAGATAAGTCGTCGATTTTCAAAATGAGTCACTAAGGAAACGCAAGATCCATCGATTTTTTATAAACACTAAGTAACACTCGAAGTATGAAACATTTAATCCCCTTTCAAATAACTTTGTAGCTATCACAAATAACTAACGAAAAACATCAAATAGAATAGTTAACATCTAAAATATTTCACTCTGTCATCTCAACAACTCAAGAAGCGTGATAATTTAATTAAACGTTAATGTTTGCCATCTCATTTCCTAAGACGACAATTTTTCGATAAGTAAACAAACTTCCTAGTTTATTTACACATTTACAATTTAAATTTGAATTGAGTTGAAAGAGTTCTTTACCAATTGTTAATTGAGAATCAGCATTGAAGGCAAAAATAAATCATTCAGATTTTTAGGCGCACGTGTCGAATGATTTTATTTCATTTCTTATTTACATGTTCAAATCAAAAATCTCCGAAGTTATGGAAGCGTAAGCAAAAGAATTCAAGAAAGAGAATGATTTTGATTCCTCAACTGTCACAGATAACTGTTACGCAATTTGATAGAGAAATTGTAACACATGTCACATGTCATGATAAAAAGATTGTGTCATGAATTTGGGATGCATAAAAGTTGTCACAATGTTTTAAAAATTTAGGTTAAAAATGCTGCGATTTTTTTATACCCCAAAGAAAAAAAAATTGGAATCAAACATGTTTAATCCATTTATTCATCATTTGTGTAATCAAATCAAAAAGATCTACCGCATCAAGAGCTTGATACACTTCTGTACTCGCAAAGAGTCTGTAAATCTGTTTGCGATTTTGTGTCTTCACAATTCAACAATTTAAATTCCCAAAAGACTTGTCGACGTTTTATTCTTTTCTTGAGGGTAGCAAATGCGTTTATAGACTTAAAAAAATATTTTACCTTTTCATAGTAAGTTGTTGAAAAAATTCTCCCCTTGGCACCTTCCTACGCATTCTTTCTATCTACTAACCACAATAAAGCGATTTTTCTCGCCTTTTGCATATTAGCTCAGTTAACGATGAAATCCCCTTGTAAGAATTTTTTAAACACTTTTATTGCATCAATTTGTAAGAAGAAAATGATTTTTTATTTTTTCACGTAATTTGCTATTCATAGATTTGACTCTCGTGAGGGTTGAGATCGTCTTTGTCGTAATTCACAGTCGATAAATGGATAATTTAAGATCTTCAATGGCTGATACTTATTGTTGACGACGAAAATCCTTAAAAGTTGTAAATTTAGCGGAATTAACTTGTCAACATCGCTTTTGTGTTATCAAACACTGAGCTTGTTTCTCTAGCTTTGATAACAATCTAATTGATGTCCTCGACGAGAGTGTTGTTAGAGAAGTAAAGGGTAGAAGAATAACTTCTTGAATTGGACTAGTAAAAGGATTCAAGAGAAGTCAAAGTAAGTAATTGTCAATTTGTTTAAGAATAAAAAAGGAGAAAAAATTATTTTATTATCAGTTTTTCTACACCCCCGCAAAACAAACTCAGAAAGGGTTGTTATTGTTTTACTTTCGATAAATAATTGCGGTGAAGGGATGCAAATAATGTTCTTTTTATCTCAAAAATAAGAACAATTTGTGGCGTCTTTTATAATGTTATTTTGTCTTTCATTTCTTTGTTACAACTAATTTTTTAATGAATTTTTATTTTGTGGAAAAAAATTGTAGAATCATAATAGAGTGAAATGTATTGTCTTAGTCGTAATAACTTTTAAATATATAAACTCCCTGGTAGAGTAAGTAAAGCGCGTGGAATATTGGAGGAAAGATCTTTTAAAGATATGAAAATTCTTAAATATACACATCTGGATCTTTTTTTGGTTTAGGTTTGCTTTTAAAATTCAAGCAGAGAAGTTATGAATTAGATTTCTTTTAAGCATAACAAAATTTTTTCTCCTATGATTTGGAAAAGGCTCAGGTGATAATTTCTGCTCTTTAATGTTTTTTTTGAGTCATCTACAACCATATTTCATCATTATTCACTCACAAATTAATTTTGGAGTCTGTTAATCGAGACATTAAAGTTATTGATCATTAAAGTGTACATCATGTGCCATTTTTCTCTAACAAAGCTTGCTCATGTCATCATCATATCAATTTTCATAAAAATAACATTTTGCACTCTATGGCGCTCATTCATGGTAACTCCACTTTGATAAATTACTCAACAAGGTACCATTTATAAATATAAGAGCAACTGACTGGCTGTATATGCAGTGAAAATCATTTTCTATGGCCATCCATTGTTCATTTGATCCATCTATGCAAACAATATCGACATAACCCTTGACAGTTCGCTGTGTTTTGCACACAACGTTATTCATTTTCGTTCATTTGTAGATGTCCAAATGTTTTAAACTCCCACTCATGAACTCTTTCATGTCTCATACTCAAACATATCTAGTCTTCCTTTTTTCACAGCATGGTTTTTAATTCTCAAAATGGTTTCAATGTTTTCTTTTTTTTATGTTTATTCTTTGAAATACGAGGGAGGATGATATAGAAGCATTCGAGGAAAATTGAGATATTATTCATGGGATGGCTAATTAAAATTACGGAAAATGTATCATAAATTTCTCGTCGACACACAAAATGTTAATCGTAAATGAGTGAACTTAAAGACCCAACATTATGCTATGCGCCTATGCTATTTACTCACTGCTTGCTGTTGTGTAATCTACAGAAAAACGGCAATAACAATTATTAAAAATTATCTCTCGCCGGTTTATATTTAGCTAATTTATTGCCTTTGAGAAATAACTTCGGAGAATCAGTAAAGACGAAGAAGTATCTACGAATAACTTAACATTGACTTATGTATTTTTGTGTAGACTGGCATAAGATTTCATAAGAAGCAGAAAAACTATCAGAAATCCATTAATATTCCCTTCTTTAAAAAAATCAATTCTGAAATCCCTAAAAATCAAGCCGATTCCATTAACAATACTCGAAAGAATATGTTAACTAAATATAGACGAAGAAGTGACCTCAGAAATGGTGACCTCAGTAGGAAGCCGTAAATAGAAACTCAATGAATAATGCATTGGCGTGAAGACGTTCCACGAAGATTTCCTTTTAATACTGTTTTCGTTGAAAGTCAAAAAGTAGGTATTTGTTGACAAAGTCGACGATGTCATGGATTAAATGCAGTCATTGATGGGTTTCTAACCTGTTTAAATCCACAAGCAGCAAGTTACTTCCGCGAAGGAAACTGTCAATAAACTTTTCATCCAGAAATAAATCACATGTGTTTGTTGTGTATTAGAGGGAAAAGTTTTCTGTAATTAAAGATTACAACTCAAATGGTAATAAAACAAATACGCGGAGTTTTGAGGGTGAATCAAGTGAACGACAGTTCTTTCAATTTTTGGGGGAGAAATAAGACACACAAATTGCTTACAACTTACGACTGTTTTAAAAAAGATTTTAAATGACATTTGTAAAAATATTTATGGAAAATTAACGATTCCGATTGCTTGAGAAACACTGCGCTGGTTTTTCATTTACATTAACAGCGGTAGCAGGTGACTTTTAATTTTTCTTGTAAAGGGAGCCTTGAATATACATTTTGGAGATAAAATTTTAAAGTATCATCTGCATGAAATTTATTTTAAGTGGTACACGCTTGATAAAATTTGACAAAACTTATTTCCCATTTAGTGCGAAATAATTCTTATGATATATTTATGTACACTTAAAATCCTTCTAAAATTGCACAAAAGATCTACTTGAGGCTTCATTCGTATGCTTAAAATCTACTCTATGGAAATAACTGTATCATTGTTAATGGGATTTGATGTTCAAGTGGATGCTTGAGAGAATACACACACCGCATGATATAAAAACCATTATCATGTAACATGTCGCGATAAGTATCGCGGAAAATTCATTTGAAAATCATTCTATTTTTCTTTTCGTCGTGCAACTTCCATTTACATTCTGAAAAGGCAAACACTTCTCAATGGAATGAAACATTAATTGTCGGTTTTTGAAGCTCTGTAAAAATAGCGTAGAAGATAAGAACCTTCAACGCGGTTTAATCTAGTAAAAGAGTCTTCAGTATTATTATTTTTCCATTTAACGCTTGAAGATTTAATCATTCGGAAAGAAGAGCTCTGAAAAGGGTTTCAAGTTCTTTAACATTTGTCATTTACGACATTTTGGGCGAATAATTAAACGTGAATTTTTAATTTTCATTCTCCTGGGGTAGTGATAAAGAACTTCTCATCGGTTTTCAATTTCTTTCAACTAAAAACTGAGACATCAAATGTTCAAATTTCCAATTAACTTAGATTGATGTTTCTTCAAATATAATTAACTTCTTTTATTGTTGTGGTTGATGATTTCTGTACTGCTGGGATTTGTTACTATGGATTATTCATAATAAGGTCTCGCCTGGCATCTCAATCTGTTAAAAATGTTTTCTTTGTTCGCTTCTCATTCACCTCATTATCATCATCTCAACGCTTTCCTCTTTTTGAAACAAAAAATCCTATCAATCATGTCCCTTCAAAAATGTTGACTCAACGCTCGATATTCCTTAAAGCTAAAATATTTGATTAAATTTATTGTAAGTTGACTGCATAGTATTTAAATATATTTTCAAAGGAATCCATTCAAAATATTGCGAAATAATTCAGAGATAAATGTTAAACATCATCACATAAAACAACGAATTTCAGAATCTTCTTTCATTGTTAAACTAACAAATAAAAATTCATGAAAGTAAAAAGAACTTTTGAAAGATAAAATAACGAAATGGAAAGAAAGTTTGTTTGCTTTCATTGTCTTAAAATCGCATTTTTCACTTGAAGATTATCTTAAGAAACATTTTGTAGTAAAAAGGGTTGGTCTTGGTCGGTGAATTAGAAAGATTTTCAGGTTGCGTCAGACAACAATTCCTATTTTCCAGAGCATAAAAATTTTTGTTTAAAATAATCGATTTTCCAAACAAATGAAATCCATTAAGAAAACTCAAATAAGTTATCTAAATAAGTTTGCTTTGAGAAAATTGTACAAACTGAAGATGGACGACAAACATGATGTTTTTAATTGATAATTGAAGCAGAGGGAAAACTTTCTCATATAACTCATTGTAGATATTGTATGCATGCTTTAGCCATTCATCATCGCCTTTCACACTGAATCTACCACAACAATTCCCTCGAGCATAATCAATCTTTTCCAATAAAATATTATGAACAATAAATTTTACATATATGAATCGAAACTCCTTCTCAGCGTTTTAAAACTAATTTACGAGGCTTTTTACTTATGTGTATCAACAGCAATGGGCATGTGTTTAAATATTATCTCTCTAAGCTGGCAGGCTTTCTGAATCTTACTTTTTTTATTTTCTTATTTTCTTTTCAATTTGAAAATTAATTTCATTGAAAAATATTTCGTTAATGTGAATAACTTAAAAATATTGAAAACCGCAATCAAATAGTTCAACGGTTGCCAACATCTGACCAACAATGTAAAGGTGGAATCAGCGAATTGAATCAATTATTTACCAGCCCTTAATTAAATAAATAAATCAAAATTAATTTGATTGAATTGATTATCGAACACATTTCATTTGGAGCTTAAATCAATTCACAACATGCGCCGTCATTATTATGTCCTTCTTGTTGAGTAATATTTGCATGTGCTTTTCCCTGGTTTAATAAGAGGGGTTGAAATAAAAACGTTAATCGTTGCATGGGAATTTTTCATAGCTAAGACTTGTTACGTGAACCGAAAATCCTGTGAAGTGGCGGTATAAAATCAATCAGGAAATCTGTGTTCAACACGCATATGAAATGTGCATTTGCTGCAGTGGGAATAATTGTGTATATAGATGTATAAGCAACTAACTATCTTCAACCCCTTTCCTACAATTATCTGTTCCTTTTAGTCACTAACTGTTAAATATTGGTTTGATTCGGCGGTCACTTTGATTGCTTTACCAACTGTAACAGTTAAATAGCAATTCTAATTAGAAGGGTTGAGTTTTTCTTCACAACCATGACATTAGAATGAAAGGTAAGGAAACTTGACACTTTCAGTTCGTCTTCAAAGTGATGAAAACTACACAGTTGTTTGCCTTCAATCAGAAAATAGAAAATCTTTTAAACC
Organism: Clunio marinus; assembly: GCA_900005825.1. Taxonomy (NCBI): domain Eukaryota; kingdom Metazoa; phylum Arthropoda; class Insecta; order Diptera; family Chironomidae; genus Clunio; species Clunio marinus. The sequence continues at coordinate 2,044,987 of CVRI01000057.1, forward strand.
CAAAAAAAGTGTTAATTTCTCAACCACAGGAAAATCTTCATTTTAACATAAAAATTAAACAATTAAATCAAAATAAATTATCAGCCACATAAAACGGATCATATTTCCTTTTACATGCTTACAACGCAACATTCATTTTCATGTGTGTAATTTATTAATGATTTCAATTGGAACATGTGTTCAACAACAACATCAATTTGAAAATTAATAAATTATATCGAGAGTAGAAGCTACAGACTGAGGTAATAAAGAACCCTTTTCCCTGATCGCGTCATTACCACAAAAAAGAAGAAGAAGTAACTCTGTCTTCAATTAAGACTTCTTTAAAACTTTTTTGTTGATGTGCCTTCAGAATGAAAATAGAAAGGGAAAATCAGATTTTTTTCTAGCGCATCTAAACCACATGTGCCTACCATAAAAATTCTGAATGAAATCTAAGATCTAAGACACTCAAACAATGTTTTTTTATTATTTCTTTCGTTATCATCATCTGTCGCATAGCGTAAAATAAGAATTGAAAATCACAATGAAAATCGACATTTGAGTGATTTTATGAGTCAAACATAATGAGAAGTTTATCACTTCACAACAATGTTCATGTAGCAATAATCTTATGATAAAAATGAATAAGTTTAACAAAAGGCAACCAACTGAGATGTCGTCTGTTAATTGAGACATCCAACTGTTCCTACTTCTAGTTTGTCCATTCATCAATGAACAAGCCATTCAGAAGCTTAATAAGGCGTGACACGATTCCATTTAATTACACACTTTTTTCTATTAACACCCACAAAACGACCGTAAAATTTGCTTTCTTTTGTGTCGGTTTCACAATGTATTTCGTTTCACTTTAAAGGAAATTGGTAATTTATTAGGACGATTGGTAATTTTTTCATCCAACAAAACCCGAAGGTTTTGTTCAATTGTCCATTCGCAAACGGTAACTGATCGTTAAACTTCCGGACTTTGTGAAAGACGCGTGGTCAAAATATCTAAGACTTCATTTTTTCTTCTTCTCAAATAAAAAGAAAAGAATATTGAACGATTTTTAAATCGTCTGTTAAAACTACCTACCAAGTGACTGAGACGTTGAAATGAAAAGGTCAACGAGTAGCAAAGAAATCACTAACAACAAAGAAATTTAAATTTTTTTGTGAGTCGAATATTCCATCATTCTAACACAAAAATCTTGTTGAAAAAGTCATCGAAAATATCTCAAAAGTTCCCACGCAAAATTTTAAGGAAGCAAGTCGAAATTAAACAACCGCTAAGGGAACGTATGTAAGGAAATTTATGACGGTTACACATTTTATGTTTGTCAGAAACGGAATTACATAAAATCCCGAAAGATCCTACCAAATATTGTTTGAAATTAAAATATTTAACATTTTACAAATTCTACACTTCCGGAATCGAGGGATGTCGAACGATGTGACAATCTTTAGACACATCTTTTAATTAAAAAAGTGACAAAAACAAACTTTTTGAGTTCCTTCTATGAATCATCGAAAGAATTAGATAAAAAGATTTCAACATTGTTTCAATGATCAAAGTTCTCTCAGATTGAGATCAAACCGCAGGTAACAACAAACCAGATGTGTTTCGTTACGTACGAACATTTCCTGCAAATAAACACCAGACTGAAGTTTATCTACCTTTATTGGTTGACTGCAAAAATCTAAAGAAAAACTTAAATAAAACAAAAAAAAATTATTTTGATTATCGATAAGAGAAAATCCGTAAATGAAAGATGGTCATGAGAACAGGCAATAGACACAATGTTATTGTGCTGAAATATTTAAATATTCTCAATGAAATATTTCTGCTAACGTTGTCTTCTTATCTCTCTTCTCTTCTTTCAGTTTTGCATAAATAAATAATAAACAAATATAAACTTCATATTAATTAAGAAATAAAATTGAAAAGAAACGTTCTCGACATGAGTTCGAGTTCAAATTTAATTTTCTGCATCACATGCGAATTTTTGTTGTTGTTCCTATCTTTGCTACCTTTTTCTCTCGTTTCATCCAACTTCCTTAGTTTTTATTTTGCATCTGGCAACACATTTACCTGCAAGCTAACTCCATTGAGAACAAGAGTGTTGATTATTTTATTATAAATTGAAATTGATCATTTGCTACTGATAAACGTCTCTGCCTCCGGGTTGGCTTCGTTTCTTATTGAAAAGATTTCATGTGTGTATGAATAAATTTGCCAGCATCTCTTCGGAGCCATTCGAATACATTTGAAGTGATGAAAAAGAAATTTTGCTTCATTTATCAATTTACTTCCAACTAAGGCGAAGGCGACGAGTTTGTTTAAACATCAGCAGAGACCACCTCAATGATTCACTTCGATATTCTCCATTCATTCATTCATTGAGAGAAAAAAAATGTTAATTTGAATTTAACAACATCGCGCTCTCTGTTCGGGCTTTTTAATTTGATTATTCAAGACTTGAAGCGTTACATGAATGCCACCCAATTACCAAGATCACATTTGCATTTTGACTTGAGAGATCATCGAACGCTGCAAAAAAAATATGTTGGCGGATGGCGCCCTGAATTGACTTGATTACTGAGTGTATGCGATGTATGTATTATCGATTAAGATATTTATCATAAATATATTTTATATTCAACTTTAGTTGAAATGTTTGATTTCGAAAGCAATCGCTCAAGAGTCAAGATTTCTATTTTGTCGAAGAAAATCAGAAGAAACTTTGATAGCTTCATTAAAAACATATTTATTCGACTTCAGTCTTTATGATTATTATGATTTACTCCCATGAGAACGATACCCAAACATCATCGAAATGCATGAGATTGGTTTCCATCCCATTTCATTCAACCCCAGACAACAAAAAATACATCTACCAAAAAATAGGAAAACTATTTATTTATTTGCCATGAGACTCTTATTGACATTTAATTCGTTTCTTTCTTTGTGCTTGGCTTTTTAATCGATCGAACATTATCAATCAATAAAAAAGTCATGTTAAAAAATGGTCTATGCGAATATTTATGATGTCTCCGATTATGTTGACAATCACGTGCCTCTAGAAAAATGTGTGTGTGTATGCCATTAATATAAGAGAGAGAAACCTCAAATGTTTTGTGATAAAAAAGTAATCTCAACATAAAATGACTTCAAAACGGAAGCATTACACTACGAGAATCATAAAACAATAAAATATGCTTCAGCCAAGTGATCATAAATCATATAAGCGGGGAAGAAATGTCGTGAAATCATATGTAAAATGAAATGTTACAAGCGACATTCCCGATAGTACTTTCTTATGTTCTTTTGTAAGGATTCTAAAGATGCTCGTTCAAGTGATTTTTAATCCCAAGAAAAAAAAGTGGAAGTAATCACTTCTAAGGAAACCAGCAATCACCCACAAATTCTCAACTTCCACATCTAATAAATGTCTATCACTTTCACCGTATAACTCGATAGACAAAAAAAGTTGAATGTCGAGTCGACAAATGATTCGGGGTTCACAAAAGTTCACATTTCCTGAAGACACTGCACCATATTTTTATATCATCATTCATTGTCAATGTAATTGTCATATCGCTTTCGACTGTCGCATTCGACATGAAATGAATAAAAAAATTATTTTAACTGGGGAATTATGTTACATCATAAAAAACAATATTTGATATTTTTTTGTTTTTGTCGGAAGTGATTTATTGATCAACATGCCTGAAGTGCTGCAAGTGGAAGCTCGTCTGATGATATCAAACGAAATATATTTATAATTTTCAGCAATAATAATTTCTTGTTATTGATTTCACATTTCTTTTGTGCTTTTTATAGCATTAATTTTTTCAGTAATTCACAAAATAATGATTCACGACAAAAGAGAAATGAATCAATAAAAGATGTTCATAATGTTCATATAATTAATTAAAAATTTTTTTTAGACTGACAACTCTTATAACTATCCCTAATACAATTTTCTTCTTTATCCTTTCGATCATAGCAAACATCAATTGACATTCGTCACGCGAGTTTTTTCCATTCATAAAAAGAACGAAAAGTATTGAACCACGCTCAACACAAATCAAATTAGATTAGTTCATCAGTTTGATCAGTAGTGAGTCGCAATTTGTAGTCGCAATGAATTTTCATTTAAAAAAGCATCGAAAATTGACAGAGGTTGTTCTAATTCCTGAGGGCTTACAAGAACTTATGGCAGATATTGCAAGGGAAGTGCTTAGATATCAGCCTGATAATATTGAATGTTTTATCGCTGATTATTTAGAAGCGATGCTTCTGACAAGAGACGTTTGCAATTTTGCAAATGAAACAGTTGAAGATGTTCTTGACTCTGGCATTCATATAGTGGAACTTCTTCAAAAGGAAGGAATTCCATCGAAGAAAGCTAAATCAGCAGTGAAAGTGATTAAAAATGAATTTGAAAGCCAAATTGAATGTATTAATGATGACCATCCATTAGAGGAAATTAAAATAATGAGTCGATTAATTGACGAATGTAGCTTCACAATCGACCAAGCACAAGAAGCATCAGAGATAATTGAAGGCGCTTGGCATCTTTTCTATCAACGTCATAAAAAGACTGACAACATCCGTCAAATTTCGCCTGATTATTCTCTTCATTATGCCGTAAAAAACACATTGAAAATTTATAAAAAGGGAAGAGAATTGAGTAAAAGATTACAAGCGGCAGTCAAAATTCAAGCTTGGTATCGTGGATTGAAAATTCGAAAGACGTTTTTGCAATTTCAACAAGCAGCGATCACAATTCAAGCTGCTTTTAAAGGATATGGAACAAGAAAACAAATAAAGCTTCGAATTCATCCTTGTTACGATGAAAAGTTTTGGAAAACTCCTTGTTTTCAAATTCGAGAGAAAGCTGCAATTGTCATTCAGTCGTGGATTCGTGCATTGAAAGTTAGACAAAGATTTAAAAATAAAAAACAATCTGCTGCTATCATTCAAGCTTATTTTCGTGGCTTTAAAGTTCGTAAAGAAATGAAGCAATTGAAGCGCAATGTTCATTAACTGTGAAATTTCTTATCAAGAAAATTTAAAAATTCACTGCGGTATCATGAGGACAATAAATTATTTATGAAATTTCTTCCATATCCATTGCAGTGTTTTTGTTTTTACATTTTTCATAATTCAATTTCCTTTCGCATTTCAACAATTAAGATATCATTAAGAAATATTTTCGGAATATTGCGAAAGAAAACGCGACGCAGTCCATCGCAAAAAAAACTGTCGCAAGGAAACTCGAATGAAAAAGAACAATAAATAATTAGCATTTAAATTAAAAAATATTGCAAACCAACGTTCAGTGGTTAGCTTCATAAATTAAGACAGAAGGGTCCAAACACCATACGCAAATGCTGAATGTAGAAAAAAATCCATTAACGCGATAAGAAAATTGAAAAACCACAAGGAAATTTTCCGCATAAAAGTACAACGTGAAGAAATGAAACAACAACAAAAAGATTCTTTCTCTTCTTTTCTTTCATTAAAAAGAAATTTTCCAGTGCATATATTAATGATTGATGATGGTAAAAGTGAGTGGTGCGAGTGGATTAAGTAATTTTCTTTAAATTTGTTATGACGTTAGTCATTTAAAAAATAAACTCTACCAATTTGCATTCGAACGAAAAATTAGCTTCCCAAATCATATTTGAAACTGTTAAACAGATGGTTCATAAGATTATAAGTGATCCAAGTCGAAAATGTAGATGATAAAATAAACATCTTAAAAAAGTCCTTAAATGATATTTGAAACCGTTGTGTAAATATCCCGGAAAAGAAAATATTTTACAGCTCATAAATTGGAGAATTTTGACCATCAAGTGCATGTTTCTAAAGTAATCATGTGAGGGAGCCGTGGGAAAAATTTTTTAAATTGCTTCGTAATTTTATATTAGGCAATTCTTCGGTTAAAAAAATAATTTCGAAAAATGCTTAATAAATGTTAAATTACGTTAATGTCAAACTCGTAAAATGTTTAATCAAAAATCAACATAACTTAATCGATTTCACAGAAAACCATTGTGCAGCAATAAAAATTTCTCTCAAATAATAAATGGATTTTTGATTTTTAAGGGATATTGTGCAGCGTTTCTCTTTAATTGGAGGAATCGACAGGAGTATTTGCTGGACGATAATTAATGATTCTCGCCTGTCAAACGATCGTAAGGGAGAAATATTTTCGTGAAGAAAGTACAAAGAGAAAATGATAGAAATTTTTATACCTTAAAAGGTTGAACAAGGAATAAGAATCAACATTAGCTAACGTGACTTTGTATTGTTTCTTTTTTTCCTTACAAATTTATTTTTCTTAACTTAGAACGATATAAAAGAAAAAAATTAAACAATATTTAAATTTGTTCTTTCCCTCATATTTCATCTACCTTTCACTGATCTACAACTGACCATTAATTTAATTTCGCAGATTGAAACCAACCACCCTTATTTTCACCTATTTGCACACAAAATGATCCTAAATAAACAGCAAAATTGATTATGAAAATTCAGGATGAAAGTGTTTGAATCAGATTCTCAAGTCATCAATCTTCTTCGATTGCTTAAAGAAATGGAAAGTTGTTCTTTTGGAACGGTATACCTTCAAGTTAAACATTTTGTGTTTGTTGCAAGAAATTGATTGAAGCAAAATTGGAAAGATCACTGGTCAAATATCTAAATGGAAAAGAACTAATTAGTTCAATGAATGTTATTTCTAGATAGGGGAATCAGAACCGTTAACTTTACTCTCTGTTACAAAGATCATCATTGATTAATGATAAATTTTTTACAAAACATCTAATTTTAATATTTTAAATTTCAACAATAAATAAATCTCAGATGTTCAAAATAATTCAAATGATAATAAAATCTTCTTTGTAATGTCAACGGGATCAATTTCAATCCGCCTCAATTCTCTGAAACTTGTTCAACATCACACAATAGGTAAAAACATCAATCGATTCATGTTGAAGAAATTATGAAAAATGATTGTCAGAGAAACTATCTTTATTCTCCTTTTTGTTTTTACTTTGCTCATGGTGGTCTTAAACGTTACATTATGGAAAATAAACTTTTTACTCATAACTTACCTCATCTTCTTTTTGAAATACACGTCAATCAGGTGTCAGTTAATCAATTAGTGATCTTCGTAGCAGTGATTAAAAACGACATGCTTGAAGTTTCTTTGCTCATTTTTTTAATATATTTTTGTTTTTGCTTTCATATCAAATAGTTGTTCTTCTTTCTCTCTTTTTCATCAATAAAAAGCATTTAAGAGCTCAAAATTTTTAACTTTTTCTGTCTTATCCCCTTAACCGAGAAGAGCTTTAAGCTTTTCACATCCCAAACTCTTTGTTGAGAGAATCTAAATCTCTCTTATCAATGAAATCTTGTAAATCATGCTTTCCCATCAAAGAAATTGTCATTCTTAAAGTTGACCATAAAGTGTCTGACATTTGACTCTGAACGTTCTCAATATTGACTCCAGCTCGTTGTTTTGACGTCGCTTGATGATTGAGAGCCATCAAAAGATGTTCAGCAGCTTCTTTGTATGATTTTAAATTGATGCAAACCACGCCAACATTAAAACGAGCTCGAATGAATCCTGGTTCAATCTCAAGTGCACGTTGATAAGCACCCACCGCCTAATAAGTTTATTTAAAAATGTCACATTTTGTCATAGAAATTCTTTCTTATTTCTTCTTACCTCCGTTGGTTTATTTCCATTTGCATAACTTGCACCCAATCGATTCCATAATTTTGCATTATCTGGTGCCATTTGAACTGCAGCTTGAAAACAATCGACCGCTTTATCATACTCTGATGATAAATTAAATAAAACGCCAAGCGCTTCTTGAACATCAACATCAAAGGCACCGCTGGCAGCATTTTGTTGAACAGCTTGAAGAAACAGTTCTTGAGTCAACTCAAGTTCCATTCCACGGATTCTGGAACTAGCAATTTCATCAATGCCAGCATAATCATCAGAATCATTTCCAGTCACTAAATTTGAATATTTTGGATTAACTCTAATCCATTCATTCAACATTTTGAGAGCTTGATTTTGATAGCTTTCGTTCGTGAAGGAAATCGCTAATGCCATAAGAACTTTTAAATTTTTCGGATCCAACTCTAAAGATTTTTTTAATGCCGCTATTGCGTTTGGATCTTTTTCGTTTTCTGCTTGTGACGTTCCTAATAATTTCCAAGCTTCTGCATTCTCTGGTTCTTGTTTAACAGCAACTTCGAAGCATAGAACCGCTGAAGGAATGTCACCATTTTCAAGGAACGTCTTTCCTTTTTCAAGGGCATTTTCTATATCCATCATTGGATTATTTTCATCAAATTTGTATTCTTTGTAGGGATCGTAATATTCACTGAATTCATTCAACCATGGATGTTGTTGGCTGTTATCTTCAGATAGCTTTTTCCACTCATCTTGTAGACGATCCCAGAATTCTTTATTATATTGCTCATTAAATTCTTCGTCAGCTTTTTTTGATTCTTGGAATGCTTCAGCCCAATCTTCTCCTTCTTTTACAGGTTTTGCTAACTTTTCTGCTTCTATTTCCTTAAAGAAATCATTTGCTGTTTGTTGACCTGTGAAAAATTCCTGACCTTGTTGCGTATTAGCTTGACTGTCTAAGAATCTTGAATAGTTAGGTCTTTGATAAGGTCTGTATTGTCCGAAATTAGCAGTTGACGGAAGACCTTGATCATATCCCCATATGTTTGTATCTTGCTTAGATCGCTGATTTACATCTGAGTTTAGTGATTGCTGCCAGAACTAAGATAAGATATTCATAATGTAAACATTTCATTGTAAAATAAAAGCAACTGGTGTTTACTTCAGCAAGTGATTCATCACTTTTTCCAACCGAAGACCAAAATTGTTCCGGATTGTTTATTTTTGAGACTTCATTAATAACAGATGGAGCAGGAATAGGGCCTTGAACAAATGTATCCATTTCCTGCATCTCTTTGAGAAGCATGTCCATTCGAAATGTCTGTAATTACATTGAAAATTTGCCTTATCATTACCATTATCATCACAGAAGTTTCAAAGGTCATCTCTCATACCTCACTTGGTTGAAAATTAACATCGCGATAATTTGATGCTCCCTCATCGCGTAAAGTATAATCGTTTGTCAATTGTTGTCCCAATCTCATCAGTGGGTTTGCTCCACCACATTCTGGTTCTACTAAGTCCTTAAAATTCATTTCAGAGCAAAAATTTCGGGAGCAGTTCAATTGGAATTTATTGTAAACAAAACTAATATCGTAGCTTATCCCCTTGAACACTTTTCCAGAGGTATACTCAGGCGATGTTGTAAGAAAATGCATATGAATGTGTTGCATGTAATTCACCATTCTTATTTGACTCTGTAGTGGTCATTAAACACAAACACATTCTTCATTTATTTCTCTTTGCTCCAAAATTACTTTGCAGCCAAAATACGATAATTCCGTTATTGAAAACAATAATATTGAAGAAATGGCAAGTTTTTTAGTAACAAACAGGTTCCTACAGGGTATTTCTATGAGATATTCTCTCATGACATGGCGTAGTATTGGTGTAAAATCAATTTTTATTAAAAGTACGAGAGACTTATCGCATGAATTGAACCATATAGAAATAAAAACTAAATTTGCTCCAGTCTCGCCACAGATTTCATTACGCAGGTTCAGTGAAAAAGCCAAAATGGTGAGTTGTTTTAAAAACCTGTTGAAGAAATGGAATTTATTTCATTCATTTTACAGACCAAATTGAGCGAAACAGAACGTACTGAGATTTTAAAGCCATTGCTTTCATCTGGCTGGAGTGTTGTGGATGATCGCGATGCGATTTATAAAGAATTTATTTTTAAAAACTTCAATGAAGCATTCGGTTTTATGACACGAGTAGCTTTATTAGCAGATAAAATGGATCATCATCCAGAATGGTTCAATGTTTACAATAAAGTTAAAGTCACAATGTCTACCCACGATTGCGGTGGTTTATCACTGAAGGATGTTAAAGTTGCTACTTTTATGGATGAAATCTATGGAAAATGATTTTGGAGAGGAAAAATGATTTGAACGTTGTGATTTTTTCTTTTTGGGAGTAAAAGTGTTGAACTAATAAAAGACTCAAAGTTAACAGATCTAAAGTGTCAGTCGTTTATTATGAGATAAATTCTTTGCTAACTATCTCGTAATCTTTTTCGTCATCAGGAGATGTGTCGTCTTTGACATATCCAAGTCTTTCGTAAAATTTCCTTGCTCCTGGATTGTTTGTCAATAATGTAAGGACAAGTCGTTCTAGACCCCATACTTTAGTTAGTCTTTCAAGACATTTCAAAAGATGTTCGCCAATGCCTTTTCGCTGATACTGTTCGTCAATTTGAAGCTCATAACTAAAAAAAGAACTCTTTTGAGATTTCATACATTATATATAAAGAAATTTAAGGTTTCTCACCAATAAACAACACTACGACCATAATCCATATCTAAAGTGAATTATAATTAGGTATTACTAAAGAATAGAACGAAATAAATTTGATCAAAAAATATTTACCAAATCGGAACATTGTATAACCAATAGGCTTCTTTCCATCGTAGGCTATTAGAAATCTTGCCCAATTCTTTCCCATATCAGTTTGTTTCACTTTTGGCTGCCATCCAAGGCTGCAGTTTTTGTAATAACCGCTCACATTTCTTTCAGCTAACTTGAAGCAAAATTTTTGAAGTTCTTTTGGCATTTCTTTGCTCGAGTAAAATTTTATGTTAAAATGAACATCATCTTTTACATATTCACTGAACTCATCACCAACTTCAAGGAATGGATTTTTCTGCTGATTAGCTTTTTCAATAGCTTTGTGTTGAATTCCAGCAAGCTCTCTTTCTGTTGTCATTTTGTACTTTCTCAAAATTGATTTAGATGTTTACATCCAATATTTTCGCGCTTTATTTTTACAATTTTTATACCCCTTGTTACTTTTTAACATTTATAAATGACGTCCAGTTAATATTCTAATGAGAATCGGTTCTGGGTTACATTTCATATACCCATCATTAAGACACGTTTCCTATTTTGTTTCTTTTCAATAAATAAAAGAAAAGTTTTTTGTTGTTTTTTTTTAATCTGAGTATCAAGTCTGCAAAGTTAGATATTCACGTTATTACCTAAATTGTGGTCACTACTCTAATGCATGAATAAGAATAAGTTACCAAGAATTTTAAAATGATTGCATGCCTTATTTGCCTACAAGAACTTGAATTTTCAAGTGATCCGTCTGTATGTATTCCATTATGTGGTCACGTCTTCCATGATAAGTGCATCTTAAAGTAAGTACCGAGATAAATGAATATTAAATAAAATATTAATAATTTATTGATTTCCTTTGTAATGTTAATTATCAGATGGTGTAACGAGTAAGTAAACTTTATTTTATCTTTCAAATATAAATTCTAAATATTTACCTTATCTTATTAAAGACTTGATAAACAAAGAAAATGCAAAGTTTGCCCGAAATGCCGATGCGAAATAGAAAATACAAGTTCATTCATTAAGATATTCTTTGAATCGGTTCTGGACAATAGCACCAAGGAAGCACAAAAGGAAATAGATTCTCTACTTGCAAGTAATGACGTTTGTAAAAGACGAATAGAAATAATGCTTATGGAAATGAAAGAAACTGTGAGTAAATTTACTGAACTGAATCTATGAAATATTAATTTATACTTCAACATTATAGATTAGAACAATCGAAAGTAATTCAAAAGAAATTGCATCTAAAAAAAAAACTATTCTTGAAAATGAAGCTGATAGTTATAGTGGACCTATTCAATTAAAAGATCTCACTGTTGTTTTATCTCGTGAAGATGAAATCAGAAGAATGAATGATTATTATAATAGTCACAGACAAAGTCACAGAATATTTAATGAATCTGACTATGGGATGAATTATCATAGTCAGTATCATAATTAATTTTTTTTAAAAATGTTAAGTTTCTTTCTTTCAATGGTGTACAATAAAACTTCTTTCGATCTATTTTTACACAAATTTCTTGTCCATTTTATGGGGATTTATTTAATTTTTCTTTCTTCTTCATATTTATTTTGTTGGGAAACAGTTTTACAAATTCTTTCTCTTTTCATAATTCAACATAACGATTTGTAAAATGATAAAAAAATCATCATCACTTAAAAATATCAATTTCAACTATTTACAGCATATTTGGACACATTCAGCTATGATCTTATGCGATCATTAATCTGAAAATTCCACTTTTAATCACATTTGTCATTAAACAGAAACATAATTATTTTATTTTTTCATATTTTTCTTCTTTTTTTTTGTTGTATCAACATTTAGAAACATCTTTTATGTTGTTCTCTATAACAACATTAGTCATTATTATTATTATTATTATTATTATTTGTGAGGGCGGATAGGGATGGCCGGGCATTAGGAAGTTTGGAATTTACACTAAACTCAGGACTTTACAATTATTCTCTCTCTTTTATATCATTCATCATTATAAATTTATATCTCATTCATCTCTATGCAGGAAGGTAATCACAATGTTTATGTAACAATAAATGTTGCTTATTTTTCTTACGATTTCTTAAAATGATGCTGCACCTTTATTTGCATGCATTATTCTTTTTTAACGTAAATAATCAACCAGGTATGATTAAAAAATTATTGTTCTAAATTAAAGTTTTCTTTGTTTTTTTTTTGAGGAATTATTACACAAATTTTAGATTTTTAATTAGTCACATTGCAGATTCAGTTTGGGTATGTAAACATTGTCGAGCGATCTAAAGACAATCAAAGCAAATAATTTTATAAAAGTTTTCTTTTTATTTTAATTTTTTTAATTCTTACCTGATTGCTTAGGCTTTGGTGGAAGTTTTGGCGTTTCGCCGGGAGGTATTGGAAATCTCGGTGAACTAAATTTAAAAAGAAAAGAATATATATTTATATAAATATTATAATGTTTTGCTTTTGAACATGCTTTTTACTTTGGTTTCTTTCCAACAACATTCGTTGGCGAATTATTTGCTTCAAAACTCGAATTTAATGACTTTGGTGTCGATGCGACTGATGATGAGCTTTCTTTATTATGTGCCAATGCCGAATTACGTCGAAGCATTATTGTACTCGTATCTGGTGTTGTCAGCAATTGCGTCAATTGATGTCCATGTAAAGAGTCATCACGCTGTAATTAAAAAGGAATTCACTTAATCTGTTTTGCTATATCATTAATATAAAATTACCTGGTGATGGTGATGATGGTGGTGATGATTACACGCGTCCATACTGTTCATAACAGAATGAGATGTTCGAGGTGGTAATGGTGGCGGACTTTTATCTCTTGGCAACAAAAGTGGCGCATCTTTTGCTTGCTTCATTTGTGAGATGCTAAACTCAATTGGATTCTTCTTTTTCGCGCGTGGTGGCAAAGGAGGAGGCGGTTGATGATTAAAACAATGAGCATTGGGTACATTTACATGAGGTGAGACAGGCAATGGTCCATTTGTATCATTCAATTCCGTTGCATAACGTGGCGATGATGGATGATTGTAACTTGGTGATGATCGTTCATTAAACTCATTTGATGTGATGTTTGTGGTATTGTTTCGTGCCATCGTTGCACGATGAGAATTATTTTTGAAACATGAAGGGCTGATGGGATCAGAAGGTTGAAATTCCATTGATCTTATTTCTCCTGATAAAGCATCGAGAACTCTTGGACTGACAGTTGAGCCAGGTGGCGGATGAACGCGAGGACTAAGAAGTGGTTTACTGTGATCAAAATTACTACTAAAACTATTGTGACTAGTCATAGATATGATGCTGTTGGAACGTCGCGGTAATTCAGGAGCCATTGATGATGGAACTGTTGATGTTATTGAGATTGTGTCATCAGACATGACAGCTGTATTTAATGTTGTTTGCGATGCAAAATATGCTACATATAAGAAAATTTACATCAATATATCATAAAGACAAAATTTATTACGTCAAATTTCTTACCAGACGCATTTCCACCTCCAATGTTGACGTTCGCAAAGACTGAAAATTCTGATGATGATAAATTATTTGGTGGCGGAGATTGTTCGCCTTCACTGGTGCTTAACAATTGAGATTTTCCACTGAATGGTAATGTGTTGGATAAGCTCAATGATGTGCTGTTGTTATTGCTACGACGAGCTGGTTTTATTCCTGGTGACTTCAACGTCAATTCTGGCCATTTTCGTGGCTTTAATAATTTTAAATTAATTTTTTGCTTTCAAGTTTCAAAAATTTATAAATTTATAAATCTAACTTACAAATTTCAATGGCTGACGACAATTTCTTGGTTCGATCCTTAAACTTTCGTTATAGAGATAATTTTGAATATCTTCAATCGATTGACCGGGAAACGGATCCAATGTTTCGAGAAAATGCTTTAAAAAAATTTAAAATATTTTATTATGACATTTATTTACGTAATAAAAATTAAAGCTTACCCTAATTCTTGGATCCACCTTAAGGCAGTAAGGTTGATTCTGATATTGCTGAATTTCGCCAGTGATTTCGGCAACTTTTCGTCGTTTACTGAAATTTATCAGTTCATTATTTCGTAAGAAATCTGGATTACCTTCTTCAATATGTAAAATGTTGGTCAAATACATGCCGAAGAAAGGCACGCACGGTGGATTAATCGAACGCAATTTTTCTTGATATTTCCTGTAATGATCCTTATCCAAATCGCGACATTCACTCAAACACATTTCAAGTCGTCTTGGCAGTTCCGCATATGTAAGTTTGAGTCTATAAACAGCCGCTGAACCAAAAGCTGATACAAAAGTTAATACACCGTTGAAATTGTTGAGCTCTTGAAGAACCATCATAACTTCAATAGCTCTTGTGACAATTGCTACTCGTTCTTCAAAATTCTCTGCTTCTAAAATTGATTTCTCGATCCATCGTGTGAACTGAAAAATTAAAAATTTTATTAGTCAAATATGACTTTGTCATCATCAAAAGTAAACTTACATTTGTTGTATGTCTAGTAATCTTCAAAAGATTCGGACTTTTTGTCTCTTTATCCTTTTTAGTCCAAACCGAACCAACAAGCTCTGAAGGCTTCACATTCTTATAAAGTTCAAACTCCAATAATGTCAATTGTCGTGCCAATTCCAAAGGATGTAATGTCAAAATATTAAATTCATTTTCTGGTACTTGAAGATGATATTCAATAGCGGGCGGACTATGACCGAACGCAAAAGTGATTTGTCTGTGATCCCTGTCATCGTTTTCTGTCTTTCTTTGAACGATTTTTAAAACTGAATCGACCCATTTTCGCATTGATTTGCCTTGAATCGACTCAAGGAACTGTGTGAGTTTCTGTAAGAGTGTCGGATCACGCTCAAGATCATAATAATGATGATCGACCCAATGACGAAGCACATTAAGCACACGAAACTGCACCGGCTGAACATATTCCTTCTTATAACGTTTCCAGTCCTCTCTCTGTGAACTTTTATGAAGTTTATCATCTAAATCTTTGTCGCCACATGAATCATACACCAAATTGGGATCAGGAATGTTGAAGCGCTCAATGAGAAGCTCAAGAAGTTCCTGAGCAGAGCAAAATGAGCGGAATGTTGTAAGAAATGTTCGTACAAACATTGGATCAGCATAAATGTGATAAGTTAAACGTTCGATGAGTTTTACAAGAGTCGCTCCTTTTATTAATGGTACACCGGCCGACTCTTTCTCTTCAAGAACAATATTGCTTGGACTATCAGGAACAGCAAACTTATAGAGTTCAGGACTTGGTAACCTCAACGGATGTTTTCTCTCAATATCTAAAAGAATGCTGTCCAATATCCGTTCCAGCATTGACTTTGTATTTAACATCACCAGATCAGCCATCCATTCATTCTTATGTTGAGCATTTTTTGCTATTAAAACAACCGAATGTAATTCGCGTGGTGCAATTTCAAATGCATTTTTAAGCTCATCAGTGTCACGTCGGTCAATTATTTCAACTTTTCTCATGAAAAAACGCTCCTTTAATCTAAAATCGTAACTGGCAGCACCCGAAACTGTTTGCTTTCTTGTATTCGCTTTACAAAGTACAAGAAGTCCATCGAAAAGGAAAACTTTTCGTTCAGTATTTCGTTTTCCCGAAACCAACTTCATTAAAGTATCTTCTTTGATAAATTCATTACAACATTGACCAATGTCTTTGTCCCAATGTTCAACAGTGCTTTGAAGCTCTTTCGTTTTCTCAATCGCTTGTTGTCGACGAACACGTGAATTCGTTCTTACCAGTGACTCCTTTGGCAATAATGGAATTTGTTTTTGAAGCTCAAATTTCAAAGGTTCGAGAAGACCTTTAACAGTCTCAAAGCTTTCGCGATCTTCTTGACTCGTGCTGAGTTGAAGAAGTTTATCAACATACTCAATGTATACAAAAGCATGACCAATGGGCGTAAGAAGAAGCTTAGGAAGATAAAATTTGACTGCCTCGCGAAAACCGTGACCGGCAGCGATAAGTGATTGAGCTTTTGGTTTTGATAATAAATTCGATAGCGCTTCCTTTGCTTGTGATGATGTAATGTCATTGGAATATTTCACATAAACATCAAATTCTTCAGCTTCAGCAAGCTCCTCAAAGCAACTTCCAATGCATGGTGTTGTCTTCTGATCTTGTGACATCTCAATGACATCTTCAAGTGAACCGAGAAGTGTTACAGTCACTTCATATATATCGATAATATTCGAAAATATTGGCTCAAGCTCCTTTGGATCATCAACAATCTTCGCTAACTCTTCGCGAAATACGCGAATAATCATGTGAAGATCACGTAAATATTGCTTCTCATCGTGAAGGAATTCTTTAACAACTTCTTCATAACTGAGACCGTCACGTGGTGTTACAGGCGGCAGTGGACTCACGATTAATGAATGAGCATTTTCGCCTTGATAAAACATATCCATAAGCACCTAGAATAGTTTTTTTATTAATGAAATTAAAAGTTCTTTTAAAGTTTTTCCTTAACTAAATATGGAAATGATAAAACATGAATTATCTATAATTTAACAAGAAAATAACAGAAAAAGAGGAAAGGACAAACACAAGAAGCAGCAGAACAATTTAAAAAAGAAAAGAGAACACTTTCGGATTGGATTGGGTCGAGGGTGGGTGTGAAAGCTAAAATGTTAAAAAACAGCATTAATGATGTTGTTGTTCAACTGAAAGCCGTGAGATTAGGAATTTGCATAAAAAGATGTAGATACTTAAATTAAAAATCAAAGACAAAGAAAATTCTAATCAATCGTACGTACCACCTGCGATTTTTTTGTTTGAAAATTGATTTTTTTTGTTTATGTTAATGAGAGCATGGAAAATAATTGTTGAATAATTTCGTATCAATCAATCAGAAAATGAAATTTAAATATTTTTTTGTTGTTTTGTTTTCTCAAAATAGAAATTTGTGGTTTAATGGAATTAGTGTTAATTCATGCAATGTGATAAATCTGTAAACTGTTGAAGCTTAAGTTCATTCTCAATATAATTAAATATTTCAAAGGCGATGTTAAGGATATTGATTCAATAAGAAAATAATTTCTATAAAACATTTACAGTGAAACTTCTGATTGTTTAAGTTTGTTCAGAATGAAAAAGAATTTTTCTATATTGAGCGGAACAAAAATAGCAAACTTAGACTTCGCAACACAAGTCACAAAAATGACCAAAATTCAAAACATAGGAAATGTATGATGAAGCTATGGATTTTGTTGCGCACTTTGTGTTATTGATGAATCGTGAATGGAATTTTGTATTTGTGTTGAAAGTTGTAAGGAGAAATTTGAGGGATATCAATTTACTTACGCAATCCGCGCGAATGGCAATTTGTACATCCTCTTGTGTAATTTCGACGTGTTTCATGTTCTTCACGTAATTACCAGCCAATTTAAGAATGTCGGCTGAAATATATTCAAGCACAGCGACGAGGAACAAACTCACTGAGCTATCGATCTTATATTGCAACACCTCCTACAATTCACAATTATTTAACACAGAGACTTTCATTTATTATTTAATAAAATACCTTTTGAAGTAGAGAGTGCATCCTGTCAACGGGCATCACAGATTTTTTCTTCTTCGTCTTGTCTATTGTATCTTTTGCATCAGACAATGCCCACTGAAAAAGTTTTCATAACGAATATTACTGAATGACAATAACTTGACATTTTTTACTTAATTACCTTATCGATAGGCGTTGGAAATGTTTTTTGAACTTTTTCTTCAACATCCTAGAATAATATATAAAGTTGAAAGAGCGCAACCATAGAATTGAATAATCTAAACTTACGGGAATCGAGTGCGGATCATCTGCACAAAGATTTATGAGCAGTCGAAAGCAGAGATTCTCAACATAGTAAAGAGCTTCATCGTGCGCTGTTAGTGAAGGGTGTAATTGCTCAAGAACCTTTCGAAAAGAATAATATTTGCATAAACATTGAGTTATAAAAATTTTCTTACAACAAGAAAAAGAATTTCTTTTGTTTTTGTAACTCATACTTTTCGTAATGAATTTAAGAGGATTCCACGAAAGTTCAGCTTGTTTATATCCTCTTCCATGTTATAATGTTACTTATTTCACCACTAAAAGCGCCTCTTCATTGTGATTTTATTGAAAAATTTAATTTCTTTGCTGAACTTAAATGAAAAGTTTTTTCTCGATGAAGGGTAACTCACTAATATCCGGTGTAGTTTATCACCCCTCAGATTGCTTTAGTGACGTCATTTTAGTCGAAGCCGGAGCGTGTTTTGAAAACGATTTAAAACTTTTAAAAACAATATTTTTTGTTGATTAAAATGGATATACGACCCAGCCACACGATTTATATTAACAATTTAAATGAAAAGGTGAAAAAGGATGAGCTCAAGAAGTCACTTTACGCCATTTTCAGCCAATTCGGCCAAATTTTGGATATAATTGCATTAAAAACATTGAAAATGCGAGGACAAGCTTTCATTATATTCAAAGAAATATCAAGTGCAACAAATGCATTACGAACAATGCAAGGATTTCCATTTTATGATAAGCCGATGCGAATTAATTATTCTAAAACGGAGTCTGATGTTATAGCAAAAGCAAAGGGAACATTCAAGGAGCGAGCTAAAAAGCCCAAAGTACAAAAAATACAAGAGGAAAAGAAGTAATTATAGTTGATGTTAAATATTTGAATCCTTTAATTGAATTTTTTTTATAATTTCAGAGCAAAGAAACCGAAGAGTATGGATCCAACTCAAGCGGCAATCCAATCATCAAATGCCGAACAACCACCAAACCAAATTCTTTTCCTCACAAATCTCCCAGACGAAACAAACGAAATGATGTTAAGTATGTTATTCAATCAATTCCCAGGATTCAAAGAAGTGCGTTTAGTACCTGGGCGACATGATATCGCGTTCGTTGAGTTTGCTTCAGAAATTCAAAGTGGTGCTGCTCGCGAAGCTCTGCAGAACTTCAAAATTACTCCCACGCATTCAATGAAGATCTCATTTGCTAAGAAATAAATTTTAATGCTTTTATCTATTAAGAATATTATGTATAATTATATTATAATAATAAAAGCCATTAAAAAGCATTGCACATCCCGCTTTCATATGGTTCTAAGATTTGTACATTTTTAATAATGGAAATTTGCATCATCACCCTTGAAAAGATTATCAACAAAGAAGAGAATGAAATGTACCTAAATGTTCTGTATTGAAATTTCTAAAGAATTTCAAAAATTTTTAATTCTTATTAATTGAGTAACTTTCATCTGTCCATCACCAATATAAGAAAAAAGTAATGATGCATTTATTTTTACTAACATTCATTAAATTAGATCGTCAAATGTACTTAGTTATTTGAAGTCTGAAAAGGAAGTTATTGGGCACTTGCATCCATTAAAAATTCCAGTTAAAGAAATCGCTGCACGAATCAACAGAAGCATAAATGTTGTTTATAATTTTTAAGACAAGGTTATCATATGCATAAAACAAAGAAAAAAAGGTAATGCAAAAATCACAAATTTCAAAAGAGCCAATTAACAAGCCTAGCATCAACTGGAAGTATCACCTAGCATCTCCTCAAATAATTCAAAAACTGTTGACTTATCAAAAAAACGAAGGAAAATTTTGCATGTTCGAAGCGAATGAAGCAGGAGAAAAGTTAATTTTTCAATTAACAAAATTGTTCAACTTATGAAAGTTCAACATTCAAAATCTATATTAGAATTGTTATTACAAAACCTCATTATTTTTTTCCTTATGTTAAATGAAAGTAACTTTAAATAAATGGAAAAGTAAGTTCATTTCATTCATTATAGCAAATTATTTCAGATTTTATAAACAAACGTTTAGGTATGAGTAAACAATGCTAAGAAATACGTTGCATTGAAATTTGATACACGATCGGGAGTGTGAAAAGATTTACTTTAGAAAAACCGGTTGTAGAATAATATTTAGTCGCTTCATGATTAAATAAAACTTTTCCTAAGAGAGCGAATTGATAATTTTCAGAATGTATGAAAACAAAAAGTTTGGTTGATGCATGTTTGAGTTGCACAAATCTTGACTGCATTGCATTATTAACAATAGAGAGAAAATTTAAAAGTATCACAGAAATATTTATGTTGAATGTTTCCTGACACTAAGTAGAATTAAATAACTAACTGCTGCAAATATCCTTATTTTCGTACCAGCATCTGAAGTAACAAATTGTTACTAACAATTTATGAGAAAATATTTGCTTTCTAATTTCTTGTAATCTATTGATAAGAAATTTAATTTATATTTCTCTTCCACATTTTCAGCATTATGAGCGTTGTTGAGAGCGTAAATAAATAAATATTTAAATAATGTTTCTTTTCTCATTCTCTAAACAAAACATCTACATGGGTTTCATTTATGTTAGTCACATTACTTTAAACAGTTGTGTGTTGAAATTCAAGTTGATAAGTTCGATTTTTCATACTCACAAAGTGGAACGATGACTTCAAGCTATACTATGAATTTGACATTTGACGACAACCCCGATGGAATCTTCTATCCAGGGCAGACAGTTAAAGGTGAACAAAACTTACTTCAAGCATTTAAGAATTTCTATTAATGAAGATCTGAATGGATTTGTTTTTCGGTTGCAGGTCAACTTGAATTCATCGTATCAGCGCCTTTAAAACTGAGAGGTAAAAGCCCTCCACATACATACTTTCAAATATCTCTCTACTTTGTTATCTGTTTTTCCGGCTTTGTCGCTTGTAAACATTGAAATTATTACAGTGAACAAAATTTAGAAACATTCTTTATTGTTAAAACCATTTCTTGTTCGATTCGTAAACACGAAGTTTCATGTCTTTTTTTTCAAGGACAGATTCTTTTCTTGACTGCTTCTTCTCATTATCATTTTAATGCGGTTATTAAATGAAGAATCTATTTACTATCCAACTCATTCAACACTCTTATTTGAAAATCATTTAATTCCACTTTGAATTCTTTTAAGGCTTAATTTTGACAATCAGAGGAAGTGCAATGTGCAATTACTCGAGCGATTTGACAGCTGAACAAGAATTTTTTGTGCAAGATCGTGATTTAATTGGAAGTAAAGGTGCTGAGCCGAAAGAAATTCAAACGGGAACATATGATTATGATTTTGCACATCGTTTGCCACGAAATATTCCATATTCGATTGAAGGGGTTTATGGCTATGTAAAATATTACGTTATGGCAACTTTGGATCTTCCATGGGACATGTACGATAAAACCGTTGAAAAACCATTTACTGTAAAGCGTTATGAAGATTTGAATTACATGTCTGGTATGCGTGATCCAAGAGAAATAATTGTGAAGAAGGACATCGATTCTCCAAGTTGGATTTTTTGGAAAACTGTTAACGGTTATGTCATCCTGAAAGGAAGCATCCCTAAATGTGGCTATGCACCCGAAGAAGAAATCAAAGTTGACGTTGAAATCAACAATCAATCAAATGTTGACATTGAAAGTGTTTTAATCTCACTTCAGAATGTTGGTTCTTATGTTTGTCAAACTCCGTGGGCGAAACTGGAAAAAAGCACACAATTAAAAATGTGCGAAATCGTCGCCAAAGGTGTCAAAGCAGGCTACACTTCGAAGATAAAGGAGAAACTTGCAGTACCAGCAACAACTTTAATTACTTCCGTAATGTTTTGCAACGTTTATCAAATCAGTTACAACGTTCAAATCTCATTGAAGTTTCGTCGGTACAATAATAATCTCACGATGAATATTCCAGTTTACATCGGTTCCGTTGGATTGAAACCAGTCGAAGAACTTGATAAAAATGTTCGCATTCCACCATTATGGCCACCAGATTATAAAGTTCAAGCAAATGACAAACAAAATGCTGAAAAGGAAAATTCAGAAAATATTGACGCTTCATCAGCTATGACTGAGGAAGCAGCCGATTGAGCACTCGAAAAATGAATATTTAATTGCAAAATTGCACATTTTTTATTACATATCGAATTAAATGTTTTCATAAAAAAGATTAATTAAAAATTATACAATACATGCGATGTTATCTCATAATAATCAAACACGCAAAAAAATTAATAAAAAGAATTAAATTGGATTAAATACCTAATAATAATAAAAACTTATCACAATTGATTAATATCACTTTTAGAGCCTTGCGATGATCCATTTTCATTGCCGGATGTTTGAAACAATTTCTTTTCACACAAACGACGAACGTTTTCCTGACGTGATGCTTCTGCGTGTTTTAGAATCTTTTTGATATCATCATAGTTATTAAGTGAAGCGCTTAACATGTAAGCAGTTTTCAATTGATTAGAATTAATGTAACATTGAATTTTAATACTTTTACTTGTAATGAGTTTGATGAGTTTATCAATTTGATTCTTTGCATTAGCTTGATGTTGATTGTAAGCAATTTCCACAGCCATAGCAACAAGTTCATCACAAAGATCTAATGTTTCAATATCAATGACATTCTCTTCATTGGCAGCATTCGTTTTAATTGACTCAATGAACTTTTCCACATCCAGCAGTCGACTAACGTTTTTAGCAAGATATTTTATGCATGTTGAGTAAATTTTTGTTGCGCTTAATGAACATTCTTGAATGACACGATATGATAAACCAAAACCATTTTCAATTGAATGTCCACAGAGTAAAAGGAGAATCGCCACATGATTTCTCTCTTGAATTAATCCGAATAAAGTTTTCATACCAGGCTTATCAAGAAAAATTCTCGGCATTAATCCAATAGTAGGCAAACCATCAGCTTCACATCGCGCTAAATATTTCGAAACCTCAATTTGAAGTGAAATGATGTTGATATGTGCGTTGATTTTCTTCAAATCCCATTTTAATGCAATTTCCTTTTTTACTTTCACTCTTCTGATTGTTTTTCTTGTTCCAGTCAGATATCTTCTCAAGTTCAGTTTGTAAATGAATTTTTTTACATCAACCAAGTAACGACATCTTGAATGAAGTTCCGTGTAATTTCCGAACCATCAAGATAGAATTTTATGCATGTCAAAGCAGCACGCACAAAATCTCCAATCAATATTTGCATCTGATAAAGGCAATGAAGTGCTCGCTTTCGTTCAAGATATTTGCAAGCTGCAATGATGTAATCCTCCCAAATCTTAAAACTTCCATCCATTTGTTTCACAAGATCAATAAATTCACTAAGTCTTCCGGTTTTTGCTATTGGTACGAAGACACGATGAATGAAAAGTTCTGTTGGAATTTGTTGTGCAATCACGTAACGAAGTGTCGATGAAATTAAATTGCTGACCATTAAAAATGAAATATATTCAGCATTTCCACCGTAATTTGTTAAATAGTAAACACTTTCTTCATAATAATGACTACTGAGGATTGGAGATGAATTTGACTGCCATTCAAACTTTCCCAAAGGCTTTTTAGTCGCTGGTCCGTAATCACCTTCAGAAATATTTTTCAAATTACTCAAAAGATTTAGAACATTTGTTGGACTCTCAACTGTGACATTCGATGGAACTTCCGATTTTGGTTGTCGACTTGCATTTGTTTCAAGTGATTCGAGAACTTCTTGAAGTAAAGGCGGTGACCTTGTTGATTGTCTATAATTAAACCAAGTTGGATCGACAGCATTATTGTCATTCAACAAATTAATGAACATTTTAATGAACAAATTATTGATTTGAGTTGAACTTCCATTAACTGACTGCAATGCCAAAGTAATCTTTTCTCGTGCAAATCGATAACGTCCAGCTTTGATTGCTGAGACACCCCAAGCAGAAAAGACGCCTGACGTTCCAGATCGATCCCATTTCACTGACAATTCCAAAGCAATCTTCCAATTCTCAGCTTTAATTAAATCGTTGATGATATTTCGAATAGTGACGCTGTTTATAGGTTCCATTGGTATTAAAGGAACGATTGATTCGCAATTGTTCTCCGCCATTTTCATAACAACATCAGCACGATCAATAATCATATTTGCTTCACCCTAAGCCCCATGAATTTTTGCTGCAAATGCCAAACATTTCAACATTTTCGCTACGAGACTCATGTCAATTTCTTCGTTCACTTTTCCACCATGTATTGGACGAAGAAGAATCTCAAGTCGATGACAATGGAAGAGTAGAAATTGTGCGAGCTCATCATTCGATGAGTGAAGATTAATAATTGAAATGCAAAGTCCGACATTTGGAGAAAATTCAAAATTAAAATCATCTCGAATTAATTGATCCGCTGAAATGTCGCCGGTGAGTTTCCATTCGATTTTCCCATCAGCAGAACTTAAATCGACTTCAATTCGCTTCTTTTTCTTTTCAATGTCAATTTGTTGATAACACTCAATGCAAACACGAACTATTAGCTCATTGTAAACTTCTGGAAATTGAAGACGATTTTGAGAACAATTTGCACAAACAACTCTTCCACATCGACGACAATGATGGCGTCTTGTTAAAAGACTAAATTTTTGTCGCTTACAACACATGCAATGACTCGTAACACTGTCTTGTATCCATTGATCTCTTGATGGAATATTTTTAGGCATTTGAAACATTCCAAAAGATGAATCAACGCTTGACACTTCAGTCGAAGGTGGAACTGAATGAACGTCCACGATTTGAAAATCAAGAGCTTTAGCAGTGTAAAGTTTCAGCAACAAGTCGATGCATTCATTTGATATAAAAATTTCATCATGATATGCATTAAAATCATAGACTAGACTCTCACCAACTTGATACATATTTCGGCTGGTCAATTCACAAGTCTCACATGATGGTTGATTTTGTAAAAGTTTCCTCAATTCGCGAATGACTTTTCTTAAAGCTTCAATCTTTGAATTCATGAGAAATTGTTCGAGAATTATTAATGGACGTGAAGCAAGTCGCCATAAACCATTCTTATTGTCACCAAGACATTCGATGATTCTTGTGGAAATTGTGAACTTTTGAAAGCGAATTTGATTAATCAAAGAAACTTCATCGTCGATTGATGATTGCAAAAAGTTTATAATTCGAACCATGGATGGCAAATGATTGATGAAGTTGAGAGAAAAATAGAAGAAGTCAATGACTTGTTTTTTTGGAAATGTCTCGATGATTTTAAACAACGTTTCGTGTTGATCTGTAAGCTTCCGATTGTTTAATGTTTCCACCCACATCTTTGTGATGTCATCGTTTTGATACCTCAAAGGATGGATATGAAGAAATTCCAAGCAGGCACTGAGATTTATGTTCACATTCAGCAAGTAATTTATAAGAATTTCTGGCTTTTCATCAGCCGTTTGCTTCACTTTCGACCAACAAACTTCACTTTCAGGTTCATATTCTTCGAAAATTTTTGAAATCTTCCGATAAATTTTCAACTTTTTCATCCATCGACGAAGTTCCGTGATTGTTGAGTCATCGAGTACAGATGAGTTTTTAGGGTTCAAAGATCGCCTCAAAAGTTTTTCAGCGTACTCATCACTGTCAATGTCACCAATGCATTTCAATAAAATTTCGCTAAACTTCTTCACACTTTCAATCTCTTCAAGTTTCTTGAATTTTTCTCGTTTCGACTCATTAGAACTGTTCAGGATGATCATTTCAATATAAAAGTCTTTCAGTTTATTGAACTCAACAAAACAACGATTCCATTGACGTTCACTTATGCTACAAAGTATCTTCAACTTTTCGTTCAAATCTTTCGTTTTCTGAATCTTTGTCATTAACAATTTCAATTTGATATGATCGCTGTTTAATGCTGTAACAATTTTACTATTACCAAAAAGACTTTTCAACATTTCCGCATTCTCTATTTTCGCTAAACGCTCAAAGAAATTTTTCTCATCATACCTCAAAGTCTTGTAGTCAACATTTTTGATCATTTTCATTAAATATGCAACCATAAACGAGCCTTCTTTCTTGATATAATACAAAATGTCCAAGTTGTTTAGATCATAATAGCTTTGGTTGGACATTTCAGCGACTTCAATAAAATTTGATGAGTCAGTTTCGTTCAAAAGAAATGAATATAAAAGTTCTCCATCATCGATTGGACTTTGAAATTCTCCAACAGCAGTAACAGCCATGGAATGAACCAAATTAATATTAACATTGTAAGCAAAATTTTCAACTTGTTCGGGACTACATTGTTGATTGAAAACGAGTTTTCCCACGACTTCGTCGAGATTAAGAAACATCAACTCATTGAATGTAAATAATTTGTTTGTTTGAAGTTTCATCAGGTCCTTGACATTCCTAACATAACTCGCAATTCTCCCGATAAAGTCAACATCACAATCAAAATTTTTGAATTTCTCCGAAACATTGACGATATCTGCTTCATTGTTTAGTCGTTCCACATTCATTTCCATAAACTTAAGAACATTCTTTCGATTTTTTAATTGCTTTTTGAGTTTTGTTGGTGATGACAAAGTGAAGACTTCGTCATTGAAAAGTTCTTCGATGGTTTTATCAATATTGTGATTTCTGTAGATCGTTAAAATATCCATCAAGTTCTTGAGAAACTTATTGAAGCCAAAATTATCATCTTTAAACTGTTCAAGATTCCATTGCTTCATAATGTGCTTGAAAATATTGTAATTAAGTTCAAACGGACACGGAAGTGAAATCATGAAGTCAATTAAAGGAAGAACGTTGATTCTATAACTTTGATAAACTTTCAAACATGGATGCTGAGTCGAGACTTTTTCCAATAATTTTTCATCATTCTCTGAATACATTAAATGATTATTTGTTGTGAACTTTTCCATGCTGTTGAGAAATTTTGCTTTTTCAAAGCCACTTTCCGCTATCTGTCGAATTTCTTCAACTTTTGTTAACTTTTCCGTGTTCTTTTCTTGACGTTGTAGAAATTCCTTATATCGAGTAACAATTTCGTGAAGATTTGCTTTGCATTCATTGAAGTTTCTCATGAAATTTATTTCATGACAAATTTCAGAGTCTGTAAGATTGTAAGACTGAGAAAAAAGAGAAAAAAGTTTGTTTAATGATAAATTTCGATAAGAAATTTGTTGAACTTACCTGAATAATTTCTTGGACATTTTCATGGTCATTTTCAAGAACACAAATCGACAAAAGACTCTCGGGACTCATCAACATCTTTGAAATGATGCTTCTGACTTTTCTATGCAAATCACTGAATCGTGATCGAATTTCAGAGTTTTCCGTTTTTGAAACTTCACTCGTTGTCAGTTGATATTCAACGGGATCATCGGAGGCTTCGTCATTCTCATCAGTAACAATTGTGATTTTTGGTCTCTTTTTAAGTTTCCTTCGCTGACTTTTCATCTTTTTCTTCGGTGACTTTTCATCATCGCTGGTGATATCAAGGGAATTGTTATTATTGACAACTTTCTCATCATAAAACCTCAGCCATTCCTTAATTTTTGGATAAGATTTCCCCATTCTTTTCCCTACTCTGTCTATTAATCTCAATCTCCAAAGCGCGTTGTCGACGTCAACTAACATGGCTGCAAATTTCTTCTTCAATTGATCACTGCACGTCTGATAAACTTCCATTTTATCCAATCCCATAAGAAACATCCGCATCGAATTCAAAATCGCTGATAAACTCAACTTAAGGCAAACAAAACCATTTTGTAGCTGCATTTCCGCTGCTGTCGTATCTGAAACATCAGTCGTTTGTGAATTAATGTTATTAGAAACCGAGTCGGAGTTAAGCTCACTGTTCTTGCTCTTTCGCTTTGTCTTTCGAACATGTTCAAAGCGCAAGAAAATCAATGTGAAGACATTCTGCATCAACTGGAAAAGGATTTTTCCATCATTGATTGTCCTCAGTAAACTCCGGATGTCGTTTAAGTGACTGTCAATTACTTCTTGAGTCAAATCATTTGACTGAATTAAATTCAAATACAACTTTATGATCATATACTCATTAAAAACGTCATACTCTGATCGATTAATGAGAATTGAACGAATACCAGTGATAATGAATTGATGTTTCGTCAGTTTATGATTAGATTCAAGAAGCTTCTTCAGAACTTTATAATTTTCCACAGAAAAATAAATATGATGGCTCAACAAGTGTTTCATGATAAGATTATTTGTAAATAATTTGTCGTCATCACTATCATCCTTATTTTCATAATCATCGCCGTCACCATCATTTGTATTATTGGACTTCTGATAAGATCTTAAGAACTCAAAGATGTTTTTCTGACGAGTCATCTCAGCATGACAAAGTTCTAATGCACTTCCAGGTAGAATCGTCTTTTCCTGGACTTCTTCCAATTGTGAAAACCATGAAGAACCCCCAAACTTTTCATCGATTGTAAAAATTAAACGAAATAATTTCAGATGTTGATAAACTTTGTGATCAAGAGAAGAAGAAATCATCTTGTCATTTTCAATATCTAACAGAGCATCAATCCAATGGATTTTCTCATAACATGTGCTAAGAAATAAAGATTTTATGCAACATTTTTCAATGGTCTGTCGACGCTCATAATCCATGTAATGAGTCAGCAATATATGAACTGGACGAGATAGCAGAGCCAAATAGAGAACTGTAAAACAAAAAGTCAAATGAAATACTCGATAAGTGAAATATTTGTTAATATGACTCACCATTATTTAAAATGCCTCGATTCTCTTTCAAGTCGAAAAGTCGTGGAATGATTAGGTCACGAATTTGATTAATGCACCATTCCGAAACATAAATATTTGAAAGTAAATTGTAAAGTTTATCATGTTTGTCGACTTCATCTGGATGTTCTATAATGATATTGATGAGAGTGGACAATACATTTACAACCAATTCCTCAAGCAATCGATTTTTTTCAGGCTTTCCAATGTCAATAATGTGATAAAGAATCTCCCAAGTGGGGTATGGCTGATGGATCAAATGATGCTCGAAGAATTCAAAAACACATTTTGGTAAATCTCTTGAGCTTATGTCAACATCTGATATATTCCTTTTGTATTTTACTATTTCCTGTAAATAACAGATAAGAAAATAGAAGAAATAAATATTAATTCATGCTCTTCACATTCAGATAATGAAAACTTTATGACAAAAGAAATTTAGAAGTTCACCTTTCCAGCTTTTTCGTATTTCTCTTTCTCGTGAATCAATTCCCAGTATTCAAAAAACTCGTCCATTATATTATCTGGGACCTTCCCCCTTTTATCCTCATTTTCTACCATTTGACATATTATAACATTAAAAGAAAGTAGTAAAATTGAAGAGAAAAAAGTTTGGCGTTTAATAATTGAAAACAAGAAAACAATAACAAAAATTGTAAGAGTCCGGAAAGGCCTTTTTCGGATTAAATATTCATTTCTTTTCTACAAGTTGGTTTCAATAAATCGACCATTATTTGTTTACATCGTAAAAGTTTTAAAATTTTGTAATTTTAATGAAGAAAAAATCATTCTAAGACAATGGAAGATAACATTTTTAGATATATTTATAGTTGTTCATTAGAACATCGTGTGCAAATAAAAATTGGCACATTAGATGGTGTAAATAGCTTAAAAAAATACAATTATGAAGAATTATTAAGAAATCCATTGTTGAAGTTTTCTGGATTATATTCAGAAACTTGTGCTCCGCTAATGGTGAAAATTCAATGTTTTAATAATGGAAAGCCATTTGGATTACCTGTTACAACTTCATACAAACCATTTACGAAACGATCAAGTTGGAATGAATGGATTACTCTTCCATTTTCATTTTGTGATCTTCCTCGAACAGCTGTTTTTGGTTTTACTATTTATGACTGTACTGGACCAGGTCAAATGGCAGTTGTAGGTGGCACGGTAATATCTGTTTTTGGAAAACATGGAATATTTCGAGAAGGTATGTTCGATTTGAAAGTTTGGCCAAATACTGAGGCTGATCCATCAAATGAATCAAAAACACCTGGAAAAGGTAAAGAGTCAGATCAACATCAAATGCAACGATTAGCAAAACTCGCAAAGAAACACCGTAATGGACAAATTCGGAAAGTAGATTGGCTTGATCGATTAACATTTAGAGAAATAGAACTTATAAATGAAAGAGAAAAACGAGAATCTGATTACTTGTATCTTATGATTGAGTTTCCAACAGTCACATTCAACGAAAACAACTATTCAATAGTTTATTTTGAACCTACCGGTGATAGAAGGTTCACATTTGTTTCGAAACCAAAGTTAGTTACAGTTCCTGATACTGAAATTCTTCAGGTGAGGAAAAACCACATAAACCATTTTATATAATATTCAAAGTGAAATGAAACTTATAAGCGATTTTAATCCAATTAAACTTGTGACATTTACTCAATCATTTATATTAAGTCATTTTTAATTCTCATTAAACTAAGAGAACAAACTCGGAAGAATCTTCTCTGTTTACTTCTCGCTTATCAAATGCTTGTCATTTTAATTCAACATTGAACTTTTTGTGTCTTCTTCAAATTTGTTTTTATCGCAGAACACAAAAAAGAACTCGTGTTTGCGCTAAATCTTATTCCTGATTACACTTCTGTCATCTTCTATCAACATCATTATTTTTCACTCTTCATGCGCGAAAACAAATCTAGTTCTGTGTGTCGTGTAATCGACTCTAGACGGAAAGAAGCTCTTCTCAATAATCCTAGAAAATGATTTTGTGTTTATTATTTCAATCGTTTCTTGATTTTATTTAATTAAACCGCATCCAAATGTCATCTTCATCAAAAAAGTTTTTTGAAAACTTTGCAAGATTTTTGCTTCGATTTATCGAAAAATTTGTTAATTGTTGGAGTGAAGTTTTCAATTGTTGTAAGAAAGATAAAGAAGTGTTTAATGTCACGTTTTATCGAATTGAAATCGTCGCTGTAAGAGGAACTTATCATTGAATAATTAAATAATTTTTTAACTAATCTTTTTTTCTGTTTATAGGAAAATCTTGTTGAAAGAAAACATCATCGTCTTGCACGTTCAGCTCGTTCTGGACTTTCGGATCGCGATGCAAAACCAACTGCACAGTAAGCATTTATTTTCTTATTATATTTTAAAATAGTTTTCTGTAATATTTTATTATTATTGCATCAGCATTCGTGATCAGCTTCATACAGTTGTTTATCGATATCCGCCAACATTCCAACTTAGTGGAGAAGAGCAAGATTTGATTTGGAAGTATCGCTTTTATCTCAGCACACAAAAGAAAGCGCTTACCAAGTTCTTAAAATGCATCAATTGGCAAACACCAACAGAAGTCCGACAAGCTCTTAATTTGCTCGATTTATGGACACCAATGGATGTTGAAGATGCACTCGAGCTATTGAGTCCAAACTTTCAACATCCCTCTGTTCGTCGCTACGCTATCACGAGACTTAAACAAGCACAAGATGACGACTTGCTACTTTATCTCTTGCAGTTAGTTCAAGCTTTGAAATATGAGAATTTTGATGACATTTCCGAGTCTTATCAGCGAATGACTAATGAAAAAGATGTTTTAAAGTCATTAGACGATAATAACTCAGCAAATGATCAAAGCTCTGATTCGATGGGTGAGTTATTTATCTGCTTCTTAATTCTTAAATGTTCTTATTTTTGAATTTGTTTTTAACAGCTCAATCAATGACATCACAACAGCTTCTAAGTGAGACAGAAGAAATTATGGTTCCACCTTTAATTCAACAGCCAATCATGTCAACTTCGGTATTTTACGATCAACCTGATATTGGATCACAATCAATTGATGACGATGGAGCTTCCGAAATGTCAAACACTTTAATGAACTCGAAAACTTCATATCAATGCGATCTTGCAACGTTTCTTATTCAAAGAGCTTGTAAGAATCCAACATTAGCGAGTTACTTTTATTGGTATCTCTCGATTGAATGTGAAGATCATGAAGCAATTCGCAAACAAGATGAACGTGTCAAAGAAATGTATGTTAAAGTGTTGGAAATTTTTAAGACGACACTTTCAACTGGTCCCACAGACTTGAAGATTATTCATGCGAATTTAAAGAAGCAACAATGTTTCATTGACAATCTCGTGAAGTTAGTGAAACTTGTGACGAAAGAATCGGGAAGTAGGAAGAAGAAAACTGAAAGATTTCAACAACTTTTGAATGATTCCGACGAGTTCAAGATCAATTTCACAAACTTCGAACCTCGTCCACTTCCATTAGATCCTGAAATCTTCATCAAAGGAATTATCCCGTCGAAAGTTTCACTCTTCAAAAGTGCACTAATGCCTTCGAAATTAACATTTTTAACAACAACAGAACAGGAATATGTTGCGATCTTTAAACATGGAGATGATCTAAGACAAGATCAATTAATTCTTCAAATGATAACATTGATGGATAAACTTTTGAGAAAAGAAAATCTTGATTTAAAGTTGACACCTTATCGAGTTCTTGCAACTTCAACAAAACATGGATTCATGCAATATGTTGAATCAATAACAGTAGCCGAAGCACTTGCAAATGAAGGTTCCATCTTGAATTTCTTTAAAAAATATAATCCTTGTGAGACAACTGCCAACGGGATTCAATCAGATGTCATGGACACATATATCAAGAGCTGTGCTGGGTATTGTGTGATTACATATCTCCTTGGAGTCGGCGATCGTCATTTAGACAATTTATTGTTGACAACAAATGGAAATCTTTTTCATATAGACTTTGGATATATTTTGGGACGTGATCCAAAGCCACTTCCACCTCCAATGAAGTTAAGCAAAGAAATGGTAGAAGCTATGGGCGGAATGAATTCTGAACCTTATCACGAATTCCGAAAACAATGCTATACTGCTTTTTTGCATTTACGACGTCATGCTAATGTAATGTTGAATTTGTTCTCGCTTATGACAGATGCTTCTGTTCCCGATATTGCCCTCGAACCTGATAAGGCTGTAAAGAAGGTCGAGGATAACTTGAAACTCAATTTAACTGACGAAGAAGCTGTGCAACACTTGCAAAACTTACTTGACATTTCTTTAACCGCTGTTATGCCAGCGTTGGTTGAGCAAATTCATAAATTTGCTCAAAAGTTTAGATATTAGTATAATGTGTAGTGCTTGTTAATGTATTAAAAAAAAATCGAAAAAAATCGAAATAAAAAATTTAACGGTAAAAAGTATTTTGAAAAAAGACCTTTTAATGTAATCAGCTGAGGCCTGAAAGTTTGTTTTGAAGATTTTTCGACAATTTCATTTAAATTTTAAGAAAAATGAGTATGACTATGGACATTCGCTTGAAAAAAGCAAATAAAACATATTATGAAGGAGATTTAGTAAAAGGAAGTGTCATAATAAATTCCACATCTGAGGCAAAAGCTGATGGATTGACAGTAAATATTGAAGGTTTCGTTGCAATGCAAGTATCAAATAAAAATACGGGTGTATTTGATGCATTTTACAATTCTGTGAACAAACCAATAACTTTAATTAATCAGTCATACCAACTTTTACCCGCGGGTGCTAAAATTGTATTGGGATTGAATGAATATGATTTTGAATTTGAGTTGAAAACTAAAGGCGAAAGACTCTATGAAACCTATCATGGTGTTTTTGTATCAATCACTTATTTTATTAAGGCTGAGCTTAAAAGGAAATTTTTAGCAAAAGACTGCTTATCAAGAGTTCAGTTTTTTGTTCAGGAATTACCAAAACCTATTGAACGTACATCTCAAGTTCCTGTTCACTTCTCAATAAGCCCAGAAACACTACAAAAATCATCAAAAGAACGAATATCCATTCCACGATTTCTGATAACAGGAACAATTGACTCAACAATGTGTTGTTTAACGAAACCACTTAATGGATTCATCACCATCCATCATTCTGAAATTCCTGTAAAATCCATTGAAATTCAACTAGTGAGAGTTGAAACTTGTGGATGTGCTGAAGGCTTCAGTAAAGATGCAACAGAAATCCAGAATCTTCAAATCGCTGATGGAAACGTTTGTCCGAAACTTCAAATTCCTATTTATATGACATTTCCACGTTTGTTTACTTGTCCCTCACTTCAAACTAGAAATTTTAAAATCAACTTTGAGATAAATCTCGCAGTTATTTTTAAAGATGACTACTTAATTAACGAGAACTTTCCGATTCAAGTTTTTAGAACTCAATAAACTTTTCTCAAGCTTTCCTTTATGTTTTCTTCGGAAGTTATTTTATTTAATTCCAAATAAATTATACAATAAATTTTTCAATGTTCTATTTATTCAATGCACGACTTTTACAGATTAGCGATAAAGATGATCGGCATGAATGTTTGAAGCAATTTCAGACTCCCATTTGTCACCATTACTCAGAAGTTTTTCTTTGTTATACAATAACTCTTCGTGTGTTTCAGTCGAAAACTCAAAGTTTGGACCTTCAACGATAGCATCGACCGGACATGCTTCCTGAAATGTTCACAAATTTTATTTCATTTCTAGCTTTCCAAAAAATACAAAATTCACCTGACAAAATCCACAATAAATGCATTTTGTCATATCAATATCGTAACGAGTGGTACGTCTGCTTCCATCAGCTCGTTCTTCAGCTTCAATCGTGATTGCTTGTGCTGGACAGATTGCTTCACAAAGTTTACAAGCAATGCATCTTTCTTCACCGCTTGGATATCTGCGAAGTGCGTGTTCACCACGGAATCGGGGGCTCAGCGGCCCTTTTTCAAATGGATAGTTAATAGTAGCTGGCTCCTTGAAGATATGGGCAAGTGTCACAGCAGCACCACGGAAAAGTTCAGTCCAAAAGAGTGTTTGAGCTGCTCTATCTGTGATGTCTCTCATTTCCATACTCTTTTCTTCGGCATTAACATAAATGAAACCACCATGCTCCTTAGATGTTATCGCTGAGTGTTGGTCTTTATTATCTTTTGCTAATTGAGATGCAGAGCGTATTTGCGATGAAACTATTCGCAAAACTGGTTTTCCTAATAAAAATCATAATTTTAGAAGTTATTGTCATAACTTTCAATTGTGTCATTTTCAAGACACAGATATATTTAGCGTCTCACCATATTTTCCGACCGAAAAAATTCTCAATGCCGACATTTCGATCAAAAATATATTTTCCTTAAATTTGTTATGCAAAAAAAGTTTACCCTGATACTGTCGTTTGGAAAAATTAGGGGCTAGGTACGTAATAATAAAAATATTGTATTACTTTGATTATTTTGAATACATTTGAAAAAAAGAAAGATTTTTAAGTAATAATAAATTGTTTGTATTTCGTAACATATGACAGATATAGGTAGGATGTTTCAAAAACACATGCGGTTCATGAAATTTTTATTATAATAAAAATCCTTATTTACCCCTCGGTTCAGGGCCGATTCGCGCGCGATTGACGTCGGACTGCCCGGCAATTTGACTTGCGTGGATTTGACCTTCCATACAAAGTGCAACCAAAAACCATGTCCGTCTAAGAAATGTCCGTCTAAGAAAATTGTACACTCTCCACCTGAAACTAACTTCTTGGCTACAGTTGTCATCAGAAAATGTAATAAAATCTTTGTTTTGAAAATCAATTCTTGTGTTGAAATGATCCTACGTAGGTTGAATATTCTCAAGCATAGAGGATTATTTGTGAAAAATAGACAAGTTCTACTGGTTGCATCTTATTCAAGAAACTCCAGCAATTCAAAATCACCGTACAAAATCATCCA
Source organism: Clunio marinus (assembly GCA_900005825.1). Taxonomy (NCBI): domain Eukaryota; kingdom Metazoa; phylum Arthropoda; class Insecta; order Diptera; family Chironomidae; genus Clunio; species Clunio marinus. Next base: position 2,081,176 of record CVRI01000057.1, read on the forward strand.
GGCTAAGATAAAAAGTAAATAGAAAATTTCTTTCTTCTTATTTCATCATCTTAATTTTGCTTTCAATTGCGTATTGTTTTCATTGACATTGACTTGCAAATAAATTGCATTATGAATTTTTTTAGATGCTAGCAACGAAGAAGTTCCTCATGAAAATGGATTAAATTGGGAGCTATTTGGGCCAAGAAACAATCGTTTCTTTTTAGCATCGGGCAGTGTCGGCCCTGCTTATATGAACAGCAAGACAACCCTTGCATCAAACTTCGATCTTGAGCAGCTTGTAGACTTTGATAACAAAGATAAGAAGAAACTTCATATCACTTTACAGAAATGTCCAATGCTACTAAGAAAAAATCTTCACGAGTTATTTCCAGCACCAGAAGTTATAACTGAAAATGAAAAGCTGACACTCATTACTTTATCTCAAGCTGTGGTTTCAACAGATCATGAAAAGGCTGCCATTAATTTTGTTCTCGCAGCGCGAGAAATTTGTTCAAGACTTCGCCTTCATGGCTATTGGTGTGACTTTCTTAATCCCATGAGTGGTCGACCATTTCACTCCTATCACCAAAAATCCTTGTACACACTAAATGACGAAAGATTTCGAGGATTGTGTATGAAGTTGGAAGAAATTAAAGCAAGTGGAGCTAATGAGAATTGCCTTCTAATAAGTGAAGATAAATCATCAAAATTCTCGGGTTCACTGTTTTCGAATATTCCTCCGAACCTAGAAATGGTAAAAGAATTGATACTTGACTAAAACTTCCGCGTACTATTATTATAACAAGTAACGAATGAGCTAGACAAATGAATTTAGAAACACCTTAATGTAAATAATTTATTTTGGTGAATAAAAAATTAATTCGTTTTTCTTTAAATTCTAATTTTGTTTTGTTAATCGCTCACAATGTCTTTCAATGTCTCGAAGACTATTGATGAATGATTGCAGTTCTTCTTGATTACAATGTAGCTCATCTATTATTTTGTTTTGTCCACTTTCATGATCAAATGAGAGAAGTTTAATTTTATATGAAACTTCTCCTGTTGGTAATTCGCGTTCAACTTCTACAGAGACGTTCGTCCATTCCGGAAGATTATGAGAATTTCCCTGCTTCGATATCTTATTTATTAGTTCATCTTTAAACTTCTCATAAGCCTCTGCCAGTTGATCAATCGTCTGTGAATTTAATTTGATATGAACCAGAATTTGTCTGAGAGTGACAACGTCTGTGGAATGTCGAGCAGATAGCAAAAGTATGCAGCATATACCAAAATCGGCTTGTTTAGCATGCACACCAGCAGAAGATTCGTATATTTCAGAGCGTGCTGGTAAAGCTTTTGGAGTAAAAATGTTAAAATATGAACTTGTTATTTATCTGGAAAAATTAATTACCTGGTCCATTAACCAGAAGTTGTTTTACTGCATTTACAATTACTTTCTTTGTTATTTCTTCATTTATTTCATTATTCAGAACTTTAAGTCCTTCAATAGCACTTGTCGCTAGTTCAAATGGAAAATCTTTGGGCCATTCTTCTGCCATATTTTTATCTTGTTTACTATAGTAAAGGAATTTTTCTGAAACTAAACTTATTTAGGCTTGAAAAACGACCTTCCGGTCAACCGGTGAAATTGTCTCCTTGCATAGGTCTTTTTTCAAGGAAACAAGATAAAGAGGATACAAAAAATCGAAATGACCAAAAATAAATTTGTGCAGGGTGTCAATCTAATCCGGATTTCAATGAGGATTATGCTGATTGTTTACATTTTTGCACTTAAAATAGTAAATACCTAATATTTAAATTTAAATTTATTTAGACAATAAGGAGTAAAATAAATAATTTCATACTGTCAGAAAAAATATTCAAACCTTAATAAGAAAAAGGTTGAAATTAAAGTAAGTAGATGTATATCATCTATTCGATTATAATTCAATTATTAAATTTATTGTTGTAGAATTTGAAGAATATAAAAAAGACAGAAGTTTAAAATATAATGACTTCGTTTATCATTGAAGAAGTTGATACAAGTGATATTCCTGAAAATGAATTGTCNGATAAATTATATGGCATATTTCTCATTTTTTTTTCTTTCTATAGTACTCCCTTGATGACAATTCTCGCTGCATAACTGGAAGTAGAAGTGAAACTCACAGCACTTAAACATGAAGCTGATGCGATTGAGTACGATCATCCTTTGGATCATCCGGAGAAGCCACAAGTATTCGTGAAGAAATTGATAACTACACAGAAGATTACAGGAAAACGATGAAATATGATGAAGGTTTAATATCTGATCCATCAACAAACACAGATCCACAATATATGTTCTTGTGTGAACGGTTGAAGGCGTTTAAAGACGGTTGGGAAGAGTTGCAACAAATGTGGGAGAATCGTTAAGTTATGATGTCACAAAGTCGCGATCAACAACATTATAAGGACTTCGTGGGACAAGAACATCAGCGAGATTATCGAAGCAAAATGAAGATTGTTTTAAATTGCAAATCAAACACCAAAGGAATATGACAATTCGTGCAGTGTGAAACAAGAAAGAAATTAACAAAATTACAAAGAAGGGGAGAGATGTAATGGTTTAAGCAGTTGTATTAGTTAGGCAATAGTAGAATAGGTTGGCCCCTCAAATAATTATGAGCGAAAGTAGTTTACCCCGTGTCAGAAGAATTAAGAAAGCAATGAAGAAGTGAATAAAGTTTATTTAGTGTTAGCGGCCTCAACGGCCCAATTAAAAGTCTTTTATTTATACATCGTAAATGCGACTATTACATTGGCGACGAGGATTCGAACCTCATAAATTAAAAGTCGGAGAAAATTGATGATTTTGATTGCTAACAAAGAATTCTTGGAAATTGTCGTTACGCGTGTGAATATAACCTTTGAATTTTATTTCGCAAGGAGTAAAATTAGCTTAAATGCTGTTGATTGCTTAATTGCAATCTTGCTTAAATGCTGTTGATTGTTAAGTTACAATCTTGCTTAAATGCTGTTGATTACTTCATTGTAATCTTGCTTAAATGCTGTTGATTGCTTAATTGCAATCTTGCTTAAATGCTGTTGATTGTTAAGTTACAATCTTGCTTAAATGCTGTTGATTACTTAATTGTAATCTTGCTTAAATGCTGTTGATTGTTAAATCAGATCAAATTAAAGATTGATGGGAGGAGATTCTTGAACATGGATTTCATTAATAGCATATTTGAAATTAAAAATTTGAAGAATATAAAAAAGACAGAAGTTTAAAATATAATGACTTCGTTTATCATTGAAGAAGTTGATACAAGTGATATTCCTGAAAATGAATTGTCAGAATTTGTTGAAACGACTGACATTCCGATTGTTGCGGAAACTCAGGAAGAAGGAATGTTAACAGATGAAATGCCGTCAGAAAATGATTTTTCTGATGATTCAGTTGATGATAAAGATTTTAAACTTAAAGACGAGCCATCAACAAGTAATTCAAACAAAGTGACCAAAATATTAAAGAGCACTAGGAAACCATCAGTTATTCCAGATAAATCACAATCAAATCTTTTGAGAAAATTTATGAATAATGAGATCTCGTACAACGATTATGTGAGAAAGATGGGAACCTTAGATGATTTAGACGATATTTCCGACCTTTCGGAAGATTCTAATGATTCACCAATGGAAAAAATTAAGAAGCATGGAAAGCGCCATGCTGCGAAAGCAGAAACTCATCATGCAAAGAAAACGAAACGAGCATTGCCACCGGCACTTCAGGGATTGATGGGCCAGGCGAATTTGTGCTTTGCTCGTGGTGATGTTGCATTAGCTGAAAAGTTGTGCTTAGAAATTATTCGACAAGAACCAATGACAGCAGAACCATATCTTACATTATCACAAATTTATGAGAACACAGAAGAAGAAAAGTACAACCAACTATTGCTCATTGCTGCTCATGTTAATTCAACAGTTTTCCAATGGAGTCAAGTAGCTGAAATCTTTTTAGAGAAAGGAAATCTTAAACAGGCTTCAATTTGTTATGCTAAAGCAACACGATGTGATCCAAAAGATCTCTCACTTCGTATAAAGCGTTTAGAAATTCTAAAACGATTAGGAGATGAAAAACATGTCTTACATTGTACGTTTTGTATGCTTGGCTTCATTCCAAAAGATCAACATGAATTTCTCATTGAACGAGCCAAGTGGGTGGTTCAAGAATATCATAAAGATGGTCAAATAACAAAATCTCTCGATGCAATGCTTAAAGCATACAGTAAAGTTCCTGAACACTTCTCAACTCAAGATGTTCATTCACTTATCGATTTACTGATCAAAGATAAGCAATATCGGAAATGTCTCAACGTTTTCATATTTCATACAGGGATGAACGTTTCGATAAAGCAAACAGGAAAGAATTCTTATGAATTCTCTAACATTTACATTCCTGACAATATGCTAATGGATTTAAGAACAAAAATGTGCATTTGTTTGATTAAATTGGAAGCTTCAAATCTTTTCGAATATCTCATTGACAATGTATTAAAATTTATCGATGTTGATAACGAAGGTGATTGTTATTTGGATATTCCAGAAGCTTTGATGCTTCTTGAACAATACACATTTGCCTTGAGACTTTTAAATCCGTTGGTGCAGAGTGAGACATTTTCACTTGCTGCTGTATGGCTTCGACATGCTGATTGTTTGAGAGCATTAAAAAGATATCCTGAAGCTATTGAATCTTATAAAAGTGTTGTACAGTTAAGTAAACATTTAGAAGCTCGACTAACGCTTGCTGCATTGTTGAAACAAGAAGGAAGAATGGAAGAAGCTCTCGAAGCTTTAACGCAAGATCCAGCTGTTGAAGTCCTTGAAACAGAGCTTCTCAAAGAAAAATGTTTGCTGTTAAAGGAATTAAATCGTGTTGATGAATACCTTCAAGAGGGTTACAAAATGATGCTACGAAGTTCAGATTGTGAGTAAGTTCACAAAGATTATTGATCGATTAAATGAATTAAAAAAGTTTACGAAAGAATCGTAATCAAGAAGTTGATGACATTGATGCACCTCAATTCAGTAAAGGTGATAATGAACCAACTGTAGCGGATGATTGGAATTTGTTTCTTGATCTTGTTAATACGGCTTGGACAAATATAAGATACGTTCAATTACAACGATTGTCATTTGCTGCAATGTCAAGTCGGCGACTTCAAAGTCATATTCGAGAAATTGACTTCATCGGAACAATTGCGTGTTTATACAACAAAGAAGAAACTTACGGCTATAATAAGATTCGAGAGTTCTTCAATACTGACAGAGAAAAGCCACGATTTTGGATTCTTTTCAATCTCATCATTTACCATACTCAAGATTCAAGATTTAACCGATTTGTTATGAGATTGTTTGAAAAGGTCTCTCCATTTACAACTAAAGTTCCACCGATAGTTTATATGCTTCTTGCTAATTACTGTTTACTTTCTAACAGTTATAAACATGCTCTCAATCATTATGATGAAATTTATCGACGTTTTCAACAACCACTCGTTGCAATGATCCTTGCAATTTTATACGCTTTGATTGCAAATCAAAAGCATTCAAATCGGAAGCAAAATCTTATTGTGCAAGCGATAAATTATATGGAGAGATACAAACAAACAAGAGAACCGGAAGCGGAAGCTGAAATTCTTTACAATACCGGTCGACTTTATCATCAAATTGGAATAATTTCTGTTGCCAAACAATATTATGAGAAAGCTTTAGCTGTGAAAAATCCGTTCATTGAGAAGCACAAAGAACTTTTGGATTTGAGAATGGAAATTGCTTACAATCTTCATGTCATTTACAAACAATGTGGAAACAGAGCAATGGCAAGAAAAATCCTTTACGATAACATTGTTATTTAAAAAATTTTGTTAGCACATTTGTTTAAAAGCACAATTTATATTTTTCATTGATAATCACTGAATAAAAAAAGGATTTTAATTGAATACTTTTGGATTGATTTAATAAGCTCCTAGGCTCTTTTCCATAAACTTTTTTTTAGCAAAGCAGATCCACCACTTGCTTGGTTTTCCGTCTTCAGTGTTGAAAACTTTTTCACAAATTCGATTTCCAGTTTCTTGACGAAGTTGTTGCAAGTACTGACGTAGTAAATCTGAAAAAGTTTTCAATTGTTTATGTTTCCATAATAATAAAAAGGAAGAAAAAATACTTACCAGCTTCATTTGGAGTTTGAGGCTTTGCGTAAACGGAATTAAGTGGAAATCCGGATTCACCGGGAATGTCAAACTTGCTAATTGCAAGCGTATACATTTCTTGCATGCCTTGATTCTTGTTCGAACACCGCTGAAGCTTCTTCAAACATTCAGGTATATAAAGAGTGACGTAGATAAGAACACGATCGATTTCTGATTTTACTTCATAAGTTCTAAAGAAAATATTGGCTTTGAAGTAATAAATTGCCTCGTCAATAATGTCTTGCTCAATATTTGTTGCTGTCGGTGCTGGTCCTCTAAATTGAGTCCTTAGCGGTAGCAAAGCCATATTTGCAAGTGATTGCTGGTGATCTTTAATTTGAGAATGATAAGCCTGTAGAAGAAACGATTATAGTAAAATGATTCATCGACCCACCCAGTTTTTGAGCGTTATCAAAGGATTAACCATACTATGCCCAATAAATTTACTTACCGGCATGATTTAGATTTTACTTTTTATGATAACTATAAAATTAACCCTTGGATATTAAGAAAAATATGATAAATTTAAATTTAAATTTAAATTTATATTCAAGAGGACACAAAAATAAACCCGAGGGGTTTGAAAGTTTGACTACGGACGGGAACTGCTCCCTCTAGTGCAGTAGTTTTACACCCTTTATACTTCACATCAAAAGCTATTAAATTTTTCCCATTTTAATTCTACAAGCACTAATGAACTTTAGTTGTAACTGAAAGCTACAGGAATCAAGGATAAATATTTGGCGAACAGAAATGTTTCATAACATGATCGGGAAATAATGCTAGAGCTAAAATTTTCAATTTTAATTTTAGTCGTAGTAGTATTTAATTTAATTAATTGTGATATAAGCAACGAGAGCGCTTCAAAATGTTGCGCTAATAACACAAATCAGCGTGTTTCAGTAGAATTCTCATCACAAATTGTACAACATGAATTCATTGTACAATTTAAAAGTTATTATCAGTCTGAAGCGAGAAAAAACTTTCTCAAAGCAGCACTTGACAATACAAAGGTAACGAATTATTAATTCTTCATCTATAGCTTTTCGTGCTATCAAAAGATAAATTTGAATCATCAAATTAATAAGATATTTATATTTTGATAATGACAGATAAGGAATTGGACGATTGTTGAGAGGTCTAACCCGGCGAGTGATTATCCAAGTGATTTCGATGTAATTCACATACATGAGAGCGTGACGTTACAAAGCTTGGACAACTTGAAAAATCATCCTGTCATTAAAAGTATTACACCACAACGTATCGTTCATCGGACACTCAAATACTTCGACTCCGATGAGAACCAAAATGACGATGGACAAGCAATCAATCAAGAGAACGAAGATGATATTATCAATTACATAGCGAAACATCTAAAACTTGACACAAAAAATAATGAATGTTGTGAACCAGAATTCCAAAACTTTCGTCGAGGCTTATCATCTTCAACAGATACAAGTCAGCAAATAAATAATGCGAACAGTCATTCAAATCGGAGATTACTTCGAGCAGTTCCTAGACAAATAACAAGTATCTTGAAAGCAGACGCTTTATGGAGTATTGGAATAACTGGCAAAGGTGTTAAAGTGGCAATTTTTGACACTGGATTAAGTAAAAATCATCCACATTTCAAGAAAATTAAAGAGAGAACAAATTGGACAAATGAAAAGTCACTTACCGATGGAATCTCTCATGGAACGTTCGTTTCTGGCGTCATTGCATCATCAAAAGAATGTCTTGGCTTCGCTCCCGATGCAGATCTTCACATTTATCGTGTTTTTACTAACAATCAAGTATCTTACACATCATGGTTCTTAGATGCATTCAACTACGCAATTCTAAGGAAAATAAATGTCATCAATCTTTCAATCGGAGGTCCCGACTTTCTTGATCTTCCGTTTGTTGATAAAGTGCTTGAGCTATCAGCAAACAAGGTCATTATGGTGTCAGCTATTGGCAATGATGGGCCATTATATGGAACATTAAACAATCCCGGCGATCAAATGGATGTCATTGGAGTTGGTGGAATGAATTTTGAGGAAAAAATTGCAAAGTTTAGTTCACGTGGAATGACGACATGGGAACTTCCACTCGGTTATGGTCGATTAAAGCCAGACATTGTTACTTATGGTGCTCAAGTGAAAGGATCAAATTTGAAAGGCGGGTGTCGATCACTTTCAGGAACATCTGTTGCAAGTCCTGTTGTTGCTGGTGTTGTCACATTAATTATATCCGGTGTGCTTAAAAAGATTGACGTGATAAATCCATCATCAATAAAGCAGGCGCTTATCGAAGGTGCAACACATTTAAATGACAACAACATGTTTGAGCAAGGCCATGGCAAGCTGAACATCTTGAAATCAATAAAAATTCTATCGGAATATCAACCGAAAGTGTCCTTGAGTCCAACACATTTGGACATGACCGATGATTACATGTTTCCTTACAACACTCAATCGATTTATTACACGATGCAACCGATGATAATGAATGTGACAATTTTAAACGGCATTTCTGTGACGGGACGTGTTGCGGAAGTTCAATGGTATCCTTATCAGAATGAAAACGGAAATTTGTTGAATGTTTCGATATCGTATTCGAATGTTTTGTGGCCTTGGAGTGGTTGGATGAGTCTTCATATCACTGTCAATGAATATGGTTCGAACTTTGAAGGACAAGCTTTAGGGCACGTGTCAGTGACAGTTGAAAGTCCATCGCCAGCTGATCCGAGTGAGAAAATGAATTCAACTGTAAGCTTTTCAATTCGATGTAAAATTATTCCGAAACCTCCACGACAGAAGAGAATAATTTGGGATCAATTTCATAATTTACGATATCCACCTGGATATTTACCAAAAGATTCACTCAAAGTTAAATCAGATCCATTGGATTGGCGTGCTGATCACATTCATACCAACTTCAAAGACATGTACACACATTTAAGATCGTCTGGTTACTACATTGAAGTTCTGGGACAACCATTTACATGTTTCAATGCATCAAATTATGGAACGCTCTTGATTGTTGACCCCGAAGAAGAATATTTCGAAAGTGAAATAGGAAAAGTTCGTGACGATATTCTTGAAAAGAACTTGAGTGTAATAATTTTTGCTGATTGGTATAACACGACAGTGATGAAGCATATGAAATTTTATGACCAAAATACTAGACAATGGTGGGTGCCTGACACAGGTGGCTCAAATATTCCAGCACTTAATGAGTTACTTGAGAGTTTTGGTATTGAACTTGGCGATAAAGTATTGGAAGGTTATTTCCAATTTGGAGACCATCATGAAATGTATTACAATAGTGGAACAAGCATCGTAAAATTCCCAAAAACAAACCAAACTGTTCTCATCCAGAGAGATTTAATTGATCAAGGTGCTGAAATTCTTAAACATTCACCAAATGGAAGTAATCAAAAAGATTTATCGGAAGTTGATTTTAAGAATGTTCGTGTTAAACATAAAGAAATTATTCTCGGCATGACACAAATACAGTCATCATCGAAGAAAGAACGAAAAGGTGGCAGAATTGTTGTTTATGGTGACAGTAATTGTCTCGATTCAACACACTTAGAAAAGGCTTGTTTTTGGCTTATTGATTCGTTGTTGGAGTATACAATGACGGGCCATATTAGTGAGATGCTGAAAAATATGAATCGAACGCCATTCATTGAGTTTCCAGGTAAATTTTAGTTAAGTTTAAAAATTTTTTATCTTATTTAATGATCTTTTTGTTTCTCCTGTTTGAATAGAATTAACAAAACCTCTTCGTTTAGACGGAAATAATCTTCATATTTATTCTAAAGTGCTCGATGTGAATGATCACAATAAAAAGCGACCATTGCCGATGTGTTTGAAACTTCATTGGGAGAATCCTTATTTTCTAAACATCACGAGATCATTTGTGCAACCACCTCCAATCGAATCAATTGAAACGAATATGATTTAAATGGACATCAAGTGACTCGATGTGAAAGGAATTAACTGAAGTTTTGTGATTTTTGCTGCGGGTAGTGAATGTTAGTAAGAAAAAACACTGGTGATAAATTTAAGAACGAAATGACAAAATTAACATTTGTCACGATCATTCACAACTTTTGGGTTCGATATTTTAATTAATATGATTGCAATGCAAACAAACTTATTTATAAGAATTGATTTCTAATCATTCATACTACTGTTTAGTTTAATTAATATTTCTTTTTTCTAATATGACTTTTAAATGTTTATCGCTTTTATAAGGGAAATTGTTGATTTCTATTTACTATTAATGGCTTTGAAAGCTTTTAAATTTCTAAATTCCCACTTAACTTTAAGATTTAAATTTAGTGACATGAAATCTGAAAGCAAAAATTTAGAAGATAAGAAAATTAAAATCAATTTGTTTCTATTGTGAGAAACCATTTTTTAATAAATTGAGGAAATATGAAAACTTTTAAATTCCTTTTTGATTATTAAATACCTACTTTTAAATTTTAACAGGTGGCAATGGTTTTTAACAAGAAGCTACAAGTAAATAACAAGTTTCGTAACAAATTATTTTTAATACATATGTTGAAATTAAACTAGGGACATGAACAAAACATTCTGTTTTCGAATATTTATAGAAATTGATTTATATTTCTGACGAATGTAAGTGACGTAATTAATTTTGACACAGAAATCGAATAAACTATTTTTACTTGTTCATCACTTCAAAAGATGATAAAGTGTTTAAGTGGATTATGATGGATGAAATATTTTAATTGGACTTCGAACTGAGTCATCGGTAATGAAAATGACTGTTTATGATATTGTAAATCTAATAAACATATCACATATCATTTTTATATATTTAACTACATAAGTCATATGTGATTAAGATGATATTGACGATGTCTTAAAGACCACAATTTCTTTTTGGTTCTTTTTCTGTTTCTTTGAAAATTTATCAACTAGGAATTACTCAAGAATCGAGTGGTGTGTCAAATGTTTTTTTTAGTTTTGTTCATTTAAGGTAATGAATATTGAATTACATTTTAGTTTTGTTTGCTTACTCTTTCATTTCAACACATTTTGTGGCAATATAGATAATATAGACTACTTCGATAAAAAATTATGGAAATCAATGAAAGAAAAACTCATGAAAATCATATCTAATTTGATCAAGTAACCATAGAGTTTGAAAAATTTTTGTCATTTTTTTACATTTTCTATATTTTTTTTTAAATTTCATCACAACTGCCACTTTCAAATTTACCAAAAAATTTACAAAACTCATCCCACTCACTATCGCCACTTTTATCTCCTTTTCACTAAGACTGATTTATTGATGAAATTTTCTTTTATCTGCCAATTACGATCGGAACTTTATTAGGCCTGAGAAGAAAATTATGAATACATATGTTTAAAGTATTGTTGGCTAGCAATATACCTACTTGTTCTATCTTCTTTAATTCTTCAAGATTTTATTCTGTGATCGTTAAATTTCACTTAAATTTCACAATTTAATTTAATTCCAATCACGAAAATGATAAATCGATGAGTTCAATAATGAGGAAATGTGGAAAGTTTACAAATTTCGATGGTTCCAAAATTACTTTGCAAAAAGCTTTCCATTTCTTTTATATCTTAAATTTTTATTGTATTAATTTTTAAAGTAATCTTCGTATAAAAGTCAATCATAGAGAGTGTTAAATGTGAGTAGCCAATAAAATTCTCCCAGTTTCATTGAAGGAAAAAAAATTAAAGTTTCTCGATGTGGTGACAAATTTTTCACTAGAACAGCAGTAGAGAATAATGGAGACTGCAATGATAGCAACGATTCCAACAGAATGCAGAACATTCTTATGATAGTTTGGCAGATTCCATAACATCTTAAGCAATTAGATCCTTTTCTCAGAAAATTGCTGTTTTTTAACGATTGAAAAATGTGTTTTACAAAAATCTGCCAAATAATCAGAAATATCTGTAAATCAAATAAAATTCCAAAAAATAAAATTCATCGACTTTTGAATTGCTTAAACATCAACTTTCATTACGAATGAATCACTTTTTTTATTGTCCAAAGATTCATCTTGAGTTTAACTCAAAATATGATCTTCTTCCAAACTGAAAGCTTTTCATCCTGTAGAATATTATAAGATCTTCTTTTTCATTGCGCAAATTTCATGAGTAATGAAATTGAATAACTTAAAAGAAAATTAAAGAAAAGGAAAAACCAACACATAGACAGAATGTGATGAAAGATTAAAGATTAATGATTATTGTAGACATGATCCCAAGATACCATTTAATTCGATTATTTAAGACTCTCAATCAATGAACCTAACATTTCTGCTTTGAATTTGATTGGAAAAATATGAAAATTCTCAACTATTCAATTAACTGCAATGATTTGAGGGCAGTTTGGAATTTCGCAGTTGAGCTTTGGCCCACAATTGGCACCAACACCGCGTGTGCGAGCTTCAAAGTGGTCGAATAACAATGGCTTCTTGCAAAATGCACATTCCTGAAATGAAAGTTGATGTATTTACGAATGATTTCAAAATAGAAAAAGAAATGATAATTTACCTCTTGGCATACATTGACCTTCAATGGCAATCCAAGCATATTCCAAACAATTTTCATATCCGAAACGAGTTGATCTATCATTTCACTTGTATGATAAGGAGTTGGTGCCAAACGGAGCTTCTCTTCACCTCTTGGAACTGTCGGATAGTTAATGGCTTGCACATAATGTCCGAATTCTTGAATCAACATATCAGATATTTGCGTGCAGTGTTGAGGATTTCCAAGTTTAACAGGAATGATATGCGAAGGTGTATGTTCAACTGGAAAACCTTCAGACTTCAACTTGTTACGTAAATAGCGAACATTTTCTTGATGAAGTGCTCGTAAAGCGCGACCTTCTTCAGAAGCAAGAATCTCAACAGCCTTGAAAGCTCCAGCCAGAACAGTTGGCGGCAAAGAAGTTGTAAAAATGAAACCAGCAGCATACGAACGAACCATGTCAATCAATCTTGCAGTTGATGCAATATAACCGCCAACATTTCCAAAAGCTTTTCCTAATGTCCCCGAAATAATGTCCATGTTGTGCATTTGATGATCACGTTCACCAATACCAGCACCATGTTCACCATAAAGTCCAACAGCATGAACTTCATCAACAAATGTCAAAGCACCATGTTCATGCGCAATGTCGCAAAGTTCTTCCAATGGACAAACAGCTCCTGTCATTGAATGAACCGTTTCAAAAGCGACAATTTTCGGCACAGATTTTGGTACTTTCGACAACAATTCACGTAAATGAGCTGGGTCGTTATGACGAAAGATATGCTTCGGAACGTTACTATTTCGAATGCCTTGAATCATTGATGCATGATTTCCGGCATCAGAAAAGATGTGACATGATGGTAATGCGCGTGCCAAAGTGAAAAGTGTCGAGTCATTAGCAACAAAGCAAGATGTGAAGAGTAAAGCGCCTTCTTTTTCATGTAATTGTGCCAAACGCTTCTCGAGGTTCTCATGGAACAATGAATTGCCTGAAATGTTTCTGGTACCACCAGCACCAGCTCCATGTTCTTCTAAAGCTTTACCAACAGCTTTCTTCACTTCAGGATGAGAGCTCATACCTAAGTAGTCGTTGGAGCACCACACAGTTATTGGACGTTCACCCCATGAATATTCTTTAGCTGTCGGAAATTGACCGACACCAGCAAGACGATTAACTTTTTTGAAGACGCGATACGAATGATCCTTCTTCTTTTTCATGATTTGCTCGTGAAAAAAGTCTTCATAAGCGAATGGAACTTCCGAAGAACGATTCGGTGGAATGTCTTGTATCGCTTCATTGACTTCCTTAACTTGAGCACCAGTACTCGACAAGAATGGACATTTCTTGTCACCGGTGTTTATTTCCTTAGGTTGTTGAAGTGAACTGATGTTTCTCTTCACTTCCAGTTTTTTAATCGGAGATTCCGGGGGTGTTTGAGGCGTTGAGGAGCCACTTGATGATCCACCACCTACACCTCCAATTTGAGAGATTGCACGAGTAACAACCGGACATTGATTTCCGTAGGTCTTTAGAAGAATCGGCGCATAGTTGCGAACATAGTTGGCACTAAGACGTGTTAAAAATGGGCAAGGCATCTTCTTAACGCTGCTTACCACTCGATAAAAAATTGGAGCTGAATTGAAAATCTGTAAGAAAAATATTATTACGTTAATTATTAAAGTCGGCAAAAAAGAAGTTAGATAGATCGAAATACTTCGTAAGGTGAATGCTACTTCCGTAAATTTTTCAATTAAAATCAAGTTTAAAAAAAGCTTATTTTGATTTTATGACGAAAGGTAAAAAGTAATGTGAATTTCGCTTTAAAGGAAAAGCTTTCAACTTCCATGCCAACACTTATACTTCATTATCAAAAGAAGGCCACGTAGCTTAAGAGATCTCTTGATTATATTGACATTTTTTCTTTTTTCTTCATGTCTATCTACTCTCTTAAATAAATACTGACGCAATCCATTCACTTGAATGAGAAATCGCGTGTTGCTACTTAGGAACTTCGCTTTATTTGTGTTAACAATAATAAGGCACACGTAATTAGCTAATTAGTTAATCGTAATCAATCATTAGAGTTTCCTAAACAATTTCTTTATACGTATAGATGATATTTTAATTTACTTTCTAAATTTAATTATGATTTTGACTTTCGAGAGTTGATTTTAACATGGAAAATTTGTTGCAATTTGTAGCATTATTAAATAATTTAAAGCAATAAATAACAATTCGTGTCATTTCATGATTGTCGGAATAATCTGGAAACCGCATAACAATTATTTTTTCATGACCAGTTGTCACTAAATTTTAAGTTTGCAAATTACAGGTCCCTACAGGTAGATATATCTAAAAATTTATTGAGCACAAATTCCGGATTATAAATTCTAATTTCACATTAGAGTTAACGTCTGCTCTCGTACTTAGGTAAAATAATAAAAAAACAAATGAAAAACAAATGAGGTAAATATTCAAATAATGAAATGAACTTATCTTAGCCTTCATCAGTTTCGTCAACTACTTTATGTCTTACCATTTTTAATTAAAGTCCATTAATTAAATTCTCCGGAAAATACAAAAAATTGAAAGTAAAATGGTAATCGCAGAATGCAATCAAAAGAAATAAATTTAAGCTTTATGTCAATCAATGTCACATTGACAAATGCGAATTTGAGGTCGATAAAGATCAAGGAATGACAATACGAAAAATAAATTTAAAAGAAAAAATATTCCAATAATTCAAGTTAAACTCGTTTACTTGTTCGCTAATACTAGTTCACTATTTGAGCTTTAAAAATAAACTAAGGCCATAAATGAAAAATAATCACGCGAAAGTTAACGAAGAAACGAATTGAGCGATTGAACTTACAGCAATAAAAACAAATATCTCGAAAATGAGTAAAATATCAAATTGTCCTTTAGCACAACTCAAAATAATAAAATTCTTATGCCAATGAGTTTATTTTGCTTCTTTCACTGTTGGAGTTTTAAACTCGACTGAAGTGTAAAAAAAAATTAAACTCAAATTTCAAGTTTTCTCTCTTTCTCTCATGTTTCATTAGATACTTAGTTTCTTTGAATGTTAACCACATGGAGGGTTTTTTAATGATTAAGCGACACCAAATTGAATAAATGTTGTAATAACCTTCTATTTGAAACAAATGTTCCAAATTTCCTCGATTAGTTCTTGAAAAATTTATCTTCTAAATGAAATCAAGATCACTTTTACAACTTCAAAGTTTTACTTTAAAGTATTGATGCAAACTTTTTTTGTTTAAACTTTTTAATTATTTGTAAGCGCGATGGCCCACAACCTGTTGTAATATAATATCTTTGTTTTTATTTATGACTTAACTGTTTGAATTCTTATTAAAGAATGAGAATTATTTCGTTTTCTCTTATGAAGAAAACAATCAAAAGATTGTTTAGATCATAGAGAAAAACTAGAATCAATAATAGCATTATTTATGTTCCAACAATAAAAATATCAAAAAAGAGAGTGGGAAATAATAACATACATTTCATGGAATATTTCCATAAAACTTTTAAAGAAAAATCATCCACTTATCACATTTAAGTGACAAAAAAGGAAGTTTGAAAAAAAAAGTTATTAATCGTAGTTTGTAATCTCAAAATCTTAACGCACTTACATATATAGTAACGACTCAGAGATAACAAAAAAGAGACTTCTTGATGTGATTTATTACCAAATTTTTGAAGATGATTAAATGATAGCGAACTGCTACAAATAATCAGACGGATATTTGTCACTAGAAATGTTGCCCATTACTTTTAAAGAAGATGAATGACGTTTATAATTAAGTACGAGATTGAAATTACTTCAATTTCATTTAAAGTCTTCATTGTATAGCCAAGAGATATGAATTAAATTGCGAATACTATGTAAATTATATTCTTGAGGATTATTTTAAATGTACATGTTTCTTCTTCCGATTGATTTTGCAGAGTAAATTTCTTTATTTTTCCAGGTGTTCATCAAAACGTTATTTTGATTTGCTCTGAAATATATATTGTAATCATTTTACATATGTAAATGAATTTGAAATTATTCTCATCCCAAAATGCTCAGCGAAAATGATTTTTTTTCTGTCATTTACATGTCCCACACATTTTTTAATCCACGAACCTTGATATTGAAATAAAACTGATAACACAATGGCGACATAACACAAAACGCGATTTTTGTATATTCCATAAATGGAATGAGAATATCACTTCTAAACCAACTGATAAAAGCTAAAATATTATGTGTGACGATTTCTGTTGTTGATGTTTTAATTTTGGTTGCAAGGACTAAGTATCAATCCTATATTTGCATTGTAAATTGTCACAGCAAAAAATCATTACTCAGTAGCCTACAACATTATAAATTGGCACTTTAATACTAGTTCAAACAATTTAACAAGACATATCTTCCTTAAATTTTTTTAATATTGGAAATAAATTCGAAATTTTGAAATGGAAAAGAAATCTAAGATCAAAAAGGATGCTGAAGAATCAAGTGAGAAGGAAAAGAAATTAACAAACGTCGAGAAACGATTCTACGAGTTGGAAATTGCTGGAATCTACAGAAAAATCGAAAATATTCATGCTCGCAATAAAGAAGTTGAAAGACAAAATAAAGAACTTGAAAGGAAATTAGAAATTTTCAAAGAATGTCGCAACGATCCTTTAGCGTAAGAAAAAATAATTTTTGAGTTTATTTTTATTTTTTAAATTATTCTTCAGTCATCTCAATCAGGAAGTTAAAGAAAAAGATAAGCAAGTATCAGATCTCGAGAAAAAAATGAGCAATCTAGAAAATTCTGTTAAAAAAGAAACCGAAGAACATCAATCGATGTTGATTGATTATGATGAGAAATTTGAAAGAACAGAAAAAGAATTATATAAAGAGATTGATAAATTGGAAAAAGAATTCAATTCAATTCTTGATTTCAGAAAGCAACGCAAATCTCTTATCGAAGAGCTTGAAACTAGAAATATTGAAATGCGTAAAAAAAGCGAGAAATTGATGAATGAAGTAAGACAAAATGAACTTTCATTTGAAACTAAAATGCATAAAGAAGTCAGAGACAAAATCTATGAGATGTCAACTCAATTTGCAAAAGAGTTTGAAATTAATATTCCCGATTCAACTCAACGTTTAATTCGAGAAAATGTGATATTGAAGAACGCAATTCATGAATTGACTGTTAGAAATGATAAAGTTCAAATTGAAAATGAGATTATTAACGAGGAAATCGAAAAAACAATGCAATCTGATAAAGTTTTAATAGAAGAAATCAAACAACTGATTCTAACAGGACAACAGCAAGTTGCAACTATCGAAAACTTATATCAACAACATAAAAATTTAAAGAAAGAAAATACTAAAGAAAAAGCAAATGACGAGATTAATAAAGCTCAAGAAAAATCTATTGAATCACAAAAAAAGTCTCACGAATTGCAACAAAAAATAAAAAAACTTGAAGAACAAATCTACGTCATCAAAAACGATCTTCAATTAGAAAATTATGACGAGAAATGTATTCGTGAAGATGTCGAGAGAGCATTTAAAATTGGAAAGTCATTGAAATTATCGGTGGAATCTGCTCTAAAGTGTTACAGAGTGAAAGACGATCCCGACTTTCGTGAATATCAACAAAAGAATATTTTCTTTGAACTGCTTGCTATTGCAAATGAATTAGAAGAATGCAGGGAGAGACCATCAATTGAAACAATTCCTTCTATCAGCGATTTATATGCTGAAAAACTCGAACAGTTCAATTTACTACACTTGACTAGAGACCTAAAAGATTCAAAAGATTTTGTTGCTAATGTTCCAATATTAAGCACTTCATCATCAAACAGAGTTTTCTCAACACCATCAATTTATTCTGTTGTAAATTCAAGCAAATCGTTTTCAGTCGATGAAAAATGTAGCAACTTAATGGATCCAGAAACTGCTACTGAATCTTTACATTACAGTTCTGATAGCGATTCAAATTTAGAACTTGAAAACAAACCGAACTTTATACAAAACTTGATTCAAGAATCCGATAATTTCTCCGAAATAATTTCAACTTCAGGATCTACAAATCATTCATTGAATCAGAAATTATCAATATCAAACTCTCAAGCATCCGATAAATTTCAAGAGAATGAAGAGCATAAAGATGGCAGATCAAGCGAATCATACAAAGAAATGTGAAAAGTCAATTTACTAAAACATATTTTTACCTAAATAAATCAATTTGATTATTAAACTAAGTAGTGTATTTTATTAAATATCAAGATTATTTTTAGATTTCAAGTTAAAAGTTAGCCTTTCTGTTGTTTATCGCTTGCGGTTCAAAGATTTGTAAAATGATGTAAAATTAGATCAAGTTATGAAATCATTTGAATGACAAAAGATTTTGCCAGTTCATTAATTGAATGTCACTTGCGAAATATAAATTTACGCGCATACACATAAACTTTTATAGATATCACACGTAGGTTAAGATAAAAACATAAGGCTTTATTTACCAAATTGAGTAAGAGATAAGATTTTTATTTTACATTATATTTTTTCATTTCACATTATATGGAACATGGTTGTACATTTTAACTTAAATCAGAACCAATTTTTCAATGACATGCTGTTAATCCTATACCTAATAGGTATATTATATAACTTAGATCAATTTAACAATAGTCACATGAAAAAGCTTAAAATGAACAACAAAACTTTTTATTCAATGAGAAAACTACAGAAAAAACTTGAAATCATTGCATAAGAGAGCAGAAAAGAGTTAGGCTTCATTCTGATTTAAATTAAAATGTACAACCTATTATTAAGTTAATAATATTAACTATACATATTAATGCAATATAGAAAGACCAGTCTTTCATGAAAAGAAACCAAAGGATATTTTTTGAAGCTTTCACGAAAGTTAAGAAATTTTCCCAAGGTTTCGCCCCAGGATTTTTTTTTCAATTCTAAGTAAATTCAACTGATCATCTTTTTTCAATGTTCTAATAAATGAATTCATTATGAAACTTTATGGTTATAAGTGTTAAAAACTTTTTCTTTAAAGAGTTTTAGAGAAGAATATTATGTAAATGTTTTCAAAAATTGAATTTGAATTTTCCGCTTAAAGTTGGAACAATTACAGTGATTGTTTTATTTACCACCATTCTTAAGTTAATGAATGATTAATAATTAAGATTCTTACATGTTATCCTCTTTTCGTTTCACTGTGGAACTAAATTTGATCACAATTTTTTGAAAAATTTTCAACTTCAATGAGTCACAATAAAGGGGTTTTAGTGAACACTATCGAGAGTTTTCAGTGGAGACTAATTTCAATGTTTTGAGAATGTTTTGGATGTTTTTGATGATCCCTCAAAACATTGAAGTGAGTCTCCGCTAAATTTAATTTTTGAACTCCAAATGTCCGTTAAGGGTAATTTTTGAACTCCAAATATCCATGAATGTGTAAATAAAGAAATCTTAATTCATTTGAAATGTGTTATGGAAAGGAAAGAAATATCTTTACTTACTCATTCACGGATATTTTTATAATAATAAAAGAGTGATTCAGAAACTGACAAACATTTGATATACCTAGTTCATAAGATTTCTTTGACTAAATTCACGAAATCGAAGGACTAAATTTGAGTTTAAAACTACCTACCTACATATGTAAATAAATGTAGATTGATGTGAGAATCATGTGAGAATTTATTTATGATGCTGCTAATGAACTTTTGATTATCATCCATTCTATTTATTATTAGAAGGAAGGAACAAAAGATTTATTTTCTACAGAGAACAAATTTAAAAAAAAGACCCTATAAGTTTAAATGGAAAACGTTGCTGAAAAAAATATGAAAAGTTCTATGATTCAATACTTAAAATATGATCACAGACCACAATACTTAAAGTTATGATTCCCTATTACCATAATAAATTTACAGAGTCCACATGGTTATTTTTATTTGGCTCCAGACAGTATAGAAAAGTTATTAACGCATTAAATTATAAAGTTATTAAATTTTGTTATTATTAAGTAAGTTTTATTACTCTTATAAAAATTATAATGTAAGTTTTCAAACATTCTCTTTGTATCTAAAGAAAATCCTTGTAACGTCAAAATATATTTTATCTTTAATATAATACTGAAGATTTCAAAAAAACAGATTTCATAAATATGAGTGTTCAAACGATTTATCTTGAATAGTTGCTGTCAATAATATCTTTTGGAAGCTTTCATACTTATAAATCTGATAACTTAATATTTATGGAAAACTTTTAAATAAAATCAAATTGATCTTAGAAAGAAATTTCTCTTGGCAAGTTTTCTGACAAAAGAAAAACGTGAAAAAGAGCGTATGAAATTCATACGAGAAAAGTTTCGCGACGAAGCGTTCATGATGCAAATAAATGTTAGTTCATTCATGTGTACTTTCACAACGAGAGTTTACTCTCGAACAAATTTAATGTGACGAGTCATTTTATGTACATATTTTTATTTCTTTTGTACTCGCTCGTAGCTTTAAAAAACTAAAAACATTAATTCGAGTTTGGAAAGTTTTGTCAAGACAACTTGTATGGATAATCTTTATTTCCTGCAAACGAAAGTTTAGTGAGTGAAAATAAATAGCATAAGACTACCTTAACGTTAAAAACAGAATCTTCAAGCATGTGTTAATGGGTTTATTTCAAAACTAATGTAAATAATGAAAACAAACTGGAAGTTTCAAAGAAAGACTTAGTCACAAATTGTGAGGCAAGGGAAAAACGCGATTTAGATGAAGGTAAACTACCAAAGTATGAAAAATATTTCACAAAACAAATATTAAATTGTCATATCTACAAATATTCCAATCCTTACATCACTTAAGCGATAATCTTACTTTTTATTATCGATACATTCTCAAAATTATTTAAACGTCAGGAAAGCTTTCCTGTAGAGTTAAATCTAATTCATTTTTTCCTCTAAATATTATCCTTAATATGAAGGAAACGTTGGTGGTAAGCTGAAAGCTTTTATATAAAGCATTATTTATTGTGTTTACGTCATATCTCATCATATCATAATGAAGTGAAAAAACACCAGGAAATTGAATGCTTTGAAAAAGCTTTTTGATTGAAATAGCCAACGATTCATTCTTCAGGGGAGTATCACGACACGGAAAAAGGTTACAATAAATAATAGAAAATGCAATTTCCTCACTGTTAAGAATTCACTTTCTATTTGACATTTGATTTGCCTCATGTGTAATCGTGCGACATGTGATAAATTGTGGAAAAGAGTTTGATCGGAAGTCAATCTAAAGGAAAATCGAATTTTCCTGTTTGAACCTTTTTTCTCTTGATTTCAAAGAAATAAAAAGAAATAAGTTTTCCCACGATTTGACTTAAGGTGAATGAATACAATTTTGCAATCCTTATGTGAATACGACTTCCGCCTGTAAGATTCTTATCAAGCATTCAATTTTCAAATTCTCGGGGGGTATTTTACATACAAAAAAATTTCACACATCTTCTATACAAATGTTAAGTTCAAATGAAAAAAAATTTCCATAAATGACAAAATCTTTATTTTTAACATAATTTTGCAATTTCCTACTTTCCTTCATCTATTTAATAATATGAAGCTTTTTATTCTAGAACGTAAAATGTATTGTACTAGAAAATAGTTGATTTTAGCGATTCTAATTTGAAGCTATAATAATTATTATTGCATTAGCAAAGAAAGCTGTGTCAATGACATTAAATAATGAAAGTGAAATTTCAAAACTTTGAAATCACTTTTTCCTTTTGATCAAACTAATTGCTCTCATTGTCAAAATGCTGTCAGTTGAGAGAGTGGTGGAAATTCCAAAGTCGTTGGAAATGTGCTTTTACTTTCCAATGAGGTTTTCGTTATAAATTCACCACGAAAATCATTTAAAAGTAGATGATATCTTTAAAGTTTTTAGTTCACTTGAGTTGATTCTTGCAAGCAGAAGGGTTTCAGAATTAACAGTTTATTTTTAACGAGCTCGATCATAAAATTTTGAGTTAAAAAAATTCTATCGAAGATATTTACTTTTGGTTCATGAGTTTCATAATCTTTTAATAAAATGGCATTAAAAATAAATAAATACACAAAAATATTTTAATTCTGCTCTTCAATGTCATCAAAAAATAAAATAAAAATGCTCGAGAAAATTTCCAATCAATTATTGATCATTTGATTTGTATAGCACTCATAATATGACTTTTTTTCGTTTTAAGTCTTTTTAATAATGATCTGAAGAATCCTTACGAAAGTCGTTACTAACTCTTGAAGAAGATTTTCTGTTTCGAGTGATTCATTCTCAAATTGCGAAGTTGATTGCATGAACTTTACCACTTATCCAAAATTTTTGATTTTTATGTATGTTGATTGATTACTTCATTAATGTATAAAGGTACCTAAAAAGTTTTCTTTAAATTAATTTCTACTCATATAATTTCAAGGAAAAATTGCAGCTTTATTTTCACATAAGTAAGTTTACACATTGAGGAAAACGTCTTTCCTTTTAGATATGTTTGAATTTATGCCCTTTTTTCGGATTTTTTCGAAAGAGAAAAAATCGCTTTAAATATCAAATAGACTTGGAAATACAGGGTTTCTTATTAAGAATTCTGGGTAGCTTGTTACGAAAGGCAAAATTTGTCAAAGATGTCAATTTCTATAGAAAATCTCAAGATATGTTTACGCCTGACAACATAATAATTTACTTATGCGTAATGTCTTTAGAAAATCTAAAAGTTTTCTATCGAGAAAAAGTCTTCTATTCCAAACGAGCTAACGAGCATATTTGTAATAATAATTATACTTTGAAATCGTATGAAAAAAATTGTTTAATTTTGATGGATTGTTTAAATTCTTTACATGCTTAAAGTTTTAATTGCTTTAATAGAAGTAGAACCAAAACCCTGTCAATTCCAGAAAATCTCCTTGAATATTTATATTGCTTGTTTATTGAATTGTTTGAATATAATTTTAATATTTTATTTTATTAGACAAAAGAAACTTTATACTCTCTTCAATATTTCATAAATTTATGAGAGGTAATCTCATAATATTTTTATATAAACGCGTAATAATATTATTGATGATAAGAAACGGTACATTTTGGAGTCGATTTGAAAGCTGGAAAATTACTTCGAAACTTTAATGACTTTTTCTTTTCTTTTTAATGTGAAAATGAGAAATTCACCTTGGGAAAATTATTAATAAATCATATCTATGTACAACTATTTTCAGATAAATTGAATTTTTTTTCATCACAGCAATGGTTTGAAAATATATAATAATAATTTTAAATAAAAATATATCCTTTGTAATCTTAAGATTAGGTGATCTCCAGTAGAGAAGTATCTCTGACTGTGGTGCTTCATATATGCAAGATATTTGTTTCTCAATACACATACTTTAATGTTTTAGCTTTAAGAAAAAAATTATGATGAACAAAATATTGCTTGTTGTTGCCATATGTTTCAAGAGCAAGAAAATCTCATGCTGCCATTTAGCGCACAAATCGTCGTTCGCATCCCCCACATTACTGTGAGGGTAAAAAAAGAAACACTTCCATTAAGCTATTACCAAACATCACACTGAATAACCAATTTGTTGCTTCATCAATCATTGGTTCTGTTCAAACATTTTTCTGTTTCTGGTTGTTAAAAGCTATCTTATTCGCTGGGTACTTATTATTTCTTTTATCTTTGTAACAGTAATCATCGACCTTCTCGAGAAGAGAGACAAGAAACAAGCAATAAGTTTTTTATATCAAAGTATTCCCTTAATTATTTCCCAGAGCTTGTTTACAACCTCTGAAATAAAAATCAAAGTGTTCCCAGGCATTTTTCATCTCGTCATTGTAAGAAGCAAAAACGGCTTTGATAAATGAAATTTCTGCTCGTTGAGAAGATGCGACGTTTAACATTATCTTTACGGCATTAAAAGGTTTTTTTGAGCATCGTATATGCAAATTCTCGAATTGTTTTACAACCGAACATAATATGATTTATGTTTTACTCCAGTGAAGCGAACAAATGACACATACAGGGCGAGAACATAAATGAACATTGTTATGTAAGGAAAAACTTCTTGTTTATTAAGTTTCCCAGATGCGGTTTAATGCCTCGCTTTTCTTGCTGCCTTATCCGAAATGCCGAAGCAACATTATATTCCTGAAAATTATGCTATTTCGTAACCTATTTGGAATCTCCCAGCGCATTCTTTAATACATCTAGGTCAAATACTGCTACTTCAAGGAGCTTTCATAAATATTTAAAAGTAAATGACCATTCTTAGACAGTCCCAAAAGAAAATTATTTAGGTGATACGGATACAATCACGTATCATGATGGGAAACATTGAACAAGACCTGTATAAATATTATGATTGATATTAAATCAACACATATTTTCTGTAAATATCTACATAAATGTATAAAGAAATATTCCTTCACCTTATCCCATTATAATTTTCTGCTTCGAAGATAAGTTTTCGATCATAAGTAATTTTTCGTCTGCACCGTAACTTCGAGACAACCTTTTTTTTCTATTTTTAGAAATGATAGTAAAGAACATCTCTCCTTTAAAGAAAAAGATACCAAATTTTTCTAAGCAGATTTTTTTGAAAATAAATCTCAGGAGAAATCGATGTACACAGGTTTATTGTGTTTATGAATGTTAACTATTTATGTACATATTTTTTTTAAATGGTTTCTGATATTATTTGAAAGTCGCTCGCTAACTTTAATTAATTAATGATTTATTTAAAATGTAATTATGATGATAATTTTCAATTATTTATCATCTAGACAATCAAAAATCTAGGATAAAATTTGTTTTTCAGATCAGTTGTTGAAAATCTTCAAATCAAATGTTCGAGACCTTTGAAAATTGTTTTGAATATTTTAGTTTTTAATTACTTGAAATAAAATCTTTCATTTACAAATCCTCAAAAAGTTTGAAGAACTTCCATGTTTTCGGTAGAAACTTACAAAACTGCTTGTTCAACAATTAAACCTAAATTTCTACTAATGAAAAGTTTGTGGACAATTTATTTTGTGGTACAACTTAGCCCATGAATCTTTTCACATTTGTGCTATAATATGTCTGTTGGCCATGCTCCTTACAAGTTTCACATTTGTATCTTTCAGAACTCTCTCTTTTTATCATTTATAAATTGTAAATTTATAGACACATACTTTTGCTCTACGATGACGTCGCTCGTGCCTAAACTTGTCCCATGTCTAACACATTCTAAATTAAAATCTAACTTACAAATATGAGTGAATAGCTTACTTACATAAGTATGATTAAGTGCACTGACATTAAAAATGAGGAGAAACAAAATCAATTTGTCTAATGCACAAAGTTGATGAACTTAGTTTGCTAAAATACCATAAATTGTAAAAACATTTGTTGTTTGTTCAAAAGTTTCTTCAATTCCATAATTTTCTTGCTTGTTTACAGTAATGAATGTGTAAGGAAGGAAGCAATTGAATAAAACTTATAATGATACGCTGTCTTATCATGCCGGAATTTAAATTAAGGAGAACTTTCTATTGCTTTTTAAGATATCTCATACTTATCGAATTTTGATTAGAGAAGTCAATGGGAATCTGATAAGATTATAGTAATGTATAAAAACACCGTTGGAGAAGTTTTTATTTCTAATTCATCCAAGAATGTTCAAGTTTCAAGTGTTGCTTGTTATACTAATTAGTTCATTGATTTCATTAGACTGTCAAGTGTGTAATCCAAATATCGTACAATGGTTTCCACATCCATCCAGTTGCAGTAGATTCATTTTATGCTTTCATGGAAATCCATTGGGTGAGTAGATATTTCAAATGAGTCCCTTGACATATCTAATCAATTAAAGTAAATGAAACAAATCAATCAGACCGACCATGCGCTCCTGGGTTACATTTTAGTCGAACAGCTCTAAAATGTATGCTCCATCAAATGCAAGATGCGACATCGATTATGTTTGTCCGACAGAGGATGATGAAAATAATCCTATTTTCATGCCGAACCCAGAAAATTATCAAAAGTAAAATATTCATGCAACATAAGTAGATACAACATCAACACTCAATAAATATATATTTTTCCAGATATTTCATTTGTTTCAATGGTTCGCCTATTCAAAGAGATTGTGCAGATGACTTATGATGGGACGTAGAAAATGAATGGTGCATTGAAGAAAGTGAAGTTACATGTGATGACCGAACAGTGATAAATCCTGAAAACCCAGCAACCACAACAACTATTACACCGACAGATCCCCCGATACTATCATCTTGCCACAGAACAAGTCATTTGTTTAATGAAGAGTCTGGAGACCACATGAAAAGCTACTGCATATTGAACGTTAACCGAAATTATCATCAAACAGAACAAGCATGCAATGACATTAACATGAATTTATTCGTCATCGATGACTCGGCTCTTCAATCTTCTTTCTTTATTACATTAACCAGTGATCTTATTGCTCATCCTCGTGGCTTTGTGTGGATAAATGGACAAAGAAACCAGTCGGGTGTATGGCTTTCATCGAATCCTCAAAGTGCTTTACTTTATGATGAAATTGACTGGGTACAAACAGATTCTTCCGTGAAGAATTTCAGGAGATTGTCTCAGATATACTCAACAGCATGGGCCTTTTCAAGCAATGGGCGTTGGCTGTAACAGCATGTCTTGGTCAACTTGTGAATTCTTTAATCAACCTTCTCTTAATACTGACGTGTGTTGGCATCAAATATCTCTTGTTGATAATGAAGGAAATTATCTTAAAACATCATGTATAATCAATTCTTCACAAAACTCTTTCCAAGCTGAACAAATGTGTATAAGAAATGGGATGAGTTTGTTCGAAATTAATAATTCTACAGTGCAGTCGGCCTTTTTTACATCGACTTCAGATGCTTTAAGAGATTTTCCTGGTGGCTTTGTATGGGTGAATGGAAGACGAGACCCAGATCCTGATAATTTTTGGTTCGCACGCAACCCAAGAAGAGTCCCACTTTACGATGAAATTAATTGGGTTAACACAGAATCTATCGATGGTCGAAATTCAGGAGACTGTTTACGGTTCAAATCACAGCATGGGCTATTTAGGGCAATGGGAGTTGCTTGTTCAACAACAGCATGGATTAATTGTGAATATTGAAATTTAATTTTAAATCAAACATTATGGACAACAGCATGAAATTAAATTAATTTTTGCCTCAGGTATGAATGATATTCACACCTAAATAAATATCTCATATTGAAATATATTAACGTAATATAACTATTTTATGTAGGTCTATAAATATAAAAGCAATAATTAAAAGTATATTTCTGTAACAGTAAGTTTGACAGATAGCCATCAAATGCCTTGTAATGTTCACACAAGAAGATTATTTCTATTATGGGTTTCATACTTGGACGTACAGCATACATAGTGTTATGTTAAGAAATATTATTCTAAGGATTGAAAGACTTAACTGTTTGCTTGTGTAATGAATGAATCCTATAAATGATGCTGCTTTGTTAGGATCAAAATGAATTGCAAGCTAAATATTTTACTTCTTCTTCAGGAAAACTCATTCACTCAATGTTAACGAATAATGGTTTCATCTTTTGCTGCATTTGTTATAAGATTTTATTTCTAAAATTTCCCTCTGGTCTTATAGTTGTTCTCATGCTTAAGCGGATATGGCAATCTTTTCAGGATTCTTATTTCATTGTAGTTTCTGTTCAATAAAATTCAAAGCTTAGTTTTTCTCCAAATGTTTCAGAAAATTGAACTGTTTTCTTGATGTAATCTCAAAGCGTTTTTTTCATTTTCTTCTCGCTATTCAAGCTTAATGGATAGATCAACAAGCATTATCTACTTCCTTTCCTGAAATTCGTGTAAAAGCACAAAACAATTCAAAACACACTTTTTGAAATGCTTAAAATCACTTTGGAGAAAATTACATTTATCTTGAATTTCAATATGAAGTAAGAAAAAAGCAATTTAAGGATATGACAATTCACAATGAAATTAAAATTGAATGTCCAAGCATAAAATTTAATGTGAAAATGAAACTATCAGAAGGATTTCCAGTGAGAGATTTCAATATTTATTTGTTCTAATCCGTTTCTAACGACATTTCCTTAAATTCATTTCATAAATTCTAATCTCTTTTCGATCTCACTAACATACTTCCGGCCTTCTTTTTATTGTTATTGTTTAAGATGCAAAATCAATAATTCAATGAACTCGAAAATAGGTTTGACAACACATTACCGTCATAAATGTTCGAAAAACATTTTATGCTTATAGATTCTCTTTGACGCACTTGATAGTTGGATTTGATATAAAAATAAAGTTGACTTCAAAAGCACAAGTCTGCATTATAGTTCCTAAGAAAGTATTTGATTTCATCTAAACAAAAACATAACTTATGTCTTTTGTGATGTGAGAATTGTCTTCGATATCAATAGAATTTAGTTGAAGGCGAATATCTAGTTTTATGTTTAAAAGAATGTCACGTTCTTCAATGGTGGGAGCTCCATGTCATAGAAAGATATAATAATTTGCTCAATCAGCAAAAGGCGTTTATCAATGGAAACGTTTCAATGTATATAGTTTCAATATAACGCAAGCTTTTCGGTTTTTGTTTTTCACAACAATGAAACATTTTTATATAGTAAATGTGAAAGAAGTGAGCTTGGTGCACCAGCATGAAAAATGAAAGACAAGCGATGATTTTATGAAAAATCTTTAAAAGCTTTAAAAAGCTTAAAACGATCCAATAATATCATGAGGAAACATTATGATGTTTTTCTTCGAACTCTGAAAGAACTTTATTCATCAGTTTACTTATACACAAGAACTTTATTAATGCCGTCATTTAGGACTTAATCTGATTGACTATAAATACAAATATATCCCTCCAGACCTGTCGATCAATGAGTAGATGAAAATTGTGCATTAAGATGATTGATGAAATTTTTAAACATATTTATTAATGTTCGTAGTAAAGTTTTCTGATTCTTGAGAATGATCAATTATTTAAACTGAATTTATGAATATAAAACAATTAGAACTTTATAAATTATAATATTTTTATAATAAAATTGAGAGATGCTGAGACGATGGAAGATTACTATCAATTTACATTATAAGTTGAATATTTATGTCTAACTAAAATACTCATTGCTTTTAGTTTGAAAACTTTTCTTTTTATACAAACAGTTGAAGAGAACTCAAAGTAGGTAGTTGAAAATCTTGACTTGAATGCAAAATCATCAAGATTCATCCATTTCTATTTCCTTTTCAATAAGCTTTTTATGAACTATTTAAATCCATTGAGAAATTATTTAAGAACTCAATAATTTATGTCATGAATTTTGAAATTTTTCACTTTTATTCAATATTCAAAGTAAATCCTGTAGTCTGAGGAATATAAAATAAAAGTTTCACTGTGCAAGAAAGATAATCAAAATCAATACTTAACTTTTAAAAGTTTTTTTTTTCCTTTATTTTCAAGGGATTAATTTAGGATGCTTCAAGCCATTATTGCTACTTTAGAAATTATATTTCAATGCTCAGAAATCTTTCTGACAATCGAACAATTTTGTGAGAATGGCATCGAGAAAATAAAGTTCATGAAGCTGCTAACAGAACATTCCCGACAGAGATTGGAAACAGTTGTTTTTCTTATTACATTTACAATCAAATCAACAGCATTTTTATGACTTATGGAGTGGAATCAGAGAAAGAATTCTATTAGAAATAATGAGAACTACGACAGATACAATGCTACTCAAATGGAAATTTTTCTCAAGTAAAGAGAAAGAATTTTATCCACTTTGATAATATTTCAACGATATTTAAGATAGATTTAAATCTTTGCTTGTGTTTAATTGGTTTTATCTCAATTCTAGACTTTCCTCATATAATATAATTTTTGCTTGCTTTGATTTTATATATCATAAGGAAAATGGAAATATGGAGGATTTCCACGAAAGCCACTTGATTCAGTTTCTCGTCTGCAGGCAATAACAAAACTCTTCGATGGATTTCGCTATAGCTGATAAGTTATTATAGCGCCAGAAGGATAAAAAAACGAATAGAAAATGTAAACTGTAATTTATTTCTGGAATTAGCGAAATTATTTTATCCAAGTTATTTTATTAAGTAGACGGTAAATCCGCTCAGTATTTTCTGTTTCATGCTATGAATTATTTATGAGTAAAAAACAACAAACAACAATTGTTAGGAAGCAACAAGCAAGTGAAAAAATCATTGCAGCGAGGAATGCGGAACGATAATTTTTCAGTTGTTGAATTAAAATCAATTTTCATTGTATATA
This sequence comes from Clunio marinus, assembly GCA_900005825.1. Lineage (NCBI taxonomy): Eukaryota > Metazoa > Arthropoda > Insecta > Diptera > Chironomidae > Clunio > Clunio marinus. The sequence continues at coordinate 2,112,318 of CVRI01000057.1, forward strand.
AATAAAAGAATTTTCATTCAAATCCAGTCTGGAGAAAAGTTCCAATCCAATCAGTGATTGAGGATGTTATGTGGGAAGGAAGCAGATGTGAAAATCTCTTTTTAAAAGCCACCGAACGAAAAAGATTTAAAGTCTCTAAATCCTTAGCTCATTTTTAGTAGATTTGCATTTCACGTAAATTTAATTGTCTGCAACTATAATTTATGTATTATTTTTTTCTAGGAACTCACAGCCAAATACAGAACGATTTAAGTTCTAATCTGTTTTCAAATATTCCGACATTAAATGTAATCGAAAACAACTTTGTTGTGCACGTCACAAGTCTCACATTTAAACTTGATCTTGAAACTTTGTGTATCTATCTAAATATCTACATACGTGATTCCTTTTCCGCCTATTTATCGTTGACTAATGGAGTCACCTTCAATGAACGTTTAACCGCGTCATAAAATCAAACTGCTAGCAATATTACGCTATTAAAGAAAATTATTTAACAAAAATACATGTTAAATTGATGAAAACCATTTAATTGAACGAGTCTTTTAACTTACTGAGAATTGAAGAGAAGACAGTTATAAACTAAAAGCTCAATGCTTTAAATAAAATACCTAACCGTGTAAGAATTCAAGTTCCACTTTGTCATGCATCATGTTAGGTTTTAGCTTGTCTTGTGTCGAGACGTCTGCAAAATCACTGATTCATTGATATTTATATTGTTTTAGAAGAATTGGTCAATGACCAGAGAATCTCATGCATTCATGTTATTTATTATTTTTGAGAACATAAGTACGTACGTATCACATAAATATGAAAAATTCAAATATTGAAATAGAATGGTCTGCGACTGCATCATATTCAAACGTATGTTCAGCTTGCAAAATCACTAATATTTCATGTCACGTTGTGTCAAAATTGAAAAAAAAAGTTAAGCTTTGATTAAACCTTATATAAATAATTTCAGGTTTGTAGCGATTGAATAAGAATAATAAATGAATCTAAAATCTTTGTCTCATGCCATGGGAATTTCCAGAACAAGTATACATATTGACAACATCTCAAATCAGAATGTTTCTTCTCTTTTGCCTCACAATATTTGTTGCCGAGAGTAGGAAAAAATAAAACTTGAACTTCTGGTCAGTCCAAATAGCGCGATCAACCGAGATACACCTGTGAAACTTAATACAGAAATCTAAAAAGTTAATTCAAAAACGAGTTTAAAAGTTAGTCGTGTACTTGATTTATGGAGTGTACGAAGTGACTCGGAAAAGACTTGGAAAGTTAAATAATTTTCAGTTTACGCCTTAACAACCTCAAGGGAATTAAAAAAGGGAAAATTTATTACTTTTGAGAAAAAACATAACACTTCGACGCGTTAGGAAAATGTTTCGCCTTCCTCTATTTGTTCTTTTAGCGCTGATACCGGCTGCATTTAATCAGGTAACAAAAAAAGAAACATTGATTGGATAAACAAAAATAATTTTCTTAAGGCCTTCCGTTTAAGTCATGTCACGCAATGTTTAAGTATCAATGGCACATCTACATAGGCTTTAATAAAAAAAAGTGTTCATTCACAATGAGATGAATTCGTACAGTTGTATTACGTATTGGGCCTTGAGCGGTCTGTAGTGAAAGTTTAATTCAGTTCTCAAGTGGTTACCACGAGGTTTTTCGTGATTTCATATACGGTAGCGTCTGAAAACAAATTAAGAATAGTTATGGTTACACAGTTTCACACTCCTGCTAAAATATACACCAAAGCTCGACGATTATTTTGCAAAGTTTCTATCACGTAGTTACAGATTATATTAGGTTTTAATTACTTGTTTTAGATCAAAGATTGTGTAGGTTTGAAAATCTTCTAATCAGTTTTTCGCCTCGAAACCACTTTCTTTCCAATTTCCTTGTTGTTAAAGAAGTTTATTTCTCAATTTAATATTTTCGTTTGAATATCATTTCACTGCAAAATTAGATGAACATTCTTGCAATAAAATAATGCTTCAGGGTTTCATAACATCGAAGAAGTGTGGAAAGCGAAAAAGTGAATCATTTTGTAGGTTTGAAAGCTAAAGCTAAAACTCGACCAGTTAAATAGAAAATATTGTATAATAATGGTTTAATCTTCGTACAAGCGTTCGTGATGTAACACAACGAATAGAAGATGATAATTAGTGGTAGTTAAATAACTTGCAGTTGTTGGAAGTTCCGCAATGCACAACATTATCAAACATCTACTGTTTGTCTTCAATATTTTTTTATCTATCCACATGATTCATAAAATTGTATAATTTTAGACGCTCTGGTTTTGATTTGTTTAATAGAGAAAAGGTTTCGAAATCAGAACGAGTCTATTGTTTAGTATTCAAGATTTCCAAGGCAAGTAAGTCAAAGTATTGATTTTCTTGTTTGTGTAGTGAATAAAGAAGCTTCGTCATTACTAACTATTTATTTTTATTATGATTACAAAAATGGTTTATTGATTTCTACAAAGAATAAAATTCTTTCTTTTATAACTTTCCCACGATAGCCAGCACGCTAAAGATCGCAAAATCTGATTTTTTCTTTTTCTTACCTATGTTTAGTGTGAAATTATTTCCATCGAATTTATGGACTCAGGGTTTTATGCGTCTAAATTTTATGATACCATTGTTAATTATTTAAGAATAGTTAGAATACTTAAGGTTAAGGTCGATTGTTATATAATATAAATAATAAAAGTACAGCCTTAAGCTTATTGTATTACACGATCCTTACACACTAAATTGCTGTTTTATTTTAATTGCATTTCCGTTTTACTGAACTCATGTCTGTTAACCATCTCATGTTCAAAAATAAAAGGATAAAAAGATATTTTCAATCGATAAACGATATGGAATCGATAGAGGCAGATGGAAAATGGTTCGATTTAATTGTCACATGTCATGCTTTTTAAAGGGAAAATTACATCACATAATGCACGATCGAAAATACTTGATTCGAGGATATTTAATGTTTTCCATTTTCTAATGAATATTCAACATGTAAACTCAAGGTTTCTCAAGACAGTTTTCATTAAGAATTAAAGAAAAAATCGGCAAATAAGCTCATTATAGTTTTAAGATTCATTTTGAACATAAAATCGTGTTTGTTAAATTTTAAATGTGAAAGCTTCCATCGAGATAAGTGAAAAGTTGAGAATGCTGGTTTGCAAAGGTTTTCCATATCAAATCTCAAAGGAAAATCTTTAATGAATAAGCTCAAAGACAGCAAAGCGATATTAAAGGTTTTTCTTTTGTTTACTTCTACACATAAGACAAGTGAAATGAAACTCTCAAAACTTATGAAAAGATTCTTAAGTTAATTAAAGATCGAGAAAAATTGCAAATTGGCTAAAACAAGATGAAAGAAGAATCTTACAAAATATCTACATAAAAGACTCTGAGTCTGATCATTCGAACTAAATGAATATATGAATTGAATTAATTTTCACTTCTTGAAATTAAAAATTCTATGAACACAACATTGAGCTCATTTCTGGACCATTCTCACGTTTACTTTTAAACATTTTTAGCGCCACTGTTTTTGAGCCTAAAATCCTATAACTATTTAAATAATCAATGAAATTAATGAGTGGAAGAAATTTACCAACAAACGTGTTTTATATCAACAAATTAAACGCTTCCTCAGATACCTGCAATTAATTGTAGATATTTATGCGTATTTGAAACAATTAAGGTAGCGCGAATAAAAAACATAACAATTTCCTTATGTGTTGAAACGCGAATTTATTTATTTCACCATGAAATTATCGTTGTAATTAAATTGGATCAATGGCCATAAAATTGATGGTTCTGAAATTAAAGCAGCCTAGGTAGGCAATTTAAGAGTTGACTCATAATGAGTATCACTTTGAAATGAGATGCGATTTTTTCTTTTGTTGGAAGCACAATATCTACTCACTGCTTACCGTTTCATAGCAATGACTTTACTCTGACGTAAGCCAGTCTCAGCACGAAAACAAGAATGTAATTAAAGATTGAGGAACAAAGGTGAACACAAAACCGACAACAACTTGAAATAAATAAGATTATTTTGCGAACTTATGTTAGTCACTATTTTAAGCTTCAACAACAAACACGATTTTTCACTCAGCGTCAAGATTAAAATCCAAGAGCATGGAGAATTTTCTTAAGAGTGTAATTGATGAGACATGATAACATCTAACTATTTAAAAATGAAATCAATTTGACAAGTTTCATTACATTCACAGTTTATCACATTGAAAGATGGAAAAATTGGCGTGAATTTCGCCGGATATCATGCTGAAGCTGGTCTTGGTGGTCTTTTAACAGGCAACGCAGCCCATGGTGGCTTGTCAGCGTCAGCTGGAACGCCATTTGGTTATTACATAATTATAACATTAATTAATTACAGGAATATAAATAACCGTCTAACTAATTTACAGGCCAAAGAGCTGGTGCAGGCATTGGCGGAACTGTTAACAATGGTAATGATAATATTTGAGTATATAAAACCATTAAGCGTATTTAAATAAATTATCTCTGTGGACAGAGCACCAAAATTATTATATTTCCCGAACTAAAAAGTTCCAACGAATGTATGAGTTTTCTACTTCACTAGAAAATTAATTAGGACGATATTTTTTGTGAAACCCTTCAGTTCAAAAATCAAATAAGATAGTTAAAGTTTAAAATAATTGTGCTTTCACAGAAGAAGAGCAAAAAAACGATTTATGGAAAGATATTAACAATCACGAATTCATACTTTGTAGAACAATTTTTGGAGCGAAATGAGAGTCGATAAATAATTAAAATTCCTTATAAGGTTTTAGCTTTTGTTACGTAATTTATGGAAACATCTAACCCAAAAGCTTGCATTAACAAAAGACTCGTCCGGCATGCCTTAATCTAAATAACCATAAATTATCAACGCTGTCCAAACACTCTGACGCTGTGGATGAAACAGACACTAAATTTTCTTTTTTTTCTGTTTCGCACGTCCACGCGCATTTCAGAAATTAGGTATTTCAAAATTATTATGAAACTTTTCACACAGGACAAAGTCGCGGGGGTGCTTTTGCTGGAGCAAGTGCTGGATATGGAGCTGGCGCTAGTGCAGCACTTGGAGGAAAAGTAGATGAGTATGGAGGAGCGGGTGGGCTTGGCTCAGAAGCACACGCCGGAGGGATTAGCACAAAAACTGTTAAGCTTTCGCAAACACCACAACAAGTATGTCATTAATGTTAACGATAAAATATCGTTCCGTTTCATATAATAAATCTCACAAAAAGTGTGTGAAATTTAAATTGAAGCAATCGTATTTATCACAACGAATTTTCATTCACAGCCAGTTGCTGTAATCGACCAACGTTCGTCATTTGACGATGAAACTTACGAAGAGGCACCACCAGTCGTCCAGCAAGTGCCGGTAAGAAGCCGAAAACGTTTCTTCAAAAGAAAACAATTTCGTAATAATCACAAAGTAAGATACTTAACTGAGAATGATGGAAAAATGAATAAACTTTAATTAAACTAAAGTAACACCATTTCAACACAAATAAAACTCACAAGAAGACTCTTGATATACAATGAAATAAATTTAGTTTCGGAATACATGAATCGAATGACTGATTGAATGAATGTGTGCTGTTAATGTTCGCTCGTCAAAACTAAGATCTTTGTCTTTCATACACTTTGAAGGCGGTTCAAGTTGAAAGACGCATTGATGCTTCACCAAATTATGTGACTTATAATCAACCTCAGAGCAATTTTGATTATCGTAACTTTTTGGACTTTGGTTTCTTCTCGAATGCTGGTGCTAGCTTTAGTGGTGCACCACATCCAGCCACACAAAGGGGACGAGTTTTCAGTTATCAGAAGCAATTGGGCCCAGACACTGTAGTGTTACACAAGACTGTAATACCCGCTCAATATCTTCAACAAACACATTCTGAGGTATACTGAAGTCAGTGATTGAAAGTGATGGGTGTTATTTTAAGATGAACACAACATTACCCAACATTCAGCTAAATTAAGCATTAAACACATAACATTAAATATGAAATTAATTCTCGGGGTCTCGCATGTATCATAGTAATATATCAAACACTAAACTTGTACACTTTAAAAAAGAACAATTGAAATAAAATTACTCACACAATATTAACAAACATAAACTTTTGACGAAAATTAATTTATTATTAACAAAATAAAGCAGAAAATTTATTCACAAACAAAGAAACATTCATTTAAATGACATTAACTTTACTGAATTCTATGAAAAGCTAATGAAATTGCTTTTATTTGCACAGGCAAAAGTTGATCAACGATTAAATGACGAAGCTGATTTCAACTCTGATAACTTTGAGAATGATGATGTTACAGAGAAAACAAAAGTTAAATCTATTGTAGCAGTTGAACAAACGCCGGTTGAAATGGTGGTACAAGCTCCAAAAGTGGCACCTGAAGCCCCAGTTCAAGTGCCAATCCAATCTGGTGGAGCAACAACTTACACCGCAACGAAGCAATTCAGAGCAAATCCAACATTCTTTGCCGACATTTTCAACGTTAGTTTGAAATTAATTTTCCTTTTTTTACCAGTGATTTATAAATTGTTCAATACACAATGTTCATTTCAGATTCCAATTTCAACTCTCAATGCTGTTAGTCAGTTTTTAAGTAACGGAGCTGCAAGTGGAAGTGTTGCTGTTACAAAAACCAAAACTGTTGAACATATTCACTAAAAGAATTTTAATAGAACAACTTTTTTAATTTGTAAACTATTTTTTGTAATTGATGATTATAATCCAATAACAAATTCCTTGCTATCTACATAGTTTTTTCTTTTTTAAAAGGTATCTAATACATTTCAGTTGAGTTATTTGTTATGGTACTTCACTGTAAGTGATCAAAAGCTTTAGTTAAACTTACGATAAAACCTTATCTAATTAATTTTACTCAAAATGAAATGAAATATGAGCAAAGCATCTCACAAATTTCCAACTAAAAAGCTTTTAGTTCACGTCAAGACTTGTGAGTCCAACTATCGTTCTTTGTATATGGTCTGATGATTACATGATGAGAACAACTTTCCGCTTGAGATTACTCATATCATATGATCTGAAATATGATTCCTAAAGTACTTTTATATGTACAAAACTATTCTATGTTACTTGCTAACTTGTTTATTTATAAACATCATGTTACTTACTCTACGAACAACAGCAAAAAAAATGAGTTTCGTATGAGTATCGTTCTTTAAAGCTTTGATTCCTTCAAGGATTCCTGGGGATGAAGAAAGAAAAAAGTTTATTTCTTTTCCCATCAGATCTTTTAGCTTTTTTTTGTTTGCCAAAACAGCATATGTTTGACAGTTACAAGAAAATTGAAGAACATAAAAGTGTATAAACATAAGCATTACAATAACAAAACAACGTTTGTGCGTTGATGAGATCGTAAAACGAAAAAGAAAAGAAAGAAATCCTATTCATAGCATTCATTTAAATTCATAAAGACTCAGTAATAAATAAGAATGAAGAAGAAGAAAAATATGAAACGAAATTATAATGAAGAAGAAAAATAAATTTGGATTTCAAATGACAAGGGAAATTTTGGAAAGCAAAGAAAAAGGGAAAAAATTAAGACATAAATTTTTTAGAATAACACAATTGGTTTTTATTTTGTAATTCATGTTTTCTAAGATAATTTCACGTCAAAGTTATGATGTTGCGCATAAAAATGTGATAAAAGGAGTAAAAAGGTCAAAGAAATAAAACAACAGGAAACTGTAAAAGGAGGCGATGATGAACGACACGACGATAAATGCTTGATATGAATCATCACTCTGCAGGTGTAGCTTACAGTCAGGTTATCCTTTAGCTTATCAGTTCTTGTATCATAATACTATCGTAGATATATGATCTTCTCATGTAATAAAAAATATTTATTTATATGAGAAAAATGATTGAAGATGAAAAATCTCACAAATAAAACGGATAACTGTCTCCAACGAAAAACATTTAGTCATGTTTGTGTACATAAAAAACTTTGATTATCAAACACGTCCTAAAGTATTCCCATAAAACTATGGTGTATGTTAGTGTTATTTATTTTTAAGCATTATGGAAAATCAGGCTCTGTTGCTTCGTGCTTTTTATTGCCTCAAAAATATTATAATATAATAAATAAATTTTTAATCCTTTGTAAGTTATGTAACCAAAACTCAAAAATTTTAATAGTTCTTTTGTTATACACATCCCGATATGATCTTTGCTCACATTTGTTCAAAATTTGGTTTCAACATTAAAGGCTTATACATTCCAGTTTTACATTGATGCTTCATGCTAAAAGTTTTAGAATGCTTGAACGGAATTTTTCAGATAAAAATATTTGGAAACATAAAAAATTGTCATTGTCAACGAATATTGAAATTACGTATTATTTTAAATCTTTGATTTAGACAATATGCGACCTTTCAATGATGTGTACAAAAAGTGTAGTGTGTAGACTCTTAAATGTAAGATGTTTCTTATTCTAACGCCTACATGTATACTTAGTTGATATTTAATTTAAAATTTTTTGAAAGCTTCCATGATTTTTGTTTTACAACACATCGGCTAATGACTTCTATTTTCCAAGACCTGAAGGCTTTTAAACAAACTGAATAAACAAAGATAATCAAAGAGTAACTTTAACTAAGAAAAACAATATTTTAATTTAATAATATGTAGGTCATGAATGAAACTTAAAATAATCTCATAGAATTTTCATTTAACGGCGATAAACGGCATCAATTACGGATGACTGTAATAACATACGACGTTAACACTTTTCGCTAGATTCCTTTATAAAAGTTTTCCTTTTTTTATTTGAAAATGATTTGACTTCCAGCTGATGCCATTTTTATAGAAAAAATCGTATTCATTCAATTGAGCTAGAGTAATTCTCGACCCATCTCATAGAATTGAAAAAAAAAGGAGAAACGTAATAAAATTGAGTGGAAAAATATTTTTATTATTGTAAAACTTTTGGCATGCTATAGCATATGCTTTTCCCATTGTGGCAGTAAGGCAACTCAACCTGAAATTATTTGAACTCTAATATTGTGCTGTATGAGATGAAAAGGTGAATGAACAAAACTATACTATAGCTGGAAATGGTAGGAAATTTATGACCACGAATCATCTCAGGTGTCAGTAACGTTGCTATTGAATGGATCAGAAAAATCTTGATTAAATATTTTAAAACTTTTCAATTTATGTGCTATCAAACATAAAATTTATTGCTGGCATTTACTTAGAATACACGAAACTTCATCAACTTAACTTATTATTCGATTGAAAATTTACTCGTGATTACACATGAGAAAGCATGACATTAAATTAGACGCTTCATTTAAAAGTAAATTCAGCATCATAGGTTTGTAATTGGTCCTTCGTCGTTCGCTTCTTCAACTATGTCAGCATTTGATTTGAGGTTCGGATTTAAGCGTGCCCGAAAATTAACCAGCGTCCGCACTAATTCATTCACTGTTTTAACTGCCTGAATAGGAATCTTGAAAGGAAATGATGCGTGTAAATTACCCAACCATAATTTTTAGGCCAATGAGTTTTATAGTCAGTATGTTAAAAGACATTGCAATGTTTTCCGAAAACACGCGATGTTTTTCTTCAATTAATTGTATTTTTTTCCTATGGTGCCAGCTACATATAGGAAAAAAGTAACACTTACATTGAAAATGCTGTCTAATATCGCGAGATTTATCGGGGTAGAGGTTTTTTGATCTTGGGATTCTGTATCCATGTTCTGAAATAATAAATTAATATGACGATAACTTGTATACTTATTTATAAAATAAAGAGAAAAATATCAAAACCTGAGAAAGCAATCGATTTTCAAAATCTTCTTGAGATGGCTGTTCCAATTGTCCTTCTTGACTTTGGAATTTGAATAATTGCCTTCTGTTAACTCTTTGCCCTTTTATAACAGCAAAGAAGAACATTGATACGATAATGATTCTAACAACTGTTTTGACTTGGCTCATGGTTATAAAAATTACTGAAAATCGAGTAGAAAATTTAGTTAGAAATTTTAATTTAATATAAAAATAAATACACAATTTTTTCTTTCTTCAAATGGTAATTAATACAGTTTCATCAGCAAGAAGTGAAATTCTTTTGTTTGCATATTTCTCAAGCTCTAATAGAGCAACAAAGCTTTTTATAATGAAAAATATTGAATGTTGATACATATCATCTTGTTGAACTTGCAATTTGAACTTTGTTGTGGAATTTTAATTAAAACTTTTACTTGAATTTCTTCTTGTTACAAAAATGTTTTTCGGCTTGGTTCTCTGACTTCTTAATTCTTTTAAAATTCACTTCAATATAAATTTTAATACTAAGTTGTTTGGCTGGATATACGTTCAATAAATACTATTCATTGTCTCAGTTGAATAAATTCTCGTTCCTTTTGACTGCAAGGTTGAAAGCTCTATTAAGCTTAAAAGATAACAAAGCAAGTTCATAAAATAACTATAACATTTCCAATCATGATAAATATATTGAATAAGTTCTGAATAATGCATTTCAATGTTGATTTCAGAGTAGTTTTGCATCTAAGTTTTATAAAACTAATAATTATCTGATATTTTAAAAGCTTTTCAAAGTTATTTAAAATAAAAAGATTCTTATTTTTTTTCCTATACTTGGTCCATCAGTTTAATTCAGTTCAAGTTACTGCTATAACTAAATGCGTTATAAGCTCCTCATATTTCAAGATCTAATAATATGTTTATCAAATATTTTATAGAAGTGACAATTAGGTATATCTTAAAATTACGGCAGTTGAGCATTTAAATATCTTTTACGATAAAGCTACATCAAGGGAATTATAATTTGAGAATATTCAGTCGGAAGTTTTCAAAAATATCTGCCTAAAGTCATGAAGGTTATCAGATAAATGTAAGTAGAGATATCTAATAATAATTATTTGAAGTGTAAATAATTGTTCGGTTAAGGCACCAACATGAAAATTAGATAGAAAGGAAATTGAAGTTGTTATGAAACATTAAATACCAATAATCTCGAATCATGTTTATGTTTATTTTGATACTTAAAAATTTAAATGGTTAATTTCTACCTAAGTTCTGAAACAATTCTTTATTGCAGAATTCTTCATTATTTAACTAAGCATTTCATTTCTTTCTTATTTGATATCTTGCTGTTTCATCTGCAGTAATAATAACAAGAACGAGCAGCTATTTAGTTCCATGACATCTCTGTTGCATTATAGTGCATCTTGAAGTTGTGATGGTGACACCCATTGTCATACTCATAGCGTTGTTATGCAAATTTTATAAGATGACAAGCTTGCTCACTAAAGAGTCTGAAACAAAAAAGAATAACACTGAACGACAAGAAAAACATTTCTCTGGAGATTAAAGTTAAACTGCAAAAAGTGAACTTATGTGACGGCAGCCATCATAACATTTTCTTAGTGTCACAAATTCATTTGAAGGAAAAATTTAATATATCTAATGTCAATATTTTCACATTCAGACTTTTAGTATTCTAGTTCAGTGTCCTTTTACTCTTAAAACTTTTTTTTACAACAAAACATTTATGCTCGATTTTGTTAAAAAATTCCCTGCATGTTGCCTTGCATGTTACCAATAAATGTTATAAAGTTTACCGAGTAGAATCAATTTGTTGACAATGAAAACAGTGAAACTTTTAAAACTCATTGAACGAGTATCCCTGGTAAAATGTTATCGAGGATTCTCATGAAGTGAAGAATTTAATATCAAAATTGGTTACAGTTGAGTGAATTTGTCGTTGAAATAAATATATAAACTTCTTCTAAAACTTTTCTCTCTCTTTTGTTCTCTTTAAAGGTCGAATAAAAACTTCAAGGTAAATTCTTGGGTAAATTTGTCTTTCAAATTTGCTTTAAGGTTCTTTAAAAAAGTAGGAGTTTCAGAATCAGTATTACAAGAAAATATTTGGAAACATATTTATAAAATTATTGATCATCCTTTTGCCTAATAATTTGTTTTTAGAGAAATCAAAAAGTTTTCATTTGGAAAAAAAGCTCCAAATATTTCATCATCATCAGAGTAGGGAGTGCAC